>OX645063.1:49031145-49560246 GCA_951905685.1 Eumerus sabulonum
TTCCCAGTTTTGTCGGTTGGGGAAGGTGACCTTGTAATTTTGGCTGAAGATGTATCTGGGAAGACACTTGTCTGTGAGAGATATCTTTAGGATTTCATGACTGTTTAGTTCGGTAAGAAAGAGCCTACGGTTAGAGTCATCCTCTGCGATCAGTCTGTGGGCGAAGACCATTGCTTCTTTTTTCAGTTGGAGATGAAGAGGTCGCAGGTCCGTGATGACTTCTAGTGCTGATGTGGGAGTTGTTCTCATGGCCTCGGTGATACAGTCTTTGTAATTTTTTGAGCTTGGCTTGCACTGATACTTGTTTTGTTTTGTTTTGTGTTATAGCCAGCGGGATATTTTGGGGTTTGTACCCCAGTTTTGGCCAGTGAGACTTTTGCTGGTCCATAAAGAGGTCGTGGCTTTCTCAATGGTCTTTGTAATGTGAGAGTTCTAAGTGAGCTTTTCGTTTAGAGTTATCCCTAGGTATTTGACTTCTCTTGAGAACTCTATCGCTTCACCAAAGAGGGTAAGTTTGTGCCTATTCCTCCTTTTGGTGAAGGCCACTATAGTGCTTTTCCTAGGGTTGACCTTTAGTTTTCAATTTCAATTTATTTTAATTACATTAACATTACATTACAATGATTTTCTTACCTGCGAAGCCACATGGCTTATCTGCAGGAGGTTATTTCTCGAATTCAGTTTATTTCATTCATACCATCTGAAGGACGGTAGTTCGAAAGAGTGCATCAAGTTTAAAGATTGCATTAAAGTTTAAATTGACTACAATTAACCATTAATAAAGACCGAAGTTACAAACATTTAAAGTTACAAATGATGTATTAACAAATTCTAAATCAATATCAAGTTATGGATTCTAGGAAATATTCCTTTAATTTCTTCTTTCTTAAATTAATCTGATTCAAGTTTCGCAAATTATATGGGAGATTATTTAGGATGTGTGGGATGGTGTACATCAGCTGACGCCTGCCGTAGACGTTGTTGAATGGTGGTAGATGGTACATCTTGTCTGCTCGTCTTCTGGTGTTGAAGTTGTGATTGATGGGAATTCTGTACCTCTCATCGTCATAGTACTCCAACGCAGCTGTCATACTAAATATCTGCTTCACCGTGAGAACTTTCACTCTGCTATCTATGCTGCTTCTTCCCGACAGTAATTTTATCGCCTTATTTTGAATATCTTGCAGCTTCGCGATGTGTGTATCTGCTGCACCCCCCCACGCTAGTATACCATATTTCAATCTTGACTCGATAAGAGCGTGGTACACTTGTTTTTGCACGCAATGTGGGGACTTATGCTTCAGATAAGAGAGTGCAAACAGGGATCCTTTCAGCTTCTTCCGCAGGTCGTTTATGTGTGGTTCCCATATAAAATGACTGTCGATCGTTACACCCAGATATTTAAACGTATCCACGACATCTATAACCTGACAGTTTCTTGGGTCGGTACAGTTGAATGTTTTGATATTTATTTCGGACTTTGGGTACTGTGGGCTACGGATATGCAATAATTTTGTTTTTGCCGCATTTATTACCAGCCCATTATCGTGACACCATTTCCCTGCTTCGTCAAACTCTGCCTGCATTATCCTGGTTGCTTCTACGATAGATTTGTGGCAAACACCAATTGCCGTGTCATCTGCATATGCGAAGGGAGAGCTCATCTTAAGGGAGTTTAGTAGCTCGTTGGTATATAATATGAACAGTAAGGGGCCAAGTTTAGAGCCTTGTGGGACTCCATACTGCACTGTGTTGGCTTTGCTGTAGTCGCCTTTAATTCCCACACGAAATGTTCTCGTTTTAAGATAATCTCTCAACCAATCCGCCAGTCTCCCTCTAATTCCTAATCTTTGCAGTGCATCGATAAGTTTATGGTGGTCGAGGGTATCAAATGCTTTGCTAAAGTCTAAGAAAAGCACCAAGATGTGGTGACTTTTGTTAAGGCTTGTATTAATTAAGCTCGTGAAATCGCCGAGAAGTCGATTGGTGCTTTTTCCCTTCTGGAAACCGTACTGATTCTTGCTTATCAGCTTATGCTTATCAATAAATTCCCATATTCGATCTGCAACGATTTGCTCCAAGATCTTTTCTATCACCGGCAATATTGCAATCGGGCGATAGTTCGCTGTCTCGTGTTTGGCTCCTCCCTTGTAGATCGGTCTAACAAGTGCCTCTTTGAGCTTTTTTGGAATCTTGGACGCATTCAAACTCATATTGATAAGATTCGTAACTATGGGCGTAAAGACATCGGCGTTTGATCTTATGTCTATTGCCCTAATCCTATCTATTCCAGGTGACTTTTGGATATTGGGTGAGCTATATATATGATTTGTTACTTCCGCACTGTCTGTATCTCTCAAGTAGATTGTGTCCCGTAAAAAAGTGTTCTGGTGGCTGGATGTTACTTTGGTACATACGTGGATTATTGATGCTGCCTGCTGTGAAAATGAGTTCGCAAATTTATCTGCCAGACCGATAACATTCGTATTGGGTGAGAAGTTTTTTACAATTGTTTCGTCTATGGATGATTTCCTTCGTCCCAGAACTTCATTAATGAGCGCCCAAGTTTTTTTCGGATCACATTTTACTTGCTCGAACTTTCTTTTGTAGTATTGTTCCCGGCTTTTACATATTTTTTTGTTGACTTGGTTGCGTAATCTTTTGTATTCGGTTTCATATGTTATGTTGGTTCGATTATTCTTCCACCTACGATATAGTCTATCTTTTTCTTTGCAGCTCTCTAAGATGTCCCTTGTAATCCAGTCGGGACTTTTTCTTCGAGTTTTCTCCTTATAGACGACTGTCGAGTTTTCGTATATATCGCCCATTTTTTTAGCTAGTGCATCAAAAAGAGTTTCTATGTCCGTTTCCTCTAACATCGCGGTCCAGTTGGTAGCGCTAATCAGTTCATTTACTTTTGTAGTTCTAATATACGATTTCAGTGGTTGAGCATTTCTTGCTGCACCCGCACCGTAGATACCGTAGATAGTGCTGTAGTGATCTGATATATTGCTTTGAACTGTAGCCGAAAATATTTTAGACTGTGATAGGTTAACCAATATATGATCGATCAAAGTACAGCTCCCTCTATTTAGATCTATTCGCGTCGTTTCTTTAATGACATTGTGCAATCCATTCGCAGCCAGCATTTCCTGATAGCTAAGGACGTAGTTGTTCGTACTATCTTTGATATTTATGTTCATATCGCCCAAAATTATTACATCATCATTTGCTTCTTTTATGTTCGTAATTTTCTGTAATTCGCCAATGAATTCTTTTTCAGACTGATTCGGAGGTCTATAAATTCCAGAGAGTATTTTCTTTTTTCTATTTGAATTAATTTTCACGGTTAAATTTTCATAGGTTGTGGTCTCAATGTTTATTCTTTTGTAGTTTATATTACTTTTAAGGAACATCGCAATACCTCCTCCTTTTCTTTTATTTCTATTATTAAATTCTGAACAGAACCCTTCGAGACAATACAGACTATTTTCTTCTTTTTTTATGTTTATTTCCACTAAGACAATTATATCGACGCAATTCAGGATCGGACTTACGTTTGCATAGAAAGCATCCCAGTTTTTCCTCAGCGACCTAATATTCAGACATAGACAATTAAAATTCAATTTCTCCAATTCATTTTTTGCTTCATTGAAATCTAAGAATTCCATAGCTTTTAGATCAAACAGATCTTCGATATTGACGTTTTCTTCTATATCCATTATCATAATTCGATCACACATACACTTACACAATTAAGTTACTTGCGTATGATTGTCATTCATACACTGTATAAACAAAAACTCCGCATTTTCCTCTCTGCGCGCAAGTACTTTGCCATTGCTCTCCCATACGAATCGCCAACCTTCCTCTCTGGCCTTCTTCTTTGTTGACCATAACAGCTGTTTATTCATACCGGTGAGCATATTGTTAATGTAGACATTGTTGTTGTTATTAGCTACGATCAATTTTCCACTGCTATCCATGTTCTGATTGATTTTATCAATTATCAGTGGACGAACTCTATGCGCATTCTTTAAGAAGTTAGTTTTTATGATATTGCTGTTAAAGGTGGCGACAACTGATGAGCGGTCGGTGTTTTTTGTTCTTGTGCGGTATATGTCTGTTATGTCCTCATTAGTTATTTCTTGTTTTATTGTGTTTCCGATTGCTTTGACAATATCGGTTAAATTTTCATTTTGTGTTGGTGGGATGTTTTTAATTTCAATTGTGTTTTTAAGTTGCTGTTGCTCCAGTTTGTTTATTTGTATTTGCATTTGTGAAATGACTAGGTCTTTTTCATTATGTGCATCTTTTAGTTGCTGAATTTCGTTCATGAGTGTGTTCATGATAGTATTGTTTTTTTCAATGTTTTTATTTATATCGTCGAGTTTTTGCGAGACGAAATTACAAAAATCTGCTATGCTTTTCATTTCTGTTTTCATGTTTTTAAGTTCCGATAGTATTTCGTTTGTTTTTGTTTCTGTTATAGGTCCATTAGACTTTTCGGTGTTTTGTGGGCTAGCAATTTCTATCCGGTTTCTTTTGTTTGTTTGGGTATCAGGTGTTAGAGGACGCGAGGAGGATTCCATCAGCGTAGTGCCCACATTTTCATTGGTGTTTCGGCAAAACTGACACTTCCAAGTATCTCTTTTAGATCCCATTGGTCGCCATGATCTTTCTGTGACCGTGGTGCAGTCAAAATGTAATTTTCGTGAGCATATAGGACAGACAACGAAATCTCCCGTAGGGGGCAGATTTTCTTTGCAATGATCACACAAGTTCATATTACTTACTGCGTGTGTCAGGAGAAGGCGGTGGAAATAATAGCAACTAACAAAAGTATAGGAAGATGCTGCAGTTCTGTATTTTGGTAGAACTTCTTATAAACCTTTATGCACCAGTTTGCAACAAGGTTTAGTGCCCGTTGGAGGAGTTCCGAGACTGTGTTTTCGGATTTGCCAATAACCAGGATCACTATGTCATCAGCATAGCCTTGGACATAGAAACCATTGTTGCTAAGTATGTAAGTCAGTTAATTTAACACAATGGACCACAGGAGAGGTGAGAGAACCCCGCCTTGAGGGCATCCTTTCGCGCCATTTACACTGATTTTATCATTGCCTAATAAGGTGTTTATTTTCCTATTGCTAAGCGTGTGCTGAGGATGCACACGCTTATTTGGGTGTAGTCAGTGTTGTCGAAAGCACCCTCAATATCGAGAAAGCAACCTATCGCAATTTCTCTGTCACTCAGAGATTTGTTGATCCGGGCTGTTGGCTCCTGAAGAGCATGCGTGGTCGATTTCCCAGGCTGGTAGGCATATTGGTTTTTGTGAAGTGGTGGTCTTTTCAGGGCACCGTCTCTGATATGCCTATCCAGAATTTTTTCCATTGTTTTTCGATATCTGCGAATATGTTCCTACCGATCAGACACTGACTTGACAGTTTTCCGTTGGTGTCCCGAAGAGGCCGCTATCACATATTTCCCATTTAGGCGACCCGAACTCACCAAGAAGAGCTACATATATCGTGCACCACTACAATGCGCCGATCCATTTCTCATTGATTGTGCCAGAGTTTTTGACGAAAAAAAAAAAAAAACGATCCAGCATTGCCGCATTTCCTTTATAGACTTTTCTTTATTCCTTAGGTGAAGTCACATCTCAAGGGAACTCATCTTGGTAGTGCCAATGTCCGAAAAGGTCAAAGCGGTTATAAGCTAAGTTTGCTTGTGATGTTAGGAACACCTCGTCTCTTTTTTTTTTTTTCGTTTTAAAGTTAGCGCAGGTTCAAGGGTTTTATACTCTTATAACGTTTATCACACAACCTGAACTGAGTGCAGTGGTTTGGATCGTAGATGTTAGTTCACAACTTTCCTGGGATAGTTGTCCCAGATAGGAGGAGAGGAACAGATCGAATTTTGCTATGAAAAGGATTTGAGCTACAGACCTTCCGTTCGACGGCCGGTGATGATTACCACTGTACCACGGCGACCCCCGCAATTGTAACTCGTTTAACTCAGGCTTTGATCGTATCAACTTTCCTTAGGTATTTCGAAAATATTCTTTAAGATCCGTAGTTTCAAAACTACAAATTGTACGTTAAAGTTTTCTGTATTGCAGCTTGAAAACGGAAAATTGAAAATTATCGCTACAATTAATATAGAACTTTAATATCAGCTGCGAATGATGAATGTTGAGCTTTTATTTATTTAGGCATTCAACAGGAGATTGTGTCAGGCCCTTGCTTTATACATCCGATGACAATGCTATTTACGGCATCCGACATCAGTTCCAGTCCATTGCTTTCCATTGCTCTCTAATTTACAGCAAAAATGTCAAGCTGACAACTGTTGAATTTACGACTCTGTAAACCATACGTATCAATCAAAGACGGGGATAGTGAACACGAAGCCTTGGAAAAAAGGATCGGAAAAGAGAAGCCTAGTGAAAAGCAACTTATGATTGGTGACCGACACACGGTCGCACGGGGAGAGGGAGGTGCCTATTGATATTGGTCTTAAATGTCTGCATATTGTATTGAGGGAGGAGGACCGAACGAGGTAGCGCGTTCCACATTCGTGTGGTTCGGTTGAAGAAAGAATCTCTGTATTTGACAGTACGATCGAAAATGGGCTTCAGAGTGAATTCATGCGCATACCGGGAGAGAAGTGTATCGTGAGAGAAGTTTTGAAGGGGCGGAGTGCAACTGGCTATTTCATCGGAGCATTTATGGTGAAAATAACGATAAAACAATGAAAGACAAGAGACATTTCTACGGTGACCCAGCGAGTGTAATGAGTTTGTGATGCTGGAATCTCCATGAGTTTTATCGCACGATTTTGTAATCTGTCATGCAAGTGCAGTGAGGTCTTAGATGCGCCAGACCAGACATGAGCTTTTTAACTCCACTTTAGCACGAATGAACGCCTTATAAATTATAGCCAGATCGGTGGGTGTGAAGAATTTCTTGCATTTGTATAGGAAACTTAGGCATTTCGCGGATTCTTAGCGACACTGAATATGTGATCGTTCCAACAAAGGTTGTCACTGATGCACATACCCAGGATGGAAAGCTTGTCGGTTTCAGAGATTCAAATGCCATTCATGGCAATGGGTCAGCGTTACGCTTTGGCGACAGAAGACAGCATTGTGTTTTGGAAGCATTAAATTCCACTCTATTGTTTTTACCCCATTGGATGATGCTGTTAATATCCGAATTTAATGAGCTTAACATACGCTGCCGCTCACTATTTACAGCCGAAGTGCAGGGTCACTGAACGAATATGAAAAGCTGAGGGTACTGTCGTCAGTGAAGGAGTGGATTGGATTAGAAGTAACAGACAAGAGATCATTTATAATAATGATAAAGAAAATCGGAGACAAAACGGAGCCCTGGGGAACACCAGCATTTACAAAGTGAGTGCCAGACTTGAATCCGTCCAAGACAACCTTGATTAAACGATTCAAATGGTAGCTTCTAATCCATAGAAGAAGAGAGTCGTCGATCCCGAATACACGCATTTTCGACAAATGAACTTCATGCCAATCTCTGTCAAATGCCTTCGAAATATCATGTGCAACTACTTTGTCCTCAACCGCCTGGTGGAGCGAGCGATTCCACTTCTCGGTGAGATATACTATCAAATCACCAGTGGATCTGTTGCTGCAGAAGCCATACTGTCGGTCATTGAGGTGTTTCTGCGAGATATTTTATTAGCTGACGATTTATCAGCGTTTCCATGACCTTCGAAAAAAAGGACGTTAGTGCAATGGGTCGGTAATTGGAGAGAGAAGAATAGTCGCCATTTTTGGGAATGGGCTGGACAAATGCTGTTTTCCACCTACTCGGGTAGAGCCCAAAAGAATAGGAAAGGTGAAAAAGCTTACGCAGTGCTTTTGCCAGCGTAGAAGAATACCCGCTTCAGAATTATTTGGGAAATACCATCTGGGCCAGCGGATTTGGACTGGCATCGATTCTGCTGATTAAGCGATTCTACATGTAAGAATACATTTTTGTGACCATGTCATGAGGTTTCGATCAAAAATCACAAAAGTTATTAATTTTATTAAATACTTTTGCTTATGCCCTCTGTTTGATAAACAGGCTCAAGCATTTGGATACTCCAAACACGAAAAAAATGTTCACCTCCATAGCCTTTCATGATCTTAAAATAGAAAGGGCAAATAGGATTGTGAAGTAATCGTATAAAGTGAAAATTGACGCTACATCTACGCAACGATGATTACATCGCAGAATTTATGCACGCACCATCCACTTTTTTGTTTATTTATCCAAATTATGTAGCTCCCATTACGTATCTAAATTATTCTAATAAACAGATGGACACACATCTGGAATCTGGTACACAGTCCAAAAATAAATTGTACAAAACGACTGAATTAAAAAACCCAAAAAGATTCAGTAGTAGTTGCTTCATGCTGAACTAAAATAATAAACAAATCTACTCGTATAACATCAAACCGTGTATTTGCGATACGAATCCATCTTCCCAACATCGCCAAACAAAGCTCACTCGTAATTAAAACAGAACACTATAAGATATTGTTTTTGTAATTCTTTATCAGTTTCTTGAACTGTGTGGTAACGCAGAGTCTGCGATTTTCAAACATGCTTGTGCTACCTAGTTTCTGGGAACTAATGACTAGCGACAAGGCAGCATACTAAATTCATAAAGAAGATAAGAGCTACAATGCCGTCGAACAGAACACTAAGATTAGAGCTTTTTTTCTTTGCTCTCCGTTCGCTTTTTTTTTATCAGCAAAACATTACAATTTTCGACAGCGAGTTGACCTTTCCTATGGCAAAAATCTCGAAATGTGGACCGCGTTGTGATTTGAGAATAAGGTCAATTTGGGTTTTAAATGAGCCAGCGTTTTCATATGGTAACGTTTCGGGTTTCTTTAATCCGCAGACACAGCACAGATGTGTATATACATTCGAGGGAGTAATAGAAACGAGTGGATATGAGATCATCATACTCACCACTCCCATTGGTAGCGTCGTTTCCGATGATCACACACTATCGAAGGCCGCGATGATATGTAGAACTTCACTTCCAGCCGTAATTTGAATACTTTACCCGCGCCGACGCACGGTACGAAATGTAATACAAAATATTGTCTTTTCGAAAACCGATTTGCGATTTCAAAGGGTAACGTAAACAAGAAGATTAATTCACTTTTGCCGGCTACTCGGACGATCTTACTTGGTCAGATTTCGGCACAGCACTAATGTGGTGGCGTAAGTGAATGCGATGCCGCAGAGAGGAAACACAAAACTTAATGGACTGAAACATCCGTGTTCAAGAAATTATAAACAAAAAATGAAAAAACAACAAAAAAAAAAAAAAACAAAATTGTTTAAGTACAGTGAAATGTTTGCGCGCTCTCGCATTAGACACGGAACGCGGCGTATCTTGGTTCTGTAATCTCTTTTGTATTCTCTTAAGAACTGAGCTTGATTGAATGTTTGCTTTTTCATTAATTTAATTTTTTATTTTTCGCTTTAGTATTGGAAAACGAAATTTATTGTAGTCAATTAGCGTTTGGGTGTCGTCTGTGTGTGCTCTTGTGTTCGTATCAAATATTGTAAAATTAAATCTAAATTGGTCAGCTTGCAAACTAAGAGACCCTCTGGGGTAGCAATTCGAATGACCTACATATCAAATAACTAAATAGAGCTAAAATTATCTTCCGTAGAATTTTATCGCAGAGAAAAATATGTCTACTTAGCAGAAGGCTCATCATTCTGAAAGAATTTCAAATGTTATCATCAATAGATAATGGATTGCGAGTATCTAAACATAAGACATAATTTTCCAAAAAAAATAAAAATAAAATTAGATGAGATGCTTTTAGGAGGCTTATCAGTTTTCACTTTTTAAATCAAATTAGGCCGAGTAGACAGCAAAAGTAAAGAGCTCGTACACAGAACATGTGGCTGAGTTTTTATTTGTATCTACTCGTAAGTCCTATTGTTGTTTCTAACAAGTAAAGTTAACAAAACGTTCTTCTGACCAACGCTGTATTTAGCCCCAGGTTACCTAAAAGTAATCCGCATTTGCTCTCAGACAAGGGTGATTAAATTGGAGTTTCAGTTCCTCATCTTTTCAGCCTGTTAATATAATCTTCTTAAATATCTGCTGTATGCGGATACTACTTACTTACTTAGGTGGCGCTACAGTCCGTGGTGAACCTGGACCTCAACCAACAAGCTGGCACGGTCTTTGGCCAGCTATTTCCAGCGCCGCACGCCCAGTTGGTTAAGCTCCCCGACAACCTCTGCCGCGCCTTCCTTCCGGGGTGGATTCGAAGACTCTTCGGGTTGGAGCCGTAATTTCCATTCGCTCTACATGGCCTAGCCATCCTAGACGCTGTATCCGTAGACGTCGTAGCAGGCCGATGTCGCTGTACAACCCGTACACTTCTTCGTAATATCTTCTCCTCCAAACACCACAATAGAATTAGAATGTAAAAAATAAAAATCAGATAATTTTTTTCCAAATACGTATGAAGTCGAAAAAACATAAAATAGTATAAGCGTTTCTAATTATAAGTCAACAGCTGTATGCTTGTATCGTTACTATCGTAATGCGTGAGGGCATTAAAGAAATGCTTCACAATGACTTAAATGTTTGGCGATTGGCATAATATGGTAAACGATGAATGCTATAGTGACACGCTTCGAATTAAATAACGGCCGCTCAATAGACGTGAATATGTGCTGGTGTTGAAAATATTAATTAATTACTGAAGCAACACAGTAATTATTTTAATACGAATTAAATAATTATACCGTTGTTTACTAGTCTGCTACAGACAGAACGCTATCGTGGAATCGACGCGTGTTATTACCCTTTCACAAACTTAAATTTAATTTAATTTCATTTCTTTTTTATTTTCTTGTTGCAATACCAATATGCTCTCTTCGAACGTGTGCCCCTGAAATTCAAAATGTTTCGGACTTCGCTCCAATTCAAATGGTGCTTTGTTTTGAATATTATGAATAACGTCTATAATCAACAGTTGTCTCGTTGGTTCCTTAACATCAGCAATACAATAAAAACCGTGTTTTTAATGTTAACTTTTATATTGCCTGAACATTAAAAGGCAACAAAAAAAGGGATGCAATGACGCAAGGACGAAAATTGGCTTAAATGAATGTTTCTGGATTAGGCGCCAAATGATAATATTTTATTCTCATTCCACACGCCCAAGTCTTCCGTATCCCCAAGTGTACCAACACCAACGAACAAGTCCGCCACAACAACAGTAGTCACAGATGGAAACGAAGAAAAACTTCGTAATTACCTAGGATTAGTCACATTTGGTTATTGCAATATTTTCCCAAAATTTATCTTTCCACTTAATTGTGTTTGTGTTTTTACGTCCTTCGCTTCCTTTCTTCTGCTCCTTTTGCTACTCCTTGTTTGTTGGAGAGTAATGGTCAAACTGTTCGATCTGTTTATGGCTACGACAGTGAAAACCGTGCAGGATAGCTTTAAACCTCAAAAAGAAAAAAAAAAAAGCAATGAAAGAAGCAAAAACAAAGCCAAAAGCAAAAAAAAACATGAATTTCACATTTACACCTTTTTGAAAATTTGTTACGGGTGCAGGGTGTTAAGGACTCTCGCCTGGTCTGACCAACTTCCATTTACTTCCATGGACACCGCTCTCTCTATGCCGGAAAAGTTTTTGCTGTTTTCCATTGTTTTTCAGTCATTTTTTGCTCCTGTTTTCTGGTTTTGTTTTTCGTTCGTTCATTTTTAGTATTGTTTGTTGAACGGGCGCCTTGGTCCGAAATAAGTGGGAACCAATTCGCAGGAATAAGGATTTGTGTAGAGCGTTACAAATCCTTTTTTTGGTGTTAGAAACGCCACCACACAGGGCATGACATGGAAGTCGTTATGGATTCTGTAGAAGAGCTCGAGTGTTTCATTTTAATAGAGCATGGGACGATACTGTATAGCGAAGGAGTGATTCGATTCGGAATAATCGAGTTACGGAGCAGTTCGGGTTATTGTAGTTGGTATTTGATTAATTGAGCGAACAGCGATTAGTAGTTTCGAAAGATTTTTTTGGGACATGTTGCTCTCTCGCTCAAGGCACTTTTATTCATTGGAGAAATGTACTATTCATTTACCCTTAAAAATGCAGAAAGTATTATGTATATGGATCCTGTTTTTTACCCAAAGTAAAACAATTTCTATATGAGGGAAAAATGGGTTTGTTGGGTCCATTTCGCGTTATATTGTTTTATGTGACGCCTACGCGCAGTAGTTAGTGTGTTGAACTCTGACGCAAGATGAGCGAGTTCGGATCCCGGATAACACCAACGTTATCGAATGTTTGTTTCGCGGCGTTCCTCCTCAGCGGGGTACTCGCAAAACCCCCGTAGTATATTTGCCATGGAAAACCTTCTCGGCTCACGCAGTTCGAAATCGACATTAAACTGCAGTTCCCTTTCACGCGTGTGAAAAGTAAATCACATACACCATGGGCGATTGAGAGAAGCTTGGCTCTGGTCCTTCATGGGCTGTAACGCCAACAAAGAAGACAATGAATCGGAATTTAACTACCTTTCCTGTTTTTGTAGAATACCTACGTCCTTTGTAGAAAACTCGAGCTTTCTTTTCGAATGGTACGATGTGCCCTTCGGGGTTAGAGGTACCCTTTCGGATATAGTGATATCAATGTGATACTTCGATGGACCCTTCGGGGTAAGAGGTGTAGTCGAAAATGTAGTTTTGTTTAACAGCTCCGCACTTGCTAACCACACTGTACCTACACTCGCGCTATTCTTAACTGCTCCTAACATACATATGTTAACGGCCACCTGATCGTATGATTTAACCGAAACACATTCTGGTTCTACTGTATATCTTTGGTCTGTACATTGCTCGAGAAGTCAGTCAATAAACGATCTTGAAGTCAAGTGGACATCGTCTTTTGATTCTCTCTCTTCCTACAGAGGTGCCCTCCGGGGTTTTCGAAGACACCACAGGCGGTGCGTGTGGAGGCCCATATTAAATATTCTTTCGAGTCTCGAGACTTTTTGTAGACATTACAAAAGCCTTCGACATGGTTAACCACTCAATCTTGTTGGCCAAACTTGAAAAACTTGGATTTCGGGGCTTGATGCTACCCTGGTTTAAGTCTTACATTTCAAAGTCTTCGTTCTCAAAGAGTGAAGATTTATGGTACAAGGAGTGACACCCAGTTTATAAATTTGGGAGTTTCTCAAGGCTCCGTTTTGGGACCCATTTTGTTCCTTACGTATATTGATTCAATGTTTGGACTAAACTTTAAAGCTAATGATGTGGGATGTTCCCATAGTTCTGATAGCCTCTTAAACTTGGTCTCGGATATCAACTGGGACCTCAATTTATTAAGAATCTGGTTCTCGGAACATAAGTTGAGCATTAGCCCTAAAACAAAAATTATGTTCATCAATCTATCCTCCCAGACCTATTCCAATGCACCGGAATGCCAACAATTTAAATTGATTAGTGGCTCGTGCGCTTCCGATCCTTTCCTTCCAACATTTTGTAGAACATCCGATTGCAGTGATATGTGTTTTTTGATTGAGAATGTAGAGGAGTTTAAGTACTTAGGGCTGACTTCGAGGATGAATTTTGCTAACCACACAGAATCTTTGAAGAAATATTTCCGTTATGCACTTCGGAAATTTTTTTATATTAAAAAAATTTGTTCGTATAAACTCCTCAAGACTATATACATATTATGGTATTTTTAACTCGAGGCTCCAGTATGGTATTACATGTTGGGGTGGAACGCATCTGAATAAAATTAAACCACTTTTAATAATGCAAAAAAGTCTCTTAAGATTGTTAGGCCGAAAACACTGTCGACATCCTAGCTTTCCGTTGTTTCGTCCTTCATGAGATCGGGAAACCGTAATTGCCGAATAATTTCTGACTACAGCCTACGAAGAAACTTTTAAAATGTAGTGTCTATACCTTTCTATCGCACCACCGCCTATTGTAACTTTTATCAGGTTACTTCGTGCCGTCTATTCAATAAGCTTCCACTTTCCTTAAGAACATTAACGGTATCTGGTTTGTTTGAAACTCGTGTTAAATACTGGCTTCTAGACCTAGATTATCACTGTTTAGAATCCATTTTATTTGACTTTCTGCTGTAATCTACATTTACTCTGTTTTCTTTTTTTGCTTTTTTTTACCCATGTGTGTCCTACTTCTTCCGTATCACTACCTTTGATCTATTATTCTTTTAATTTATAATTTTGTAAGTCACCCCACCCACAATTTGAACTTATCTTGTACTGTAAAGCCGATATGTATAGTGGCATTTTAAACTATTTAAATACTTGAAGTATAATAAATAAGAAATATGAAACATATTATTTCTTAATCTAGTTAGTAAGTAACTTACTGTTATAATATATGAATTATGTTTTGATTGAATAAAATGAAAATCTAATCTAATCTACACGTACTCGTAAATACTAGATTTTAGCGATTGTCTAGCGCACTATTAAGAAATATCTGTTGAAGAGAAGAAACATAGTCAGGAGAGGGCTTGCGACGGCTTGATCTTGCTATGTGGCCTGATGATTTAACAAATTCGCCTTTATGCACACTATCGCTGATAGATGGAGTGCCCTAGATGAACAAGCGTATGCACCCTAACGTCTACTAGCAAGGTACATATGTAGGTACTTATAAGCATTATCTTGTGTCACTGCACTTTTGAAATACATTAAGGGGTGGCCGTGGTGCAGTGGTTAACATCATCAGCCGCCGAGCGGAAGGTCTATAGTTCAAATTCGCTTCATAGCCAAGAAAAAGTAGTTCCTATACGGACAAAAAGTATGCAACGCAGTCGTGAATGGAAAGTGACCAGACGTACTGCTGCAGGCATAACACACACAGTATATGGTCAACTGAAATTCGTCCTCTGCGTATGCAAGTGCTTGAACGACTTACTACGGACTATAACCAACGCGGAATTTGGTCGCCTCTCGTCCTATCTAGGACAACCATCCCTGAGTGTAGTGAACGAACATCAACGACCCAAAACCACTGCACTCCGTTCATGTTGTGTGTGTAAACACATCATAAGCGAATATAAACAAACTCCTGAAACTGCTTGAGTCTCTAAAAAAAAAAATAAGAAATTTTTAATAGACGCGCTACTGCGCGTACAAAACTACATTCATATTGTAATATGCATATGTACATATTTGAAATTTCTCGATACTCTTGTCTGAAAAAAAAGGCAAATGAATGACCCCACAGTAAAAGGACTCAGAAATGCGTTAACCAACGTATACCATAAACCTCCAACAACAAAAAATCGGTTTAGCTGTTTAACTTACGTATACCATGTGCTAAATTTACCTAACTGCAGCGAATAGGTCCTCGATGAAGCTAGTACATACGACATGCCACCCTTCTCGAACACATCGTGCCTTCTTTACAAATGAGCCAACTTGTCGCCATATTACACAACTGTCAACATTTTGAATGGGCAGAATAGAATTGCATGTCCTATTTGCCAGTCACCACATTGCCGCAACCACCCATCTTCGGTGGAAGACGGCCCTCTACTCCGAAAGTGGCAAAAAGCCATTTAAATGCAAATTCATTATTTGAATCTATGGCATGTTGCTGAATGTTATTTAACATTTTCTTTAGTCGTCAGCCATTATTTTTCCCGTTTAGTCCTGTACTTTTTTTTTCATCGTCCTTATTCCTTTGTCGAGTGCATGGCAGTACACTAAATTATTTCGCTGTCAGTCAAAGTGCATCATCACTCCGATGTAGAATGAGACAAAAACTCATTGTATAATAAATTATGTTGCAAGGACTTTGTTGTCTTTTTGTTGTTGTTTTTAAGTTTTTTCTTTTGTTGCCCCTGTTGCGTTGAGGATGTGGGACATTAAACGGTGACATGCCACGCGACGACGATCAGGAAAACAATGGGGGTAGGAGGTTTCATTACACATCGCACAAAAGGTCCTTGTGGTTTCGTTCAATTGTTGAAGTTGTTTTGATTCGATGTCATGGTTTTGACAAGAAACGTTTTATAATTTCTATTGATGATTTTCTTTTCTTATTTTTCCTCGTTTGCATCTTATTCAAGCACGTCCTGATGCACACATACTCCGAACGTTAGTATGGAAAATAAGGTTGTCTGAGATTTCAATTCCAACGAAAGACATTTTTTGTGTTTGTTTATTTTTTTTTTTTTCTTCATCTGCAAGGTTTATAAACGTGACCAAACTCATCAAGCAGCTTCTACCGGAGTCGTAGTAGAGATCTTAGTTGCTTTTGGTTAACAAGGGAAAACTTGAGTCTTATGCGGTCACAAAATTGTTCGTTTTGGATTGACGAGAATTCGTCCGAAGTTGACAATAGTTTTTAGGGACTTCGCTCCTTCGATATCAGTCGTTAAAGAGCAGGCAACTGAATTTATACGTGGGCACGAATTCCTCGAAGAAAAACCCATATGAAGGACGTACAAAAGCCGCAACACAACAGAAACCATCGATAAGATGCATCATATCATGAACGATAGGCGAGTGAAAGTGAGTGAAAGAGATATCGTGTGGAGATATCGGAAAAAAGGATGCGACACATCTTGCACAAGAAATTACTTACTTACTTAGATGGCGTTACAGTTTGGGGTGAACCAGGGCCTCAACCAACAAGCCTCTCCAGCCGGCACGAACTTTGGCCAGCCTCTTCCAGTGCCGCACGCCCAGTTGGTTGAAATCACCTGTGCGCGCCACCATAATTGCGGTCGTCCTCTGCTGCGACGTCCCTCGAGGTTGGTGTCGAAGACTCTTCCGGCCGGAGCAGTGATGTCCATTCGCTCTACATAGTCCAGCCATCTTAGACATTGGATCTGAAGACGTCTAACTAGGCCGATGTCGCTGTACAGCCCGTACAGTTCGTGCTTGAATCTCCCCCTCCATACTCCTTTTACACAAACGGGACCAAAGATTGCACCCAGAATTTTCCTCTCGAAACAAGTGCCCAAGTGCCTCTTCATCCGGGATGATTAAGGTTTTGAAGAGGGATACCTTAGCTTTTCGAGGGAGCGCTCTACTATTCAGTTGCCTCTTGAGCCCAAAGAAGCAGCGGTTGGCAAGAGTTATTCTGCGTTTTATCCCAGCGCTGATATCATTACTGCTTGTCACTATCGAGCCAAGGTAGACGAAGTCCTTGACTACTTCAAAAACATAGCTGCCGAAGGTGACGTTCTGACGAAGACGTCGGTGTTGCACGTCTTTCTTTGATGACAGCATATATTATCCTTAGACCCACTTTAGCCGCTTCTGCTTCAATGCTTGCGAAAGCCTCATTGACGTCTCGCTTTGTCCGTCCAATAACGTCAATGTCATCTGCGTAGGCAAGCAATTGCGTAGACTTGAAGTCCCGCACGATCATAGCCAGCTGCTTTAAACATTTCCACGGGAAGTCCGTCTGCTCCAGCAGCTTCATAAGACTTAAGTTCCGATATCGCAATCTTAACATCGTCTAGGTCGGGTGGACGGTATTCTCTTTCTTCGTCGTCCATTGTGAACGGTTCGTTCTGCCTGGCGGCGGCATTTTGACTATCATCGCCGTTATACAGTCTGCAGAAGTGGTCCTTCCACAATCTCAACATCGACTGTGATTCCACTACTAGTTGTCCGTTCTCATCCGTACTCATTCTCGAAGGTGGTGGCTTGAAACCGAGTTCATCTGAGGCGACCTCTCTGATGGCGTTCTGACAACGACTCCATTGCTGTTCTATGGTTTCTATAGATTGCATCGGGTCTTGAAGGAGCCTGAAGGTCGAAGGTCCTGGCGGTCTCCTGCGATTGCAACTCTCTGACGTTAAATTTTGGTGATCTTACTCGACTCCGTTGATTCCGGGAAATTCGCATCCATACCTTAGCTGCAACAAAGTAATGATCCGAGTCGATGTTGGCTCCTCGAAAGGTTCGGACATCTAGGATGCTGGAGGAGTGTCTGCCGTCGATCACTATAAGATAAATTTGATTGACTGTCGATAGATCGAAAGACCGCCAGGTCCCCTTATGGATGTTGAGGTGTGGGAATCGTGTGCTTGCTACCACGAGATTATGTCCCGCCATAAAGTCCACTAGCCTTGGTCCGTTTTCTGAGGTGGTGTTGTGTGCTATGCTTTCCTATGACTTTTTCAAAGATTGCTTCCTTACCCAGCTTCACACTGAAATCTCCTAGAACGATTTTGGTGTCATAGCTGGGACATTGGACGTATGTTCTACCTAGGAGATCATAGAAGACGTCTTTATGCCAGTCATCTTTCTCCTCTGTGGGGGCGTGGACACATATTAAACTTATATTGCCGAGATTGGCCTTGATTCCGATAGTTATGAGGCGTTCGCTTACATGTTGGAAGCTTAAGACGTTTTTCCTGAGTCTGTCTCGAATATCAAATCCGCATCCGAATAAGCGTTGTTTATTTTCTCTGTAGCAGTTTCCTTAGTATATACCACAGTTTTTCATCCCCTTTTTGTCTGGCCCATTCCATCGCACTTCTTGGAGTGCGGTAAAGTCTGTCCAAAGAGTTGACCTGTTGTCCGGCTGCGCCTGGTCTGTTGAGGGACCTAACGTTCCATGTGCAGATCCGGAATTCGTTTCCTTTTAGACGTTTGCGGGGGTCGTCAACATGTAATCCATCCATATCCGGGACTGTTGGTTGTCTCTGAACAAATATTTATTTTACGCGATAGGGATATTACCCTAAGCGCAACCCCCAACCTGGAGGGCCAGGTTCCTCTTTCCCCAGGAACAAGGGGTCGGGTCGCTGCACACATTGGTTCACTACCTGGCGGGTGCCAGTATAGCTTTCCAGGGTGCACGCGGAGGCTGTGTGTCAACTTGGGTTGGGCAGGGACAGAGATCGAAGGTGGCGTTTGCCATGTTAAACGCGATCACCTTCAACCTGGTGGCTCCAGGTTGTAGAGTTCGCGGTCCTGTCTTCTGCTCCATTCACCTTCCCCAAAATGTTCCTTTCGAAAAAACCCAAAGTCGGCTCCGTCGTCCTGTTTATCGTCCAGCTTTCAGCTCCGTACAGTAGAACTAGCAGTATAAGCGTTTTGTAAAGCATGACTTCGGCTCTTCGAGTGAGGAGTTTTGACCCAAGTTATTTGGACAAACGGAAGTAACAATGGTTGCCAAGGGTGATTCTACACCGGATCTCCACGATCGTTTGCCCCGAGATAGGCAAACTCCTTAACTAGCTCGTAATTAAAGCTATCTGTCGTTATATTTTGTCCAATGCGGTGAGCGATGGATCGGTTTTCGCTTGACAGCATGTACTTTGTCTTATCCTCGTTGACTTTAAGACCAGCTCGTCACGATGAGAACCCGCGAAGATGGCAATATCATTCGCCTATCCCAGCAGCTGGACAGACTTGTAGAAGATAGTGCCTTACCTGTTGATGCCTACCCTAGTTAGTATTTACCACCCACAATATATTACAAATCGAAAGAAATATGAAAATATGCTATTACATATACCTTACAATGTTAATATACTCAACAGTGTTTATATGCTCGTACCTAGCCCAAACCAAAAGTATTCATTTGATACAGACAGCGGTTAAATGCTCAGTACTAACTGGCCGGTCGACATATAAATTGCATTTTGCTCACACCTATTTTTTTATTTGCCTATTTTGTTTATAACTGTGCACTTATTGGACCGAACCCCTCGATGTACATATATGCCGAGCTTTAATCTTCATTACAGCTGTAACAAAAGATTGCACTTACTGGGATGCAGATTTGTCGTGGGAAAGCGGTTAAGGTTGAAGGTCATCGACCTTAAACCTATAAGCGATCGCCTGGCTGTGATCCCTATCAGAGCCAGATTTTATAACATCAGCCTTATATGTGCCTAACGACAGGGCTGAAGACCCTATCAAGGAGGACTTCTATGACCTCCTGGACAACGCCTACGGAGCTTGACCGGAGTACGATGTAAAAATCGTGCTCGGGGACTTCAACGCCAGAATCGGTAATGAGAACACCCTTGGCGGAGTGATCGGAAAGCACAGCCTCCACGGTACAACAACAGATAACGGCTCACGGACTTTGCGAAAGCTCGTAATGCTGTGATAAGTAGCACAAGATTCCCTCGTAAGCGAATCCACACAGCAATCTGGCGATCTTCGGACGGTCGAATGTCGACTCGAATATCGACTCTGAATATTTCCTCGTGGCAGAAAGATTCAGAGCTCGACTGTCCAATGTCAGAAAGCTGCACCAGCCCATCAGGAGGAGGTTCGACATTGGGCGCCTGAGCACACCGGGGGTTACCAGAGTCTACATGGAGCAGCTGGGCGAAAGACTCTACGGCATGCCTACGTCGAACACGAATGCCAACCATATGTGGCTGCATTGCCGCTCAGCCATTCAGGAAGTAGCCGAAACCACCTTAGGGTACCTACCGACCCCGACAACAAACTCGTGGTATGATGGCGAGTGTGAGCAGAAAAAGGCAGCATCCGACGAGGCCTACCAAAAGGCGCTGCAGAGGAAAACCAGGGCAGCGCAAGAAGAGTACCGAGCCAGAAGTAGGTAGAAGAAAAACTACTGCGACAAGAGAAAAGAATCCTCGCAGCCTCCCAGATCAAGGATATCGAGGAGTCTAGGGATAAGCATAAAACACGTACCTTTTAAAAGAAAGCCAAAGGCCTTACAGGAGACTTCAAAAAGGGCACCCAAGCTCCTCGAAACTGCGAGGGTAATCTTGTCACCGACCCGCAGGGAATAGTGGATGTATTTAAGCAGCATTTCCAGCAGCTGCTTAAGGAGCATTACCAAGAGAGAGTGGTAGGGACCGAGGTAACCCCAGCTCCAGCCGCTGAAGTAGTCCTCCCACCCAGCATCGAAGAAGTCGGCACAGCTATTCAGAAGCTGAAGAATAACAAGGCCGCAGGCTTAGATGGTTTGCCATCAGAGCTCTTCAAGGCTGGCGCCGATGTTCTGGTAGGGAACATCTGCAGAATTTGGGAAGATGAAAGCAGGCCCGACGACTGGAATACCAGCTCTATTTGCCCCATTCACAAAAAAAGCGATCCTACCTCTTGCAAGAACTATAGATGTATATCCCTGCTCAATGTCGCATACAAAAAATAAAGCCATTTTGCACCGCACTAATCGGCAGCTACCAGTGTGACTTCCGGCCCGGCAAATCGACTATAGACCAAATTTTCACACTTCGACAAATCCTGGAAAAGACCAACGAGTTTCGAATCGATACACACCATGATGTCAATATAACAATTGACAGCTACAATTTCGAGGTAGTTTAGTAGTTTGTCTACCTCGGGGCAAACGTAAATTATACAAATGACACCACAGTGGAGAAGCGGCTTAGAATCGCCCTTGGCAACCGCTGCTACTTCGGCTTGTCCAAACAACTGGGGTCAAAACTCCTCACTCGAAAGACCAAAGTCATGCTTTACAAAACGCTCAAACTGCCAGTCTTGCTGTACGGAGCCGGAAGCTGGATGATAAGCAGGTCAGCGGACCTGATTTTGGGTTCTTTCGAGAAAAAAATTCTGCGCCAGATATTTGGTCCTGTCTGTGAGGAAGGTGGATGGAGAAGAAGACACAACCGCGAACTCTACGAGCTGTACAAAGATGTGAATGTAGTCCGGAAGGCAAAGATCCGTCGACTACACTGGCTCGGCCACATCGAACGCATGGACATCAACGCTCCAGCTAAGAGGGTCTTCGACTCCGAGCCTCCTGGTTCGAGAAGAAGAGGAAGACCGAACCTCCGGTATAAAGATCAAATAATCGCGGATGTAAGACATCTTCGTCTTGATAACTGGAAGCAGCGTGCCCGGAACCGTCAAGGATCGCTGGCCTGATAAGTAAGTAAATCTTCATTATTAATAGAGTACGTAAACAACAAGAGATATCCAAAATGGACCGCAACCGAAACTAAAACAACAAGAACAAAATTATCAGCACTGCTCAATGTTATGGAGCCCCACATTAGGCGCCATATTTTGTTGTCAATACCATACAACATTATGATGCGCTTGCTTAGTGGCGCAAGGGATTGGCTCCGCAGGAGTTGGTTCGATTAAATTTAGAACATGTTTGGAGTTTGTTCCATAAATTGATGTTTTTTTCTTTAGCGGAAGGCTTACGAAGCCTCGACGTGAAAGTGATGCCAGAGTTACATATTGGTAACCCTACCCAATCACTCACCTTTTGCCTTTTCAATGTCCACCTATATTATGTTACTCCCATTCCACTTGTATTTTTCCTTGTACTTATTTGTTCACACCCTTTATAATAAGTGGCGTCTTTTTGTGATTTTGCCTTGCCCTATTTGCTTACACCTTTTGTTATCATGTGGCATCTTTTCTTAATTCTGCCATTCCCTTATTTGTTTATCCAAAATGATGCTTAAAATTAAATATAAATAAAACCTGAGTAAAATAAAAACTGTGTAATTAAAACAATTATAGAGCTGTTCGGACATATCTCGATGCCCAACCTCAGCGGGGTTACTGACACCAGGTTCGTCC
Source organism: Eumerus sabulonum (assembly GCA_951905685.1). NCBI lineage: Eukaryota > Metazoa > Arthropoda > Insecta > Diptera > Syrphidae > Eumerus > Eumerus sabulonum. The sequence goes on from OX645063.1 coordinate 49,053,744, forward strand.
GGACCCTCCGCGCTAGGGTTGAAAACAAGGTTGTCAAAAAGCTATTAAAGAAGCTGCTGGGTTTTACAACACCACCACCCAGGAAAACCCGTGGTTTGACGACAAATGCAAGCAGGCATACGCAGCTAAACGATAACCGCAGGAGATGGAGATGTGTTACAGCAGGAATGAAGTCAGAAAGTTTTACAAGAAAGTGAAACAGATATCCAGTGGATATGCATTCCGGACCACAGCCTGCCGGGACGAAAATGGACAACTGGTAGTAGAGTCGATGCGGATAATTTGGAAGGATAATTTCTGCAGACTGTTAAACGGGAAGAAGACCCAAATACCACTATCAGGCAGAATGTTCCACTCAATTTGCACGACGATAGACAAGAATTCCGTCCCTCCGACTTGGACGAGGTCAAAATGGCAATATCAAAGCTGAAGTTAAATAAAGCTGCTGGAGCGGAGGGACTGTCGGCGCAACTGTTTAATACAGCTGGTAATGATTTGGATTGGCCCATGCTCCAGCTCATCTGTAAGATATGGTCGGAGGAAAACATGCCGAGTTGAATCTTCTCAGTGTCGTTTGCCAAATCCACAGGAAAGGAGACCGCGCCCATTACAGAGTGAACAGTATCCTTAATATCGAGTACAAAATCTTCAAGCCAGGAAAATCCACGATGGACCAAATACTCACAATACCGCAGAGCTTGAAGAAGACCCACGGATTTCAGATCTATACACACCTGCTTTTTCTCGATTTTAAAGCCGCACATGACAGTGTCTATATAGAGCCATCTTATGTGTGGACATCCCTTCCAAATTCGTCAAGTTGTGCAGGATGGCAATGGAGATCTCTTGCTGCTCCATTAAGGTTGGTAAGGAGTAAACCGACCCTTCAATGTCAAAAAAGGATTCAGACAGAGCGATGCACATCTTGTGACTCTTACAACATCACGCTTGAAAATATCGTGCGAGATTACTTGGCCAATAAGAGATATCATCTACTTCAAGTCTGTACAATTGCTCGCATATGCTCATGATATTGACGTGACTGGGAAAACGCAGTGAGACGCCAATGAAGCTTTTGTAAGCATTGAAGCAGTAGTGGCTAGAGCGTCTAAAGAAGGTAAACGAGGGCAAAACCAAATATATGTATGCTGTCGTCAAAGAAAGACGCACAACACCGACGTCTTCGCCAGAACGCCGTAACTATTAGCAGTTATAACTTCGATGTAGTCAAGGATTTCATCACCAGTAACAAACGATACCAGCATTGAGATAAGACGCAGAATAATTCTTGTTAATCGCTGTTTCTTTGAGCTCAGGAGGCGATTGGGAAATAGAGTCCTGTCTCGGTAAGTTAAGGCGCAGAGGCCTTATCAAAAATGGATAGTAGTTTCGAGAGGAAAACTCGGCCTACAATCTTCGGCCCTGTTTGTGTTGACGGAGAGTGGAGGAAAAGATTTAACAACAAACTGTACGGGCTGTACAACGACATCGGCCTAGTAAGTCGTCTTCGGATCTAAGTTAGGCCACGTAGAGCGAATAGACACCACAGATCCGGCTCGAAGAGCTTTCGAGTCCAACCCAAAGGGACAACTTAGCAGAGGACGGCCGCATCAAATGGCAAAGCCAAGCAGGCGTACAATACATACAGTGATCGATAGAATTTTGTTGTTGTTCTCCAAGGCATTGACAGAGTTAGTTAAAAGTTCAACTGAAGAACCAATACGGCTCACTGATAATTAGACGGGCGGTCAAGTTGCGACGACTGGGCAGTCCAACATTGTAGTCACGGGGGGACCTCAACGATTTGATCAATAAAACCCCAACCTAAATGAAAAATTATTTGCCAACAAGAAGAATTTTACCCCGATTCATAAAGTTGGGACTGAAAGCTATTTCGTATGGAAATCCCGAACACGTTGCGAATCCAAATCGTAGCATCTAGTCCTGGCTCCTTAATTCATGAAATGAACAAGATTTAAATGAACATTGTAATTGTAAATAAGTAGTTCGACAATCTTAAGAACCTATCGAGTACCTCAAAAAGCGTTTGGATATGGAGGATTTGAATTAGGTGTAACGCTCTCTTCTCACCATTTACTTCTTTGTCTCTTCTTTGGTGGCGTTACAGCCCATGAAGGACCAAAGCCAAGTCTTTCTCAATCACCCATGTTGTGTGTGTTTTATTCTCGACACAGGTAAAAGAGACCTACAGTTTAATGTCGATTCCGAACGACGTGAGTCGAGAGGCTTTTTCAAAGCAAGTATACTACGGAGGGTTTTGCCGGTACCCCGCCGAGGAGGGATGCCGCGGAATAAACATTCGATGGCGTTGGTGTTATCGGAATCCAAACTCGCTCATCGTGCGTCAGAGTCCAACACACTAACCACTGCGCCACGGCGCCCTCCATCATTTATACTTCGGTAAATATAATAAATCTTTGCTCTAAACTTTGAAGCCAGACAGCTTGAAAAGTTTTATAACAAAAACGTTTGTCACTTCATTCTCAAGAAACGAGGTGCCTACTGTGTTCCTCTGTAACTTAATTACCAATCAATTTGTGTATCAATTGAACATGTAAATTGCAGTTCTTCATACGAACGTGGGCCCTTATTAACCCAAAAATTTTGCTTTAAAGCGCTTTGTTCCTTTTCCGAAATTTACATGAAATCAATTTCCTTGTCAACGTCTACATACATATGTATACATATGTACATACATATGTGCAGGATCATCAGCTTAAATTGAATCATTTGCTCTAGCACTAGAATGACTATAAAGGACGTAGAACGCCCGTGCCTATTCATCCGACTAATCCCTCATACAATAATAACTGTATGCATGCGGTCCGGTTTGGGAGTGAGTGATTACGTCCAGTCAGCCAAGAACAATCTATGCCCGTCCGATGTTCATCCAGTGCATTCATCCCCTCATACTTTATCCGGCTCGAAGATTATAATCTGTTGAATTTTTGCCATATTATCCCCTGGATACGAGTACTCGTATCTGTTGATATTCCTTCTTTTTTTTTTTTCTGCTTCCTTTTTGCCCCTTCATATAACGGTATGTTCATCCCAGGAAAGCTATTATTTTCGCAACGCTACTCATCGACTGCTCAGCTAGTGCTGTTGGATCGGATAAATCTGGAGGAGGGTTGAAGGATTGAAAGTCCTTCCCTTCGACAGCATATTAACCCTCTAAAGATTTCAGATATAGCCAACGCAGTGAGTATGGCATGAAATGAAAGTGTAAATTAATTGCTTTATGGAGCGATAATTTATGGATGCGCTAGACTATAAAACAGAGGAGACGACGATCTCATGGTGGGAGAGGAGGAGGAGGAAGAATGATAGAGGGAAAAAAAGAGACGCTCTTATGGCATATTTATATGTAGTTTTAAGGGTCATCATGGCCATTGGCAACGATGAGTTGTTGAACGTTCTACGCGGCATGAAAATGGAAGACGTACAGATAGTTCATGAGGGATCGAAGTTACTCCTAATACGCGTTGGCGAATTTGTCTCCAAACTAATTTGCCATAAATGTAATAAGCAGTCTATCATGATAAACTCTCGGATGCGTAATGTATGGTTGGATGTCTCCTTGTAAGAATCTCTATTGTTGTTCATTTTTGCTTTTGTCGAAGCTTGAGTAGTGAGTTCTAGCCGTATGCTGACGCCGTCTAGGGTTGACATACATGTACAGTCATGCTGGTAGCCAGCTTGATCCACTCGAAGATAATAATTCATTCCCTCGACTTTGCAATAGCAATTTTACGTATGGCATTTGGACTAGAAACAGTCTGTGTAGCAAGAAGTGTCGAAGATAATTTATGTATAATTAGGCCACGATGAGCGAGTTAGAACCGCGGTAACACCTACGCCATCGAATGATTACTTCGCGGTGTCCCTTTTTGGCGAGGCACTGGCAAACCTCCCACAGTACACTTGCCAAGGAAAAGCTTCTTGATTAACGCCTTTCGGAATAGGCATTAAGCTGTAGGTCCGTTTCACCTGTGGACAAAAACAAATCACACACAACATGGGTGATGGAGAGAAGCTTGGCTGTGACCCTTCATGGGCGGTAACGCCGACAAAAGAAATAAGCATTAAACCATTGCGCGTTTGAAAGATGACATTTCGTAGTTTCATAATTCGTCGTTCGCGTAAACGCTTATTGGAAAATGAGTCCCGTATACGCTACGTGATGTTTTACTCTTACAATGCAAAAAGAAAAAAAACCGCCTAAAACTAGAACCTGAACCCGAATTTTTAGTAACCCAGCAAGCATTGCATAAACACGGTATATTTCAAATTTAATTCAATTTGAACCAGTAGTTTAAGAATTATAACTAGTCAAAGTTTCTTAATTTTGTCACTCACCGACTAACTGACTGACTGACCAATCATCAAAACTCTAAGGCACTTCTAGCAGACATACTTACTTACTTAGTTACTGAGGTGGCGCTACAGTCCATGGTGAACCTGGGCCTCAACCAACAAGGGTCTCCAGCTAGCACGGTCTTCGGCCAGCTGTTTCCAGCGCCGCACACCCAGTTGGTTAAGGTCCCTTTCCACCCGCGTGCGCCACCGTTGATGCGGCCGTCCTCTGCTGCTCCTTCTGTTGGGGGTGGATTCGAAGACTCTTCGGGTCGGAGCTGTATTTTCCATGCGCTCTACATGGCCTAGCCACCTTAGACGCTCTATCCGTAGACGTCGTACCAGGCCGATGTCGCTGTACAACCCGTACAGTTCTTCGTTATATCTTCTCCTCCATACACTGTTTGAACAAACGGGACCGTAGGTAGTGCGCAGAATTTTCCTCTCGAAACGACCAAAGGCATCTTCATCCGCTTTTGTTAAGATCCAAGCCTCTGCGCCGTAAAGGAGGACTGGGATGATACAAGCCTTATATAGTGTCACCTTGGTTTTCCGAGAGAGGGCCCTACCTCTCAATTGCCTCTTGAGCCCAAAAAAACAGCGGTTGGCAAGAGTGAATCTGCGTTTTATCTCAGCGATGGTGTTATTGTCGTCGGTCATCAGTGAGCACAGGTCGACGCATTCCTTGACCACTTTAAAGTTATATCCGCCCATGGTGACGTTCTGGCCACTACGTCGGCGTTGCCCGTCTCTTTTAGATGAAAGCAGATATTTGGTTTTATTAACCTTGAGACCCATCTTAGCCGCTTCTACCTCAATGCTTACAGAGGCCTCATTGACGTCTCGCTGTGTCCGTCCAATCACATCAATGTCGTCGGCGTACGCATGCAATTGCGTAGACTTGAAATAAATCGGACTTCTTGTGTTGGCCAGTAACTCTTGCACGATCTTTTCAAGCACGATGTTGAAAAAGTTGCATGACAGGGCGTCACCTTGCCTAAATCCTTTTTTAACATCAAAGGTCTCGGTTTGCTCATTACCGACCTTAATTGAGCAGCGAGAATTTTTATTTTTTTTTTTAAATGTCTCCATTGTCATCCTGCATTCGGACGAGTTTGTCAGAGGTGTTAAAACTAGACATGGCTTTGTATAGCTCATCTCTATCTCATATTCAGCCTTGGTGTTGGTGGGGGTCTTCTCAAAGATCTGCTGTAGCGTAAATATTTGGTCTATTGTGGATTTTCCTGGCCTGAAACCACACTGATAAGAACCGATCAGGTTATCCACAAACGGCTTCAGGTGTTCACACAATACGGCAGAGAAGATCTTATATGCGACGTTAAGGAGACTTACTTCCCTATAGTTGGCGCAGTTATAAGGGTCTCCGTTCTTATGGACTGGGCAAACGATGCTGAGATTTCATTCGTCGGGCATGCTTTCCCCCGACCATACCCTGCAAATGAGATGGTGCATGCACCTTATCAGCTCATCTCCAGTCGCCTTAAGAAGCTCAGCAAACAGGCGCCCGCGGCTTTATCAGACTTAAGTCTTGATATCGCTATTTTGACTTCGTCTAGGTCGGGTGGACTGAATTCTGTTACATCGTCGTCCATTACGAATGGCTCGTTCTGCCTGACAGCGGCATCTTATCTATCATCGCCGTTATACAGTCTGCAGAAGTGGTCTTTCCAAGTCCTCAGAATCGACTGCGACTCTACTACCAGTTCTCCATTTTCATCCCTGTAGGCCGCCGCTCTGGGTTTGTAGCCATGGCATGTTCGTTTTACTTTATTGTAAAACTTAGGTGCGTCATTCCTGCGGAAGCATTTCTCCATCTCCTCGATCTCACGCTTTCCGTGCTCTCTCGTCTTTCTTGTGAAAAGCATGTGTTCCTCTCTTCTCTTCTGCTCATAGATTTCGCGAGTAGCTCTCGTCCGTCGTTGCAGCATTGTTTTATATGCCATGAAGATATATTTCGTGGAAATCAGAAGAAGACGAAAGTGTGGTAGAAAAGTTTTCAGGATTTGCAAGAATACAAATTAGCTCATCCTTCACAAGAGCATACATTTCGTCACGCGTAGATATTATCGGCGAAGAAGTGTAGTTGTTTATATTCGGGCCATAAAAATGCAGCTAGTTTATGAGCGCGATGTCGTTGAAATTAATTGTCAAAAACATTATCCAATCAATGTCGAATAACCACTTGGACTTCGATCCATGTTTGTTCATTGTATAGCTTTTCTTTTGCTTGTGTAAGAGCCATAAATGAATTGTAGGCTTTTATCCCCCTCAGACAGTAACGTCAATATAAGACATTTTTCAATTCTATAAATACGATATTGTTTCTTTGCCGTTTCTAATACATATTTCTTCAATAGTTTGAACATTTTTTTCAAATCGAAAGCAATATACCAAATTTTGTGATCCGACCTGAAGTGCACTCTTGCCTAACTATCAGTTTTTCAAGGACATTGTCAGTATTCACGATACCTTTTCGATACGACGCGCGATGCTACGATGCAGTTTTAATGATTATTAGTCATAATCATTCTGGGAAAGGAGCGGCGATGCATTCAGAAACGATGCTAAGTACGTAATCGCATCGTTTGCTGTTATACTCGGCGATTATTATTCCGAGTACTTTTTACGTACTGGCGTACGTACTCTAATAGGTATCTTCCCATAATTATGTTCAAAGGTAACTTGTAAAATGGTCAATCAACGGAATGAAAAAGCAAGAATGGGACATGTCTTATGAAAGTTGTACCAAACTCCTCTAAAGTATTAAGTAGACTAAATCGCGCGAAATTACCATAAAAGAAAGAACACCGCGGTCATATCGATATTAAAAATCTTTTATGTTTTTAATAAATAGATTGACTTGGAAATCGCACTAAACAATCTAATTTATTATAATATGTATTACCTGCAAGATACATTGTGCTTTCATGCGATGGCCAGGTCAATCTGTTTATTAAAAACATAAAAGATTTTTAATATTGATATGGTCACTATAAGATGTTGTTAGGTTAGCTAATTACGTAATAACTTAAGACAGCAGGTCTCTTTAAGTAGAGACTGAATAAATTAACCGACTTGGTATTACATGGATCTCACAACTTTTTACGGTAGAGGAACTGAGTTGCGAGACTTGGTTTATTAACAAGTTATGTTTTTGATGGCGCTGATTTTTCAGAGCATTCCTTCCCAAAGGAAATTTGCCACTGCTATCCTTAACTTAAAATTATGATTTCGAGCGGAACACAGAACAAAACAAGGTCCTGTGGTAGTCGTCACTCTAACTCATGACTCATGATTTGATTTAAGTATTCATTTTGCTTGAAGTCATTCAGGATGCAGGTGGGCGGCAACATTGAAAGAGTGGTCGTGAAAATGTTATTGATGAAAATTACAATAATTCGAAGGCAAGTGCTCATGACAGCTTTTTAGGAAGATAGTAGATATGTATAATGCACAGCTCAATGCTCCCAATCTATTGTAAATTGAGTTATTGAGCAAAATTGTTGCTTTAGTGAAGACGCTTACGAAGCTATCGACGTATTTGCCTTTGATGTTGTTCAGCAATCCCAAAAGGATGTGATGGGGCAGACAAATTTCCTCTACGTACCAGAAGGAGTAGATATCTTGCTGCACAGACTGTCGCAATTCAAACCCGAAAAATCGTTGATAGTTCACTACTATCTGGCGTACGCAAGAAATGATGAATTTTGGTTTTTATTTGTCAATTGCTTTGGTGGTTTGGGACGCACCAATATTCCCCCTTCAACGCACAAAATGGAATTGTGGCCAAAAAAGAATCCCTCGGGCAGAAACAGCCAGCAACCAACTCGATGCAAGTGTCGCCTCCGTACAGATGATAATCACAGAAAGGAATATACGCCATACCATACTACCATTCTGCGCTTGTTAGGTAGGCGGCAGTTTGCAAGTCCATTTGTATCGTGAAGAGGATTTAGCCGAAACTCGTTCGCAACATCGAACAACAGCGCAGATAAATGATGACATTTATGTTGTGAAATGGCTCTTCAGGGGACGTAATGATAAAATTTATGGTCGGGCTTAATGTATTATCGCCTATGAGCAAGTAATAATAATAATAGTGTAGACATACGACATACGGAATGCAGATAGATAGACTGGCTGAACGTGTGTTTTGTTGTTGTGATTGTATTTTGTCCTATGCACATGTAGAACTGTGTATGGTGGCAGTCAATTGAACTGCTTCTGTGCTACCCACTTCGCCCAAATGAGGCATGGAATCAGTCCTTGGTAATGCAGCGTTAACCCCACCGATTTTATTTGACAAGTTATTTATTGTTGTTCTACGAATGTATCGCGACAGGCCGGCAAAATATACATAGTCCCCGGACAAATTGGCAATAAAATTACAAAACGATTCACTCAAAAATTATTTTTCGCAGGATATTTATTGCTTGGATGGCGACTGCTGTTCCTTTGCAATGCTTTCTTTTTTTTAGGCGGCTTATTGGTATGCGTTGAGTGTGGGTCGTGAGCAGGGGCCCCTGGCGTAGACTTTGGCCAACTACTACCGATCATGGTTGTGCTGTCGACTGATGAGTAATTTTTATTTTGTGCGAAAATCTGTTTTTCCCTGCCGATAATTGGTCTATAAATCGTTATCTATACGCAGGGAAGAGTGGAGATTGTTGCGGTGATTGCAACGTAGATACACGTTAAGGTATGGCTGTTTTCGTATCTCCTTTGGGTTGGGTACAACAATTTTGCTTTTTTTCAGTTCAAGGTACACCATATGTTTCCTGACGATTCAAAGCCATCGGTAGTGTTACCTCTAGAGCAGAGTGCTTTTGTAATAAGGTAATTTTAAAAGTTGGCTCATATCAAAAGTATATACATATGTATGCAAGTCAGGACTACCCCATAGTCAAGTGGTCCTCCATTTAATTAGAAGATACCGCACTACTTAAAAACATCAATTTAAGACTGTATCACTTCATCCGCTACTTAACATCAACTCTTCAGCTTTAAGGGAAACAACGTATACTTATCTCTTCCATGGTAAATTATTCGCCATTTGTTCAGTAAGTCACTTGCCCAGCAAAAGCCAGTTCATCCCCGAAAGAGTATTTAATAGAAAGTACAATTAATCAATCGTAACCCCACGTACCAGACGAAGTCCTTTATCGATGGATGGACGAAAAAAATACGAAAACGTTAGTGCAACCAACGAAAAACAACTGCTGCTACGAAGAAAGAATCACCCGGCATGATATAAATATCCTTCACGTGCACATTTCCCCTTATTTAATACTTAATCGAAGGACATCCTCCCATTGTTCGACGGCCATGACATAGTGATGCTACATACCCAAAAAGTCTGACTATACGAGTACGCCAACTGGACAGATCACGTATTTATCTCATTAAAAACACATATTAGCGTGAACAAGCGGACTTAGGATGTCCATTGGCGTTACTACCACATCCACCAGTGCTGCGCTATGGCGGACAGGAAATCATTATGGATTCAATGCATGTAGAATATGACTAAACGAAGCCCTATTTCATTTCGATGTTCTGGAGCGGAATCAACTTGTAATACAATGCGGCAAATAATACACATAGTGGAATTTCAAGTCAGGCCAGGACTAAGGAATAGCTAGGCCATCAGTTGTTATGCCAACACCATCGGTGGTAGTGCAATCGCTGAATGATGAAGGGTATTTACGTAGTCGATAGACGAGAGGGTTGGAGTGTGGCAGAGTGGCATTTCGTCTTGCTGACCAAGTAGGATTCGATCCACTCCATTATCATCTTCATTGTCGGTTGTACGAGTATTCCTTTGTGATTCCTTTCTTCTGCAGTTCATCCTGTTCCTTCGTTATCTTCTTCTTCCGTCCTGTTATTTAGGATTTTTCGTGATATTTTCTCATCTATCTATAAATTTCATGATTTTTTTCTTTTGCTTTTTGTTTTCCTCTCCTTCAAGTGTCGTGACTTGAAGGATTTATGAACTTCAGTTGAATTCGACTCAGGATTCATGCGCTAATTGGATTCGTTTTCTATTGTCCATGTCATAATTTCTTTTGATTTCTTTTCGCACAGATAAAGAGGATGAGCAAATGAATCATTCGAGCGTTAGTCCACCCTCCAACTGCGAACTTCGTATAGTCATTAGGGGTACGAAATTATATTAAGATGGTTGTTTCATTTTCCAACCCAATTTTTTACTATCAATAAGATACTTTTTAAGGGGAGGAGGGAGCGAGTAAACAGAGCAAAGGAGTTGATCGCGTTTAACATGGCAAACGGAAGCTTCAATCTCTGTCCCTGTCCAATCCAAGTAGACACACAGCCTCCGCGTGACCTCCGCTGGATCCGACCACTTGTTCCTGAGGAAAGGGGAATCTGGCCCTCCACGTGGGGGGTTATGCTTATAGGTAACATCCCTATCACGGAAAAAACCAATTGTACCGAAACAAACACAAGCCTCGGATATGCACGGATATAAAGCTGACGACCCCTGCAAACGACTTAAGGACTTGAGAGTCAGAACCGGTCCCTTAACAGACCTTAACAGGCGATGAATTGGAGCAAACCCTAAGCTGCTACAAAGCAGATATAACCGCACTCTAAGAAGTGCGATGGGATGGACGGATGAAAAACTGCGACATCTACTGCGGGAATTGCTACAAGGTGTACAAACACCGCTTATTCGGATGCGAATTCGTTATTCGAGGAAGACTCCGACAAAAAGTCTTAAGCTTCCGGGATAAAAGCGAATGCCTCATATCAATTCGCATCAAAGCTAATCTTGGAAATATTAGCTTGATATGCGCTCAACGCCCAATGTCCCTGCTTCGACACAAAAAAGCTCTAGGAGATTTCAATGCGAAATTAGGCAAAGAGGACATATTTGGGTCGATCACAGGAAAATATAGCCTACACGACACCACGTCCCAAAATGGACATCGGCTATACTCGAATTCCTTGCGGGACGCAATCTCCTTCTGGCTAGCACACGACTTCCGCATCTCAATATTCACAAAGAAACCTGGCAATCACCTGAGCAGTATACCACTAATCAGATTGGAGATGTTGCGATCGACACCAGACAATCCTCCAGCATCCTAGATATACATACGAACCTTCCGAGCAGCCAACATCGACTCGAATTACTACCTTGTTGTTGCCACGGTACGAACGAAGATATCAAGGAAGCCACGGAGTCGAGCTGAACAACGAAAGTTTTCAATCGCAGGAGACCGCTAGGACCTCTACCAATCGAGTTTCCCTCAGCCTCTCGCAAACTCCAATGACCGTGGTGCAGTGGTTAACATCATCGGCTGTCGAGCGGAAGGTCTATATTTCAAATTCGTTTCATAGCCAAGAAAAAGCAATTCCCATACGGAAAAAAGTATGGAACACAGTTGTGAATGGAAAGTGACCAAACGTACTTCTGCAGGTTTAACACTCACAGTATGTGGTCAATTGAAAATCATCCTCTGCGTATGCAATACTAACACCAAAAGTGCATGAACGAATTACTGAGAATTATAACCAACGCGGAATTTGGTCGGCTCTCATCCTATCTAGGACAAACCACCCCTGAGATTAGTCAACAAACATCTTCGACCGAAAAACCACTGCACTCCGTTCAGGTTGTGTGTCAAAAACATCAACCTGCGCGAAACTTTCCCTCTCCCTGTTACCATCGCTTGCACAACGTTCAATACGTTATAAGGCCTTAGCCTTGAGTGTGCGTGTGACTCTATTAAAAGGCTCTTGGGCGTTTCGAGAGGAAAATTCTGCGTACAATCTTTTGTCCCGTTTGTGTAAACGGAGAGTGGAGGTGGAGATTCAACCAAGAACGGGCTGTACGGGCTGTACAGCGACATAGGCCTAGTTAGACGTCTTCGGATCCAACGTCTAAGATGGCTGGGCCATGTAGAGCGAATGGACATCACTGCTCTGGCCCGAAGAGTCTTCGATACCAACCCCGAGGGACGACGCAGCAGAGGACGACCGCATCTAAGGTGGCGCGCACAGGTGGAAAGGGACCTCAACCAACTGGGTGTGCGGCAATGGAAAAGGCTAGCGAAAGATCGTGCTAGTTGGAGGGGCATGTTGGTTGAGGCCCAGGTTCACTCCGAACTGTAGCGTCCACTAAGAAGAAGAAGAATATACAGCATTGCAAGGCTGCCACTGCTGTTTTAAGTAGTAGAATTGCATGCAGTAGTACAAATCATCACGTTGTATCCATTTAAGAACCGTGGGTGTGGAATAAATGCCTATGTGGCCTTGATGGTATACGTGATGCTACGATTCTTTATGATGAGCGATCAGAAAGGGCTAAGGTCGGCCTCGTCATATCGAACTCACTATCGGCAACCAAACTTGGGCACTTTTGTGGACAAGATCTGGTGGCTCCTAGAGTAGGCTACAAAACGCATGGAGCAATAGAACACTTCGTCGTTGCGTCTGCCTACTTTCCCTACGATTCGTTACTACCTCTACCACCGAAGGAAGTCTGTGAACTCGCAGAGCACTGTGAAGACTGGTCTCATCTTGTGTTGCGATGCTAATGCCCAAAACACTGCTTGGGACAGCAGCAAGTGCAACACAAGAGGGGACCATCTTTTAGACTTCATTCTCTCATCTGTACTTACCATCAACAATGTTGGCTCTCAACCAACGTTTGTTACGACAAGACGACAGGAGGTGATTGACCTGACCCTATCCCACAGATATGTGAAAAACATCACTAACTGGCGAGTCTTGCCTGATGCTACGCTGTCGGACCATAAATATATCGAATTCCGATTAAGTTGTGGGATCTCTTCCTTGCAACCTAGACGGAATCCGAGAAAGACGGACTGGGTACGGTTTAGAGTGGAGCTTGAGAAATCCACTCAGGCCTTACCTAAACTTAGAACAAAACAATTGGTAGAGAACGCTGTTCATAACCTGAATAGCGTCATCACCAGTTATTTTGAACTAGCATGTGCTGTCAGCAAACCTCCCTGCAGGAAATTGGTCCCTTGGTGGAATGCCGAGCTCCAAAGTCTTCGCAGGGAATCCAGAAGTCTTCTGAATAGATCGCTCAAATCGAAATCGGAAGATGTCTGGAACAAATATCGGTCGAAGCAGAAAGAATATAAGAAACTTGTTCGTAAATCGAAGAACGATTCTTATCGGACCTTTTGCGAAGAGATCAAGTCTCTGAGTTCGACTAGTAAGTTGGTTAAAGTTCTCAAACGGGGAAAACCGACAAAGCTGGATACACTCAGAAAATCTGATGGCACCTTTACTGAGTCTAAATCGGAAACTCTTAGTTTACTGTTTGAGACCCATTTCCCGGGAAATCAGATCGGCGTCGGCTCGTTGCACACTCCTTCAAGGGAAACTGCCATTGAAACGAGGAAAACAACTCGGCGTAGCTGGTATATTGCGTCGCGCGTGGCTACGACTGAAGCTATTGAATTTGCTGTGGCATCCTTCGATGGCTTCAAACCGCCGGGCCCCGACGGGATATATCCTGTTATGCTGCAAAAAGGTATAAGGCAGCTGCTTCCTACTTTGAAAAGAATTTTCACTGCTAGTCTAGCACTTACTCACCTTAAGAAGCTTGAAGAGGTACTGGAACGTATTCAATCAGCCGGACTGAAATTGAGCCCGAAGAAATGTTCGCTCTTCCAAAACGAGGTGAAGTACTTGGGACATGTGGTGACTGCAGAAGGAGTCCATACAGATGAAGAGAAAGTCTCAGCGGTTAAGGAATGGTCGCGGCCGAAGAATCTTCATGAATTAAGGTCATTCCTGGGACTTTGCACTTATTACAGGCGATTCGTCCCAGGATTTGCAAACGTTGCCAGCAGTTTGTACGAACTTACCAAAAAAAATCGGCCATTAAAGTGGGAGAAGCCGCAGGAGGAAGCGTTCATTCCCTGAAGGAATTGCTCTGCAGTGCGCAAGTTCTTGCATACCCTGTCCAGGGAGAAAAGTTTATTTTGGACACCGATGCGAGCGGACATGGAATCGGATCCTATCGAAGCCGGAGAGGAACTACTGTGGAGTTTTTAGCCGTGGTTGACTGTGTCAAGCATTTCCACAAACATCTCTATGGCCAAGCTTTTCATCTTAGGACGGACCACGCAGCGTTGAGGTGGCTGCTGCAGTTCAAAAACCCGGAAGGCCAGCTTGCCAGATGGATAAAGAGAATCCAGAGTTATGACTTCAGTATCGAACACCGGAAGGGAAACAGTCATGGAAATGCGGATGCATTATCGAGGCGACCTTGCGATGTGGAATGCAAACATTATTGACGTGCCGAAACCAAGGAACCGTCCACCGACATCCGTCGCTTCCATGTGCTGCCAGAAAATTCCTGGACTGCCCAGAAGGTCGGAAGAAAACAGCGAGAAGATGCCGATTTGGCAATCATCATCGACTACCAAGAACGAGGTTTTCGACCAACCTGGCAGCAAATATCCAGCGAAAGCCCAATCGTAAAAGCTTACTGGGCTCAATGGCAAAGTTTGAAGCTGAAGAACGGTTGCCTCCACCGCAGTTGGGAAAGCGAGAACGGGGACATTGTAAACGATCTTCTCGTAATTCCGAATTCCGGACGAGTCGACGAGGTCATCCGAGAATACCACGAGGAACCATTTGGGGGTCATCTTGGTGTTAACAAGACTGTAGAAAAGATCAAGAGACGTTTCTACTGGGTAGGATGCCATGAATCGGTCACGCGTTTCATTCGCAGGTGTGAAAAGTGTGCGAAGGCAAAGTGGCCGCGTAGGAAAACTCGAGGAAACATGCAGCTGTACAATGTTGGAGCACCGTTCGAACGTATCGCCATGGACATCGCAGGCTCATTCCCAACGAGCAACGCTGGAAACAAGTACATGCTGGTGGTGATCGATTACTTCAGCGAGTGGCCTGAGGTGTTTTGCATCCCGAATCAAGAAGCCAAAGTTACTTCGGATGCATTCGTGATTAACTGGGTTCGAAAGAACTTCGAGTCGTCGGTGTTCAAAGAACTCTGCGACATGCTAGGTATCAGGAAGACACGGACAACACTATTACACCCACAATCTGATGGAATGGCCGAAAGGTTCAACCGGACAATGGAGGAATACTTGAGAAAAGTCATCGTTGGAGGTCAGAAGGACTGGGATAAACATCTTCCACTATTCTTAATGGGGTACCGTTCGGCACAGCACAATTCAACGGCAATTACACCAGCTGAAGCCATTTTTGAAGCTGATCTTTGACCATCGGACTTGAAGTTCGGCGTGGTACTACCGACAACTAACGGCAGGGAGGACTTCGTAACCGAAAAAGAAGGAACAGCTTAACTCCATCCATCAGTTCATCCGGGAGCGACTGAACTTGGTCAGCGATAAAATGAAGGCGAGGTACGACTTAAGGGCAAACTCTTCTAGATTCGAGACAGGACAATTGGTATTGCTGTACAACCCAGAACGAAAAAAAGGCTTGTGCCCCAAACTGCAATCAGCCTGGGACGGGCCATATGAGGTCATCAAGAAGCTCAATGACATGGTATACCGAATACAGCAGACGGGAAACAGACGGGCGAAATATAAGATTGTCCATACTACGTAGAAGGATCAAATCGCTTGTTCGAGGACGAACAATTATAGGAGGAGGGCAGTGTTACGGAGACACGAACCGACAGTTAAGTTCGAATTGCGCTGTCGAAGTTGGAATGCTCTGGTGAAGCGGAAGCTGAAATGATGTCAACTGTCAACGGCGTAAAGCTAAATGCCAGAACATTCCAGAGATTTCCGTAGGGGAACTTCCGACGGCGAACCTTCGAGAAGGTGGACCGCGTGCTATATAAGCGCGAACACTCGCCCTCGGCATTCATTCAGTTTCAGTGATAGATTAAATTTCGTAACACTTTGATTTAAAGAAAAGCACTAGATAGCCCACCGCGTATAATGGCCACATGTACAATACACATATTAAGTAGAATATAATCATAAATGTCATTTATCAAAGTTAAAAATGCATGCAACCACTTACCTGGACAATGAGTTCCACAAATCCAAAACAAACAATTACAACTTTCGTAATGCACCCAGCCCAACCGAACCGAAAACTCATGAAAAGCGACGGAAAAACGCGCACATAACACATTTTATTTCATTTTTGCACATTTTTTTACATGGAAAGCACCAACTAACACTTTTTGAACTTGTGACACGAACTGGCCGGTATTAAACAACAAAAAGCACCAACACAACAAATTGAACACTAATTTCCTCGATATTTCAGGATATTCTCAAAAACAAAAGATTTAACAAATTGCCGGCCAAATTCACACAATAAACGCTAAAAACAAAAACCAACAACACTGCTTACGAATTAAACCGCATTTGATCGCGGCATTCAAACTAAATTTCAAATTTTCAACGGCGCACATCTGATTACTTTCACGCAAACGTAAACGGCCGAACGAAAATATTTCCGAATGCACAAACCACCCGACACCTCTTGCACAAAGGGAGCAACTGTGTGAAAATTAACAGCGGAGAAATGCATCAAGTTGTCAAACTAAGCTCTCCACTAGACTCTCCAACCTGTACTGATTGGCAGAGCGGCTTAATGCAATCTCATTGAGTTTGGAGTGGAAACCGAATTTTGTGATGGATTTCTACCGATTTCTACCGAGTGGCGCGAGTGCGAGTTGCAGCTTTGCTTTTGGTATATGTATGTATGTATGTACATTCATAGGTAACTATTGGTTTGTCGACATTTTCACTCATAGAAAGTACTCCTGCGAAGTTTTGTTTATTGAGGGTTATGCCCTGTTTGCTGTTTTGGAATGAAAGAGAGTAAAACGGGCCGTTAATATTTGAATTTTGAAATTGGCTTGCATATTAAACTGCTCGTTTATAAAAATGGAACATTCCTATGACTTAACATATTACCACTTAGTTCGGTAGGTACTTACTTACTTACTTACTTTGACGGCGCTACAGTTCGGGGTGAACCAGGGCCTCAACCAACAAGCCTTTCCAGCCGGCCCGATCTTTGGCCAGCCGCTTCTAGTGCCGCACGCCCAGTTGGTTGAGTTTCCTTTCCACCTGTGCGCGCCACCTTAAATGCGGTGTCCTCTGCTGCGTCGTCCCTCGGGGTTGGAGTCGAAGACTCTTCGGGCCGGAGCGTTGATGTCCATTCGTTCTATAAGGCCTAGCCATCTTAGGCGTTGATCCGAAGACGTCTAACTAGGCCGATGTCGCTGTACCGCCCGTACAGTTCTTGGTTGAATCTCCTCCTCCACTCTCCGTTTACACAAACGGGACCAAAGATTGCACGCAGAATTTTCCTCTCGAAACGCCCAAGAGCCTCTTCATCCGCTTTTGATAACGTCCAAGCCTCAGCGCCGTAGAGGAGGACCGAGATGATTAAGGTTTTGTAGAGAGATACCTTAGTTTTTCGAGGGAGGGCCCTACTACTCAGTTGCCTCTTGAGCTCAAAGAAGCAGCGGTTGGCAAGAGTTATTCTGCGTTTTATCTCAGCGCTGGTGTCGTTGCTGCTTGTCACTATCGAGCCAAGGTAGACGAAGTCCTTGACTACTTCAAAAATATAGCTGCCGAAGATGACGTTCTGACCAAGACGTCGGTGTTGCGCGTCTTTCTTTGATGACAGCATATATTTGGTCTTGTCCCCATTTACCCTTAGGCCCACTTTAGCCGCTTCTGCTTCAATGCTTGCGAAAGCCTCATTGACGTCGCGCTTTGTCCGTCCAATAACGTCAATGTCATCTACGTATGTATGTAAGCAATTATGAAGACTTAGTAGATCGCAGCTCTTGTATTGGCCGCAGAGTCCCGCACGATATTTTCAAGAATAATGTTAAAGAAATCACATGACAGTGCGTCACCCTGTCTAAAACCTTTTTTACCATCAAAGGGGTTGGTTAGTTCACCTCCGACCTTAATGGAGCAGCGAGAGTTCTCCATAGTCATCCTGCACAGTCTGGCGAGTTTGGAAGGAATGTTAAAACATGACATGGCTCTGTATAGCACGTCTCTATAAACACTGTCATACGCGGCTTTAAAGTCGACCAAAAGATGGTGCGTGTCGACCTGGAATTCATGGGTCTTCTCAAAGATCTGCCGTAGTGTAAATATTTGGTCTATCGTGGATTTTCCTAGCAAGAATCCACACTGGTAGGAACCTATCAGATTTTCCACGAACGGTTTCAGGTGCTTACACAGAACGGCAGAGAGGATGAGACTTATCCCTCTGTATTTGGCGCAGTCATAAGGGCCTCCTTTCTTATGGAGCGGGCAAACGATGCTGAGATTCCATTCATCGGGCATGAATTCTTCCGACCATATCCTGTAGATGGGTTGGTGCATGTTCTTAACCAGCTCATCGCCAGCTGCTTTAAACAGTTCCGCGGGGAGTCTGTCTGCTCCAGCAGCTTTATAAGATTTAAGTTTCGATATCGCTATCTTAACATCGCCTAGGTCGGGTTGACGGGATTCTCTTTCGTCTTCCTCCATTGTGAATGGTTCGTTCTGCCAGACGGCGGCATTTTGACTATCTTCGCCGTTATACAGTCTGTAGAAGTAGTTTTACCATATTCTCAGCATCGACTACGATTCTAGTACCAGGTGTCCGTTCCCATCCCTACAGGCTTCGTTCTGGCTTTATAATCGTGGTATGTTCGCTTTATCGGTTGATAAAACTTTCGAACCAGAAGTGACACCTCTCCAAATCCTCAATCGGGCACTTCTCGTGCTCTTTTTTCTTTCTCCTGAGAACCCTCTGCTTCTGCCTTCTTTATTAACTCATAGAGCTCCCGAGCTGCTTTTGGTCTTCTCTGCAGCGTGGCTTTATATGCCTCCTGCTTTTCTGCATGAATCATTCCACACTCGTCATTGAACCAGGTGTTTCGTCGTGGTGGAGCTTTAAGGCCCAGCACTTCCGTTGCTGTGCTCTTCAGGGCTTGTTTGCACAGGCTCCATAGTTGCTCTACTGACTGAGTGGAGGATTGAGGTGTTTCGGAGAGCTTAAGGGAGACGTGGTTGGCAAAGGCACTGGCGATCTCCGGCGATAGTAGCTAGATTTAGTTTGGTTTTTAATTTTTTAATTAAACTAAATCGAAATTCAAGATTCCGGCTTCATCATGACCCGATTTACATAGATGGTCAACTAATAGTGTAAGAAATTTGATCTCTCTAAAATGTCAGGAAGTGGTCCGAAAACGCGAACAACGTTTTGAGCCCGAGTCAGCACAAAGAGAGCTCACCTTTTCGGTTCGCTTTGATTAGTTAAAATGTGCTCTTATGGATTCTCCTTAGGTATGCAAACGATACATCGATGTTTTTTGAACATCATCCAGGCGATAGATAACTCAACGGAAGTGTCCGCATTAGTCAGCATAGTGCGTTACATAGTTAAATTTATCAAAAGAAGCGTTAAAGCTAGTGATGAATTACGCAAGAAACAGATAGATGCCGGGAGTTCCGAAGGAAAAACGAAAAAATATGATTCTCGATGTAAAAACGCGTTGGATTTCTCTTTTTTTTGTGTTTGAGAGATTCGTCCAGTTAGCTTCTATTTTAAGCGACATATTGCTTACGCGTCCAGAAGCTCCCTCTATGATCACTGGCTATGAGCTGAATAATGTTATCGAGGTGATAGAACTACTACAGGCGTTTGAATTCGTTACAAGGGAGATTTCCGCGGACTCCTGCGTTACTGTTAGCAAGGTTATACCGCTGGTAAGTTGCTTAAACGAAGCTTAAATGTTCACCGAGAGATCCTATTGGAGTCCAACTAAAAAATGAGCTACAAAAGAATATGAACAAACGAATTCACAAATGTGAATTCAATTCGATTCTGGCGCTAGAAAATACATTAGATGTATGTACACATGTATGTAAGTATGTATATTAGCTTTACAGTCCATGAAGGACCTGAGCCGAGCTTCTATCAATCACCCATGTTGCGTGTGATTTCATTTTCTCATAGGTGAAAGGGACCTACAGTTTATTGCCGGTTCCGAACGGCGAACTTCGTGATGCTTTTCATGACAATTTTACTACAGGGGGTTTTGTCAGAACCCCGCTGAGGAGAAACACAGTGAAAAACACGTTCGATGACAAGGCTGTGTCGGGATTCGATCCCGTGTCATCGGCCTCAGAGGCCAACACACTACCCACTGCGCCACGGTGCTCTTCATTAGATCCAAGATTCAAATTCTTTCTTTGGTGGCTTTACAGCCCATGAAGGACCAGAGCCAAGCTTCTCTCAATCACCCATGTTGTATGTGATTTATTTTTCACACAGGTGAAAGGGGCCTACGGTTTAATGGCGATTCCGAACGGCGTGAGTCGAGAAGCTTTTTCATGGCAAGTTTACTACGGGGGGTTTTGCCAGTACCCCGCCTAGGAGAAACGTCGCGAAGTAAATAACATTCGATGGCGTTGGTGTTATCGGGATCCGAATTCGCTCATCGTGCGCCAGAGTCCAACACACTAACCACTGCGCCACGGCGCCCTCAAGATTCAAATTACTCCATTGTAAAGATGCCATGGCTAAAAACAAAGTAATTTCTTATTTGAATGGGTTCGTAAGAGATGGAAGAAAAGTCGCCAACACTTCAGATTCTTCCGAAGAGTCCAAAAAAGAAGAAAGGACTTTTGATATTTGGACATACCATAAACAATTGGCTCATCAGAACATTAAGTCTAAACAGTCCTCTTCCCCCATCTTCACAACAACGGAGACTGAAGTAGAAATGTATCTAGGATCAGCTGTTGCGACTATTAACCAAAATCCGATCGAAATGTGGAGTAATATGAAAAATGTGTTTCCAGGACTTTATAACCAGGCTAACAAATATTTACCCATTTTGGCTACATCGGTCCCAAGAAATCCATTTCTCTCCTCGCAAAGATACATTTTGACTTCCTTACGGTTAGATTGGCTCTGGACAAGCTTCTTAAAACCGCTTCTAAGTTTCGTGCATAATCAGTTTCATCCTCACCAGTAACAACAATATCGTCTAGATATGCTTTCACGCCGCTTATACCAGCCAATAATGTATCCATGCACCTTTGAAACAACCCTGGTGCGGCCGAAATACCAAAAGGTAACCTGCGGAGCCGGAACAATCCTTTGTGAGTATTGAGCGTTGAAACCTCCGCGGTGAAATCATCTATCACTAGCTGTTGATAGGCTTGTTGTAAGTCTAGCCTTGTAAATACTTGACCTCCCGAAATGGCAGCCAAAACCTCAGAAAAAAGAGGGAGCGGATAAGAGTTGGTCTTAATAACAGCGTTAACTGTGCTTCGATAATCCCCGCAGATTCGAATAGTCCCGTCCGACTTTGAAACCGGCACAATTGGCGTAGCCCATCTCGAGAAAATAACTGGTTCTAATATCTTCTGTACTACCAGTTTCACGAGCTCTTTTTCAACCGCCGGTTTCCATGCAATAGGACATTGCCGATGTTTTAGAAAAATCGGACTCGCTTCCGGCAACAATTCAATCGAGACAGGTGGTCCGTTAAATGCACCCAAATTGTCTCTAAATGCATTTTGGTATTTCTTCAACACACTCATCACCTCCATAGTCCCTTCGATTGCGTATACTCCCTGCACCGTGATTCCCAAAATAGAAAACCAGTCTCGGCCCAGCAGACATCTCCCACCACCTGAATGAACAAGAACCGGCAAAGACGATTCTTTATAATTATACTTAATATTCACAACAGCTACTCCCAGGACTTGTATCTTCTCTTTGGACCACGTCTGCAAAGTTATCGGCGATGGTATAAGCTTCTGATTCCCACGGTTTATGCGTTTCCAGGTTGTCTCGGAAATAACTACACATGCCGCACCGGAATCCACCTCAAAAAAATTCTTCCACCCCATTAATCAACACCTTGGTTAAGATTTGTGGAGTCGTAGATGTTTGTAATGTGTTCAACTCAAAGGAATAATTTGAATCAGTAGACGATGTCCGATTTTTCTCATCCTCTCTCTCTTCTACCACATGGACCGTTTTCGATTGTCGGTCAGCGGCCCTCTTTTTAAAACATGCTCGGCTGGCGTGCCTCCTCATGTGGCAGAAATCGCAGTTCTTTTCTTTAAAAACACATTTATGCGCAAAATGGTTGCCATCACAAGGATAGCATCGCACGTTTCCCGACTTCTTCTTTGAAAAGATAGTCATAACCTCCCCGCTCCCACGCACATCTAGTACATGTCGATGCGCAGCTTCCTGGGATAATGCAATCTCATACGCACGTTTAAAATCCAATTTCGGTTCACTAAATAAGCGTTTTTGCAACGCCTCATCCGCCACCCCGCAGATAATTTGGTCACTCAGCATATTATCCAACTCCAAAAAGTTGCAGTGCTCCGACGATTTTCTTAAATCCTTCACAAAATCTGCGATGGTCTCATCACACCTTTGTGAAATGCAAACCTTTGCACGATTTCGTTTGGTTTCGGGTTTCGTTGGTTTGAACGACACATCCCTGGGAGTAAGTGGAGTCAACAATGAACGTATTATTTCATAAGTTGATTCTCCTACGCAGGACAAGAAGGCTCTCATTGAACTTCGTTGGTTATGCCATTTGCTTCAAAATAAAACTCCATCCATTCTCTATAACTATTCCACGCCATCGTTGCTCTAAATTGTTCCAATTTACCGAATGTTTGTGAAGTTGGACTATTCACGTTTGCCATCACGCTCTCATTCAGTGCCATGCTGTTGTCTTCTCCTCGTCGCCAAAATGTGGTAAATCGAAAACGTAAATAAAACTCGCAGGATGGTAATGGATTTCAAAGATAGATTCAATTTTATTCATATTTTGCTAGCCCGTCTGCTGGTCCTCGTACTCGTACGCGTGCTCCGGAAGACAGACTCAAAAACCCCTTGCCACGGTGACAATTGCTTGACATTTCCCCGGCTACTTCGACAGGGTGTCGCCGAAGTTATCACAATAAGCAAAACAGCAAAAAAAAAAAAAAAAAAAACACAGGCGTGCAGATTACCAAGCATTGCATCAATCCTCGTGAAAGTCCTGAGCTAGACGTGCTTAATCACTAATAATGTTCTATGGAAAAAATGGTTGGTCCAATACAAAAAAAAAATCAGGAGTAATAAAAGAAAAACCGGCCAAGTGCGAGTCGGACTCGCGCACGAAGGGTTCCGTACCATCTGTATATATAAATATGAAAGAGACTATGTACGTTACCTAAACATAAATCACATTTCTCGTATGATGACAGATCTTGGTTGCAGGCAGGTTATCGGCATATTACTTTGATAATCAAAAATCTTCATGATGTTGATCATCAAAGTGTCCATTGAACTCAAATCAATGATCTTACTTGACAGCAACGATGTGAAAAGGTGAATAACAATAATGGGAAATATGGGGAAAAGGTTTGCAGCTAGGATTAATTCATCAATGACACAAAAGAGATCAAAACTGGGAAGTTTGTTGCTGGTTGTGGGATATTGTCGACTAACCTTAGTTCAGTATGTGACCAAGGGGATTTTTTGGATGAAAATCATGTCTGTTGTATGGGAGCCCCCCTTAAATATCCATTTTCTTCTGTCGTGGTAGCGGCAACAGAAATACATCATCTGTGAAAATTTCAACTCTCTAACTATCACGGTTCATGAGATACAGCCTGGTGACAGACGGACGGACGGACGGACTGCGAAGTCTTAGTAATAGGGTTCCGTTTTACCTTTGGGTACGGAACCCTAAAAACGATCAATGACTCCATATGCCATTTTAACAGAAGACGAGGAACACACTTTTGAAATTCCCCTTAACACCCTTGACATCAGTTTCAAACTGAGCAAAAGCACCAAAGAATGTTAAAATCGTCAACCGATCAACTCTTGCGTATCGTTCTTTCCCCAAAACTTTTCTCCCGACCCATGACTAACCGAACGTCAAACTTTCCCCCATATAACTAGCCAAGTGCATTTAGAGCTGCAGGTTAAACAGTACACAGTAGTAATAACCCAAAAATTATAGCACAACTCCATGTAATCCCATTAGAGTGTATCTGTCTGCCTTCAACAAACCCAAAACCGAAAAAAACTCCCTTCCCCTGTGTTTCACAGGCAATAGCCAAAATTACAAAACTTCAAAATTGGACGGTTTCCTGCAAGCAAAAACTAAATTTGTTAAACATTAACTTAACAACTTCAGCCCCCATTCGTCCGAGCGGGGAGTTGTCTTCCAAAATGTGTTACGGCCATACCTAGACATACATACATATATAAATGTTTGTATGTACTTTCCTTAGTCCCTGCCGCGTTTGCACGTTTAAGAAATCAACCGACGGCATCAGCGTCAGCAAAACCGGCTAGAATGTAACCCCTTCGCTCACACAAATTAAAGCGATTACCGAACCATTTGCAAAAATTAAAAACTTTTTACGGACCTAAGTACGAGTAAGTTCGTACTCGCCGTATTCATATCTATTCAAAGCGGGGGGGAAGTAACTATGTATTATTGTTGTTCGCTATCTACGCCTGCTTGGCGAGCGGTGGCGTAACGAACCCCTCTCTCATCAAACAGTTGAATTTCAACCCTTAATTGCAGCTTTGTTACTTTTAATTAGAATAAAACCTGATGCAATCCGCGGCATACTCGTACACAGCTCCAATAAGCACGCGGGGGCGATGGTGAAAACATAAAGTTCCTGCAATACGAATGGCGACATAAGTCTGCCACTGTAGAAAAGGATGGGCAACATGATGGCGTGTACATCGACCGGCCCAAAATGTTACTAACAAACTGCAGGATGGCGGAGGAGGTGCGAGACTTGCCACCAGCAATTTATGCACCGGAACGCTGATCCATTTCTATCTGCCTCATTCCACAACCACGCCACGTCCTCCTCTTGTCACGAGTCAACCTAGCGATAAGCAGAAAAACGCTTTCGGGTGAATGCGTCCCATCTGAACCCCCATCCATTCGGTCGTTGTCAACAATTTATTGGCTTAAATCTTTTCACTTGTAACTTTGTTCGGATGTCACTTTACACCCACGACCAGCACGCCACATAGATAGACGAGGATTTTGGGAAAAATAATTTTCCTTTCGTTTTAAATGAATTAAAAGCGAACTCTGATGGGTAGAAGGAGGAGAGGCAAGTGTCGTGAACCATACATGACGCCACACACATCCGAGTAACACGTCATAAATTTATTAGGTGACACCAAGTCTCGCGCATTTCATTTTTGCATAATCACACTTTCCAGCGCCGACATCCCAGTGATCTAATTAACGTCAGACCATAGAGACTTGAAATCGTTTCGAAAATGTGGTCGTCTACTCGCATGTGAAGAGAGGCGTGGAAGTTACTTTGGCGCTAGAGTGTCACCGAGATTGAAATGCAGGAAAACAAAAACAGGTTACGGATGGATTAATAGAATCAGCCTATACCGTGACAGCCGGATTAGGAGTTTAGGTCTGGAATCTGGAACATCGTTTTGCGTCTGGCCAATGTCGATTTTTGTCTAATGGTCTCGTTTGCATGTAGTATGAGGTTTCGTTGTTATTCGACTTGGTTTCTATGGCGTTCCGCTTATTGACAATATTATTATCTGACGGTGAGGAAATTGTAAGAATAATCCATGTAGATGGCTTACTTACTTACTTAGGTGGCGCTACAGTCCGTGGTGAACCTGGGCCTCAACCAACAAGCGTCTCCAGCTAGCACGGTTTTTGGCCAGCTGTTTCCAGTGCCGCACGCCCAGTTGGTTGAGGTCCCTTTCCACCTGCGTGCACCACCGCTGAGGAGGCCGTCCTCTGCCGCGCCTTCCTTCCGGAGTGGATTCGAAGACTTTTCGGGTCGGAGCTGTATCTTCCATGCGCTCTACATGGCCTAGCCACCTTAGACGCTGTATCCGTAGACGTCGTACCAGGCCGATGTCGCTGTACAACCCGTACAGTTCTTCGTTATATCTTTCCCTCCATACACCGTTTGAACAAACGGGACCGTAGATAGTGCGCAGAATTTTCCTCTCGAAACGACCAAGGGCATCTTCATCCGCTTTTGTTAAGGTCCAAGCCTCTGCGCCGTAAAGGAGGACTGGGATGATTAAGGTCATATATAATGTCACCCTGGTTTTCCGAGAGAGGAGTCTACTTCTCGATTGCCTCTTGAGCCCAAAGAAACAGCGGTTGGCAAGAGTGATTCTGCGTTTTATCTCAGCGCTGGTGTTGTTGTCGCTGGTCATCAGTGAGCCAAGGTAGACGAATTCCTTGACCACTTTAAAGTTATATCCGCCCATGGTGACGTACGTCGGTGTTGTCCGTCTCTTTTAAATGAAAGCAGATATTTGGTTTTACCCTCATTAACCTTAAGACACGTCTTAGCCGCTTCTATCTGAATGCTTACAAAGGCCTCATTAACGTCTCGCTGTGTCCGTCCAATCACGTCAATGTCGTCGGCGTACGCGAGCAATTGCGAAGACTTGAAATAAATCGTACCTCTTGTGTTGGCCAGTGACTCTTGCACGATCTTTTCAAGCACGATGTTGAAAAAGTTGCATGACAGCGCGTCACCTTGCTTAAATCCTTTTTTAACATCAAAGGTCCTGGTTTGCTCATTACCGACCTTAATGGAGCAGCGAGAATTCTCCATTGTCATCTTGCACAGTCGAGCGAGTTTGGCAGGGATGTTAAAACTAGACATTGCTTGTATAGCTCATCTCTATACACGCTGTCATATGCAGCCTTGATATCGACGAAGAAGTTGTGAGTGTCGATTTGGTATTCCTAGGTCTTCTCCAAGATCTGCCGTCGCGTAAATATTTGGCCTATTGTGGATTTACCTGGCCTGAAGCCACACTGATAAGAGTCGATCAGGTTATCCACAAACGGTTTCAGGCGTTCACACAATACGGCAGAGAAGATCTTATATGCGTTGTTAAGGAGACCTAATCCCCTATAGTTGGCGCAGTTATAAGGGTCTCCTTTCTTATGGACCGGGCAACCGATGTTGAGATTCCATTTGTGGGGCATGCTTTCCTCCGACCGAGATGGTGCATGCACCTTACCAGCTCATCTCCAGCCGCCTTAAGAAGCTCAGCAGACAGGCCGTCTGCACCCGCGACTTTATTAGACTTAAGTCTTGATATCGCTATTTTGACTTCGTCTAGGTCGGGTGGACTGAATTCTGTAGATGGCTACCGAAAGAAATATTCCATATTCGGTATACGGTACGGTTTTGTGACTAGTTGAGTCAATTATTTTTCTCTTCCAGTTAGACCAGTGGGATGGCAAAGGACCCTCGTATGGGGTAGCATCTATCCGACGGATGCTGGCTTGCTAAAAGCGTGAAGACCCACCGCATGCGAACATATTCCGACACTGTTAGTAAGTCCCATCCACACCTCCTCGTGATGCCATCTGGAGATTTCCTATTGGAATTTTCTGACGGGTATATAACCGCCATCCAGGAAATGCGATGGAATGGATCGGGTTTAAAGCGAATGAAAATTGCGATATTTACTACGGCGGCTGGTAAAGAGAGAGGATGCGGATTTGTTGTTCGAGGTGGACTAAGGCAAAAAGTCCTAAGCTTTCGGCACGTGAGCGAACGCCTCATAAAGATCCGTATCAAGGCTACGTTTTTTAACATCAGCCTGATCTGATCTGACGAATGATGAGTCTTACGGTCTCGTAGACAGAATGTATGCCCAATGTTCCAGGTATGACATCAAAATTGTACTAGGAGACTTCAATGCTAAGCTGGGTAAGGAAAGCATCTTTGAACGAGTCTTCGGCAAACATAGCCTACACGACACCACATCCGAAAACGGACACAGACTGATTGATCTTGCTACGGGGCGAAATCTCCTTCTAGTGAGTACGCGCTTCCTGCACCTCGATATACACAAAGGCACCTGGCGGTCAAAAGATCAATCAATAACTAACCAGATTGATCACATCGCGATCGACGTCAGACACTCCTCCACTATTCTTGATGTTCGAACTTTCCAAGGAGCTAACATCAACTCGGACCACCACCTTGTAGTAGCCAAGATGCGCCTATGGATATCACGAACGCAGCGGAGTAGAGTAAGAATACAAAGTTATGACGTCGGAAAACTACTATCGTGCTTTTACCGATCGCGTCTCTCTTAAGCTCTCCAATACACCTCAACCCTACACGCTGTCAATAGAACAGCAGTGGAACCTTTGCAAACAAGCCCTGAAAAACACTGCATCTGAAGTGTTGGTCTTCAAGGCTTCACCACGAAGAAACACCTGGTTTGATCCTCGCTGCATAGAAGAACAAGAGCAGCTCGTGAGCTCTGCGAGTTAAAAAGAACTCCTCCCTTCTTTTTAACTCGCATAAGCATATCAGAAGATAGAAAAAAAAGCACCAGAAGCGCGCGATTGAGGATTTTGAGAGGTGTTGCTGCAAGCGTGAGGTTCGAAAGTTTTATCAACAGATAAAGCAAACATGCCGAGCTTGTAAAGCCAGAACGGAAGTCTGCAGGGATGAGAACGGACAGCTGGTAGTAAAGTCACAGTCGATGCTGAGAATATAGAAGGAACACTTCTGTAGACTGTTTAACGGCGATGAAAGATCTAACACTGCTGTTAGATCAATGGACGAAGACAGCAGAGAATTCCGTCCCCCTGACCTCAACGAAGTTAAGATCACCATATCGAAACTCAAGTCGAATAAAGCTGCTGGCGCAGACGGACTGCCTGCTGAGCTCTTCAAGGCAGCTGGTTAGGAGCATGCACCAGTTCATCTGTAAGATATGGTCAGAAGAAAGCATGCCCGAGGAATGGAGTCTCAGCATCCTATGCCCCATCCACAAAAAAGGAGACCCACCTCACTGCTCCAACTACAGAGGAATAAGTCTTCTTAACATCGCCTACAAAACCTTCTCTGCGGTTTTGTGTGAACGCCTGAAGCCTTCTGTATATAACCTGATAGATTCTTATTAGTGCCGATTCAGGCCAGGGAAGTCCACTATCGACCAAATCTTCACACTACGGCAGATCCTGGAAAAACCAATGAACTTCAAGTCGACACGCACCACCTATTTGCCGACTTCAAAGCCGCCTTCGACAGCGTAATTAGAGATGAGCTATACAAGCTCCATCCGAATCGGTGAACACCTTACCGATAGTTTTGATGCCAAAAAAGGATTTAGGCAGGGTGATGCGCTGTCGTGTGATTTCTTCAACATCATTTTGGAAATTAATGTGCAAAAATCACAAGCCAATACAAGAGGCGCAATCTATTTCAAATCCTCACAACTCCTTGCATACGCCGACGATATTGACATAATAGGTAGATCACAGCGAGATGTCAATGAGGCGTTTGCGAGTGTTGAGATGGAGGCGGCGAAAATTGGTTTGGCGGTAAACGAGGGCAAAAGTAAACATATGCTGTCATCAAAAAAGGACGCTCACCACCGACGTCTTGGCCAGAACGTTTGTATTGGCAGATATAAGTTCGAGGTTGTTAAGGACTTCGTCTACCTTGGCTCCGAGTGACCTGGAATAACGACATCAGTTCTGAAATCAAATGCAAAATTACTCTCGCCAATCGCTGTTTCTATGGGCTCAGGAGGCAATTGAGTAATAGAGTCCTCTCCCGAAAGACAAAGTTGACTCTATATAAGACCCTTATCCCAGTCCTACTCTACGGCGCAGAAGCATGGACACTATCAAAAGCGGATGAGGAGGTTCTTGGTCGTTTGGAGAGAAAGATTTTGCGCGTGATTTGCAGGCCTATAAACGCAGATGGAGGAAAAGATTAAACTACGAACTCTACGGGCTGTACGGCGACATGGATCTACTCAGGCGTCTACGGATTCGACGCCTAAGATGGCTAGGACATATAGAGCGAATGGACACCGCAGCCACAGCCCGGAGATACTTTGCATCCAACCCCGAGGGACGAAGAAACAGAGGACGGCCGCACTTAATATGGCGCACACAGGTGGAAAGGGATCTCAGCCAACTGGGTGTGCGGCAATCGAAAAGGCTAGTAAAACATCGATTCACCCAGAACTATAGCGCCCGTTAAGAAGAAGAAGTTAGACCAGTAACGGCCCTTTGTGCAAAAGAACCACCTGAATTGGCTCTGTTTTATCTCACTTAGGCAATGAGAGCTGTTCGTGAATTCTACGAGCTAAAAAGGAGGGGAGGGCATAAGCTTCTCAGAAAAAAGGAAAGAGCACGAGAAGCATGCGATTGACATACTGGCAACGTCATACCAAGATAAAACGAACATGCCAAGGCTACCAAGATAGGCCAGAAGCCTGTAGAGACGCGAGCGAGCACCTAGTAGTAGAATCACAGTCATTGCTAAGAATATGGAACACCCACTTCTGCAAGACGCCAATCAACATGCCGCTGTCAGGTAGGATCTTTCATTTCTTAATGAAGAAAATCGCCATATCCAAACTGGAATCTAACAAAGCTGCTGACGCAGGCGGACCACGTGCTCAGCTCTTCAAGACAGTCGGAGTTAACATGATTGGGAGCATGCACCAGTTTATCTGTAAGATATGGTCAGCGGAAAACATGCCCGAGGAATATAGTCGCAGTATCGATTGTCCGGTCTACAAAAAAGGATACACTTTTGACTTCGCCAACTACAAATGGATAAGTGTCCTAATCAGCACATACAAATTCTTCTCTGCCGTTTTATGTGAATGCATGAAGCCGTTCGTAAATGAGCTGATAGGTTCTTATCAGTGTGGCTTCAGACCAGGAATGTCCACTATCGATCAAGTCTTCACCTTACAGAAGATCTTGGCGAAAACCGATGAATTTCAGGTCGACACCCACTACCCATGTATCGATTTCAAAGACGCGTACGACTGCGTAATAAGAGAGGAGCTATACAGCACCATGTCTATTTTGGACATTCCCTCTGAGCTCGCCAGTCTATGCAGGATAGCTTTGATGCCGAAAAAGGACCTAGGCAAGGCGATGTTCAAATTGTGAATTGATTAGAGAAACTAACTATCGAACAGTTGAAAAGAGACCTGGATGCTCGGGAACTATCTCAGTGGGAAGTAAATCCAACCTAATGGAGATACTGCGATCAACTTTGGAGGCAGAAGGGTTGACTGGGAGAATCATGAGTTTGGAGTGGAGAAGCGGTCACCATCCCGTGAGCCCGCATTCGCTATGCAGCAAATTCTAGCGGCTATGAATGAGTGATTCCATATGCCATCAAAAGCTGGAGGAAAATTCCGTTATCGTAATTGGAAGTAGAAAGTTGAAGCAAAATTCCACTTCACTGAGCCAGAACCTGGAGCCAGAGAATCGCGACACTAGAATCAAGGTTCGACAAGAAGGCTCTAGAACTCGAGAAAACTATCTAAAACATTCAGCATAAGGGAAGTGTGGTACCGGCTCCAACAGCTCCCAACTTCGGCGGCCCGAGCGTGTTTAACATCTTTAAACTGCAATTTCAGAAAACAGCGGAACGGAATCAATGGGAAGAATTCCTTTAAAGGTGAATCAGCTGATGTAATAGAGACCATTTGGGAGACCCAGAGAAGGAACTTCACAACCATATGGGATGCTCTTAATCGAAGATACGACAGTAAGTACATGCAGGAAATAAACAAGCTGAAGCTTAAAGGGCGCAAGAAACATGGAAACCATAACATTTAGCAGTATGCTGCCGACTACGAGAGGCTGTCTTATCTAGCCTACGCGAATGTTCCAATTGATGTGGTTGCGAAAACGGATTCTTCCATCAAAGGGCTAAGGGACCCTGATATGCAATGAAAATTGAATCTCCTGCCAAAGACATCTTTCAAGGAGGCAGTTGCAAGCGCTCTCGAATGTGCAACATCGTTCTTGACATGCCGACCCTCTATCAAGAGTAAGGTCTAGAAAGGAATTACGTTGGGTACCGTCGAGTTCCAGCATGATTTCATCGTTGCGGATATTACTGGTGACATCATAATTTACGTTGACGTCACGTCGAATAATCGTGCGTCAAACAGTTTCCCGAATGCAGAAGCTGCGGTTTGAGCAAAGATAGAGGAGGAGGAACCCGATAAGCGACGTCGACCCAGCGATATCATGATTGGAAGGGTTTTTGTGGAACCCCGACAAGACCAATTGGTTCCAGTAAGAGTAAGACTCCTGAATCCAACCAGTACAACATAGTTCAATAGCAAGAAGCTAAAGCCATTATGAACTGCGAAGATCAACACCGGGAAATCCAGACCAACACACCTTTCTTGAAAACAATGGCCACATAGTGGACGCGACATCTAGTAGAGAAGTACAATAATAATACACTCTCCCTGCTTCGTAAGAATGGTACAGTTTTTGCATATGGTAACAACAGTGGAAGAACATCAATTGTGAAGCACAGAATAGACACAGGGGACTCTAGACCGACCCGGCAACCCCCAAGGAGCATTTCCACAATTATCTCTATAGCCAAGCTTTTCTTCTTAGGATGAACCGCGCAGCGTTGTGGTGGCTGCTGCATTTCAAAAACCCGGAGGCCGACTGGTTAGATGGTTAAGATGGTCATGGAAATGCGGATGCCTTGTCGAAGTGACCTTGCGACGTTGACTGTCAACATTGTTCATGCACGGAAATCAAAAAACTATTCACTGACTTACGTCGTTTCCATGTGCTACCAGAAGATTCCTGGACTGTAGAGAAAGTCGGAAGGAAGCAGCGAGAAGACGCCGATCTGGCAGTCATCATCGATCGAGATTTTCGACCAACGTGGCAGCAAATATCCAGCGAAAGCCCAACGTAAAAGCTGAATTGTAAAATTTGAAGCCGAAGAACGGTTGCCTCTACCGCCTCGATCTGCTGGTAATCCCAAAGGGACAAATTGACGAGGTCATTCGAGAATTCTACGAGGGACCAAGCGAGGGTCATTTTGGTGTTAATAAGACTGTAGAAAAGATTAAGAAACCTTTCTACTGAGTAGCATGGCATGAATCGGTCACAAATTTCATTCGCAGGTGGGAACAGTGTAGGAAGGCAAAGGCAGTAAAACGTTGGAGCACCATTCGAACGTATTGCCATGGACATTGCAGGCCCATTCCCAACCAGCAACGCTGGAAACGGTGGTGATCGACTAATTTGGCAAATGACCTAAATATTTTGCATACCAAACGAAGAAGCCAAAACCATTTCGGATGCATTCGTGAATAACTGGGTTGCGCGTTATGGAGTACCTCTCGAACTGCACTCAGACCATGGAAGGAACTTCGAGTCGTCGGTGTTCAAAGAACTCTGCGACATTCAAGGTATCAGAAAAACACGGACAACACTATTACACCCAAAATCTGATGGCATAGTGGAAAGGTTCAACCGGACGATGGAGGAATATTTAAGAAACGTCATTATCAGAGATCAGAAGGACTGGGATGAACATTTTCCCCTTTTCTTAATGGCGTATCGATCGGCGCAGCACAATTAAACGGCAATAACACCAGCTGAAGCGCCATTTTTGGAACTGATCTTCGACTTCCATCGAACTTGAAATTCGGCGTGGTACTACCGACAAGTAGCGGCAGGGAGGACTTCGTAACCGAAAAGAAGGAACAGCTGAACTCTATCCATCAGTTCATCTGGGAGCGACTGAACTTGGTCAGCGATAAAATGAAGGCGAGGTACGAATTGAGGGCGAACAATTCTGGATTCGAGACAGGACAATTGGTATTGCTGTACAACCCACAACGAAAAAAAGACTTGTGCCCCAAATTGAATTTAGCGTGGGATGGGGGCCATGTGGGGTAATCAAGAAACTCAACGACGTGGTATGTCGAATACAGCACACGGGAAACACACAGGCGAAATGTAAGATTGTCCACTTGGAAAGGTTAGCGCCATACTGCGGAAAGGGATCAAATCGCTTGTTCGAGGACGAACAAGTTTAGAAGGTGGGCGGTACCGAGGTTTATGTTCGAGGTTATGTTCAAATTTCGTTGTCAAAGTTTGGAACGCTCTGCGGCAGCTAAAAAGAAATTATGGAAACTTTCAGCGGCCTATTGCTGAATGTCGATGCCAGAGCACGGAGCGTTTTAGAGACTTCTGAAGGGGGACGTCTAACGGCGAACATTCGAGAGATTGGACCGAGGGCTATAGAAACAGGAAAACTGGCTCTCGGGAGCATCATTCAATCAGTATCCAGTGATCAGTTGGTAATCCAGTGTGAAGGTAATCAAGCCATCTAGTGAGTTAGTGAACTACTATCTAACATATGTGTAAAGAAAGGTGTGTGTAAGCAATAAAATGCGAAGCGTTATAAATGGCGCTTAAAGGTGAAGCGCCCAGATAATTGATCTGAGGTGGAATAATAAAGTGAGTATTGAATGCACAAGTAAACACTTGTAGTTTATCGCAAATCAGTGGTCGGACCCTATTCTGGACAGTTCATTTTCGTAACAGTATGTTAGTTTTATCAGGGGGGAGGGAGCGAGCAAACAGAGCAAAGAAGTTGATCGCGTTTAACATGGCAAACGCCAGCTTCGATCTCTGTCCCTGCTCAATCCTAGTTGACACATAGCCTCCGCGTGGCCTCCCCTGGCACCCAGCAGGTAGTGAACCAACGTATGCAGCGACCCAACCCCTTGTTGTTGGGGAAAGAGGAACCTGGCCCTCCAGGTTGGGGGTTGTGCTTAGGGGTATCATCCCTATCACGTAAAAACCTACTTGTTCCGAAACGACAACAAGCCTCGGATACGGAAGGATACAAAGCTGACGACCCATGCAAACGACTAACGGACTAGAGAGTCTGCACCTGGAATGTGAGGTCCCTTAACAGACCGGGTGCAGGCGATCAATTGGAGCAAACCCTCAACTGCTAAAATCTTTGTCGATCATGTCTCCTCCAAGCTCTCTCAAAATCCGCCCACAGCAGCACAAACAATAGAGCAGGAATGGGCGCATTGCCAGAGCGCCGTCAGAGACGCTGCCTCAGAGATGCTGGGTTTCAATCCGCCACCAACTAGATGAACAATGCGAACAAGCCCATGAGGCAAAACAAGAGGCATATAATGCCATGCTGCAACGACTGACGAGGGCTGCT
Organism: Eumerus sabulonum; assembly: GCA_951905685.1. Classification (NCBI taxonomy): domain Eukaryota; kingdom Metazoa; phylum Arthropoda; class Insecta; order Diptera; family Syrphidae; genus Eumerus; species Eumerus sabulonum. Next base: position 49,089,212 of record OX645063.1, read on the forward strand.
CGCGAAATCTATGAGCAGAAGAGAAGAGAGGAACACACGCTTTTCAGAAGAAAGAAGAGAGAGCACGGCAAGAGTGAGATCAAGGAAATTGAGAGATGCTTCCGCGGGAATGACGCCCATAAGTTTTACAATATGGTAAAACGAACATGCCATGGCTACAAAACCAGAGCGGCGGCCCGCAGATATGAAAATGGAGAACTGGTAGTAGGGTCGCAGTCGATGCTGAGGATTCGGAAAGACCACTTCTGCAGACTGTATACCTGCGATGATAGACAAGATACCGCTGTCAGGCAGAATGAGCCATTCGTCATGGACGACGATGTAGGAGAATTCCATCCACCCGACCTAGATGACATCAAAACAGCGATACCAAAACTTAAGTCTAATAAAGCCGCGGGCGCAGACGGCCTGTCTGCTGAGCTTATTAAGGCGGCTGGAGATGAGCTGGTAAGGTGCATGCACCATCTCATTTGCAAGGCATGGTCGGAAAGCATGCCCGACGAATGGAATCTCGGCATCGTTTGCCCGATCCATAAGAAAGGAGACCGCTATAACTGCGCGAACTATAGGGGAATAAGTCTCCTTAACAACGCATATAAGATCTTCTCCGCCGTATTGTGTGAACGCCTGAAACCGTTTGTGGATAACCTGATCGGCTCTTATGGTGTGGTTTCAGGCCAGGTAAATCCACAATAGACCAAATATTTACGCTACGGCAGATGAGCTATAGAGATGAGCTATACAAAGCCATGTCTAATTTTAACATCTCTGCCAAACTCGTCCGACTGTGCAAGATGACAATGGAGAATTCTCGCTGCTCCATTAAGGTCGGTAATGAGCAAACCAAGACCTTTGATGTTAAAAAAGGATTTGGGCAAGGTAACGCATCAACATCGTGCTTGAAAAGATCGTGCAAGAGTCACTGGCCAACACAAGAGGTACGATTTATTTCAAATCTACGCAATTGCTCGCGTACGCCGACGACATTGACGTGATTGGACGGACACAGCGAGACGTCAATGAGGCCTTTGTAAGCATTGAAGTAGAAGCGGCTAAGGTGGGTCTCAAGGTTAATGAGGCTGAAACCAAATATCTGCTTTCATCTAAAAGAGGCAACACCGACGTATTGGCCATAACGTCACCATGGGCGGATATAACTTTGAAGTGGTCAAGGAATTCGTCTACCTTGGCTCACTGATGACCAGCGACAACAACACCAGCGCTGAGATAAAACGCAGAACCACTTGCTCAAGAGGCAATTGAGAAGTAGAGCCCTCTCTCGGAAAACCAAGGTGACACTATGTAAGACGGTGTATGGAGGAGAAGATATAACATCCCTTTTGAGAAAATAGAAAATCTGTCTATTCTATGGTCTGAGCTTTACATAAATTGTAGAGGATATGAGCCCGTCAGCTTCTTGAAAATGTTTTGCGGAGCCAGGGACCAACAAAATGCTTTCATATCATTTTTTTTTTTTTTTTTTTAGAGACTCGCGCAGGTTCAAGAGTTTTTCATATTCTCTTATGATGTGTTGACACACACAACCTGAACGGAGTGCAGTGGTTTGGGTCGTTGATGTTCGTTCACTACTCTCAGGGATGGTTGTCCTAGGCCTAGATAAGACGAGAGCCGACCAAATTCCGCGTTGGTTATAGTCCGTAGTAATTCGTTCAAGCACTTTAGTATTGCATACGCAGAGGATGAATTTCGGATGACCATATACTGTGAGTGTTATGCCTGCAGGCAGTAGGTCTGGTCACTTTCCATTCACAACTGCGTTGCATACTTTTTATCATCCGTATAGGAATTACTTTTACTTGGCTATGAAGCGAATTTGAACTATAGACCTTCCGATCGGCGGTCGATGATGTTAACCACTGCACCACCGCCACCTCCTTATCATATATTTTAAGAACGAAAAATGTAAAATCTAGTCCGGCGCGACTTGTCTAACCTTGTGGCCAACTCCCATTGTGTGCCCCTAAAAACAGGACACCAGTAGGAATCCTGAATAGCAGCCAATCGATTTTCTTTTCAAAATTAATTTCAAAATGAGTATGTATAGAATAAGTTTGACCCTTGTCCATGTTTTACATCAACGTCTTGCGATTTTCTTATTATAAAGTAAATAACCCTGAGTTGAACTCGACGAAAACCTAACCCGTCTTCGAGGGTATTAGAGGCGAACAACTCTTCGAACGTACGCATCTCACTAAAAGCAGTAGAGTCCAACTCTACGAGCCTCGAAACGTGGAGATACATACATTTGTACATACATATACATGTGTGTATGTACATATGTTCGTATGTCAACGATTTTCAAAATCGGACCCATTCCAAAAGGAAGCTAAACAAATTCACCGCCCCTTTATCACCGGACTTTTCTCTCTTTTCAGACAAACAAGGAGGTACATATGTAGTCTCTCCAAGGAAAGTTCTCGAGTCAACCAAGAGACAGCGTCGACCGAAAAAACACAACGATAGGTGCATGTACTGCACTTCCCCTCTTTATATTCGGGGTCAAAGTTCAAATTTCAACGGCTGTTTGTCTCTCTCCGGACAAAGAAAATAAAATTCTCCACAGGGAAAGTTCTCGACCCTACCAACCCAGGGCTACCATGTAAAAACCGTTACATTACCAGCAAAAATGCCGCCAAATCTTATAGATTCTCTCAGTGCAAATGTCTTCAAAATAACGGACCCTGAAAAGAGACTGCAAGCGATAGCTATAAAAGTATCTCAAGACAACACACAAATTTAAATTTCCACTCGAAACTTAGTAGAGTTCCACTAAGTCTCACTCCTTTCATGAACGGTGGGGAGTAAACTGTAGAGCTTTGACAGTTCCTGCATTTCTCCTTCTTACATTTACACTCAGTCAGTTACTCTGTAGAGAAGGTGTTGTGTGGTTTGCGCGTTTGAAATACTATTCGTTCATTTGGTCCGTATACGGCTGCGTAAAAGTGTTATACATCCATCCATATGTGCATGCATATGAGTATGTGTCCGTCGTTGAAAATTCAAATTTGAAATTGTTTTTTGTTTAACGGTTTTTCTAAAATGTGATGTTTTTGACTTTTTTTGTTTTTTTAATATTGAATCTATTGAAATCTATTTCAATTATTTTAGTTTCATCTATTGTTTCAATATTCTTGCTTAAAATAGCCGTTATGTAAACTTTGCCGATTCGTTTTTAGGGTGCCAAAAAGGTTTTCATTCGTAAAATGATATATGACTCGTTCCGGGTTTTTTTTTTTGTCTATAGCGGACCGGATTGTTGGTAGGTTGGCGGAATCGAGTTCAGTACTCAGGTAAGTGCACACAATAAAGCTTAATTTGTATGATGCTTGTAGACTAGTATAAATTGTCGTTAAACCTTCTATAATAGCCATTCCCGATAAAACTTACATACTTACTTACTACTTAGATGGCGCTACAGTCCGTGGTGAACCTGGGCCTCAACCAACAAGCGTCTCCAGCTGGCACGGTCCTTGGCCAGCTGTTTCCAGCGCCGCACGCCTAGTTGGTTAAGGTCCCCTTCCGCCTGCGTGCGCCACCGCTAATGCGGCTGTCCTCTGCCGCGCCTTCCTTCCGGGGTGGATTCGAAGACTCTTCGGGTCGGAGCTGTATTTTCCATGCGCTCTACATGGCCTAGCCACCTTAGACGCTGTATCCGTAGACGTCATACCAGGCCGATGCCGCTGTACAACCCGTACAGTTCTTCGTTATATTTTCTCCTCCATACACCGTTTGAGAGGGATCTACTTCTCAATTGCCTCTTGAGCCCAAAGAAACAGCGGTTGGCAAGAGTGATTCTGCGTTTTATCTCAGCGCTCGTGTTGTTGTCGCTGGTCATCAGTAAGCCAAGGTAGACGAATTCCTTGACCACTTCAAAGTTATATCCGCCCATGGTGACGTTCTGGCCAATACGTCGGTGTTGCTCGTCTCTTTTAGATGAGACACATCTTAGCCGCTTCTACCTCAATGCTTACAAAGGCCTCATTGACGTCTCGCTGTGTCTGTCCAATAACGTCAATATCGTCGGCGTACACAAGCAATTGCGTAGACTTGAAATAAATCGTGTGTTGGTCAGTGACTCTTGCACGATGTTGAAAAAGTTGCATGACAGCGCGTCACCTTGCCTAAATCCTTTTTTAACATCAAAGGTATCGGTTTGCTCATTACCGACCTTAATGGAGAAGCGAGAATTCTCCATTGTCATCCTGCACAGTCGAGCGAGGTTTGGCAGGGATGTTAAAACCTGACATGGCTTTGTATAGCTCATCTCTATACACGCTGTCTTATGCAGCCTTGAAATCGACGAAGAAGTGGTGAGTGTCGATTTGGTCTTCTCTAAGATCTGCCGAAGCGTAAATATTTGGTCTATTGTGGATTTACCTGGCCTGAAACCACACTGATAAGAGCCGATCAGGTTATCCCCAAACGGTTTCAGGCGTTCACACAATACGGCAGAGAAGATCTTATATGCGATGTTAAGGAGACTTATTCCCCTATAGTTGGCGCAGCTATAGGGGTCTCCTTTCTTGTGGACCGGGCAAACGATGCTGAGATTCCATTCGTCGGGCATGCTCTCCGACCATGCCTTGCAAATGAGATGGTGCATGCACCTTACCAGCTCATCTCCAGCCGCCTTAAGAAGCTCAGCAGACAGGCCGTCTACGCCCGCGGCTTTATTAGACTTAAGTTTTGATATCGCTGTTTTGATGTCATCTAGGTCGGGTGGATGGATCGTCGTCCATGACGAATGGCTCATTCTGCCTGATAGCGTTATCTTGTCTATCATCGCAGGTATACAGTCTGCAGAAGTGGTCTTTCCAAATCCTCAGCATCGACTGCAACTCTACTACCAGTTCTCCATTTTCATCCCGGCAGCCCTCCGCTGTGGCTTTTGTAGCCGTGGCATGTTCGTTTTATCTTAATGTAAAACTTACGGGCGTCATTCCTGCGGAAGCATCTCTCCATCTCCTCGATCTCACGCTTTCCGTGCTCTCTCTTCTTTTTTCTGTAAAGCGTGTGCTCTTCTCTTCTGCTCATAGATTTCGCGAGCAACTCTCGTCCGTCGTTGCAGCATAGATTTATATGCCTTTTGTTTTGCTGCATGGGCTTGTTCGCATTGTTCATCGAACAACCTAGAACAGTGTTCTAAGTGCCTAAGTCCGTTGTCGGACGTGGTGTTATGGAGGCTATGCTTTCCTATGATCGACTCAAATATGTCCCCTTTGCCCAGTTTTGTATCAAAATCTCCTAGAACTATTTTTGTGACGTAGCTGGGACGTTGGGCATAGATTCTGTCTAGGAGAGCGTATAATTCTTCTTTGAGTCGATCGTCATTTCTTTGCGTTGGGGCGTGAGCGCATATTAAGCTAATGTTTCCAAATTTAGCTTTGATGCGGATTGAGGCGTTCGCTTATGTCTCGGAAGCTTAAGACTTTTTGTCGGAGTCTTCCTCGAATAACGAATCCGCACCCGAATAGGCGCTGTTTATTTTCCTTGTAGCAGTTCCCGTAGTAGATGTCGCAGTTTTTAATCCGTTCTTTGCCTGGTCCATCTCATCGCACTTCTTGGAGTGCGGTTATATCTGCTTTATAGCAGATGAGGGTTTGCTCCAATTGATCGCCTGCAACCAGTCTGTTAAGGGACCTCACATTCCAGGTGCAGACTCTCATGTCCGTTAGTCGTTTGTAGGGGTCGTCAGCTTTGTATCCGCCCGTATCCGAGGCTTGTTGTTGTTTCGGAACAAGTAGGTTTTTAAGTGATAGGGATGTTGCCCCTAAGCCAACCCCCAACCTGGAGGGCCAGGTTCCTCTTTCCCCAGGAACAAGGGGTTGGGTCCCTGCACACATTGGTTCACTACCCTGCTGCAGCCAGGGTAGCTATCCAGGCGGGGCCACCAGTGGCGATTCCTGGCCATATTCATTGGGTTAGCTACGTTCCCTGAGAAAGTTTAAAATAAAAATAATAAAAAAAAGAAAAACAGATTTATTTATTTTATCGAAAATAACAACTCAACAATTCCATAAATGAATAGATATATAAAAAAATAATAATAACATAAGCTTCAATAGTTAAAAACATAAAAACAGAACACAGAAAACAAAAATGACTCCATTTTATATTAAATATTAAGTAAATAACTGTATATTTAATACTTACTTTCTTTGATGGCGCTACAGTCCGGGGTGAACCAGGGCCTCAACCAACAAGCCTCTCCAGCCGGTTCGATCTTTGGCCAGCCGCTTCCAATGCCGCACGCCCAGTTGGTTGAGTTCCCTTTTCACCTGTGCGCGCCACCTTGAATGCGGTCGTCCTCTGCTACGTCGTCCCTCGGGGTTGGAGTCGAAGACTTTTCGGACCGTCGGTGTTGCGCGTCTTTTTTGGATGACAGCATATATTTGGTCTTCTCCCCATTTACACTTAGACCCACTTTAGCCACTTCTGCTTCAATGCTTGCGAACGCCTCATTGACGTCTCGCTTTGTTCGTCCAATGACGTCAATGTCATCTGCGTAGGCAAGCAATTGTGTGGACTTGAAGTAGATCGTACCTCTTGTATTGGCCGCAGAGTCCCGCACGATATTTTCAAGAATAATGTTAAAGAAATCACATGACAGTGCGTCACCCTGTCTAAAACCTTTTTTAACATCAGAGGGGACGGTTAGTTCACCTACTACCTTAGTGGAGCAGCGAGAGTTCTCCGTAGTCATCCTGCAGTTTAACGAGCTTGGCAGAAATGTTAAAACATGACATGGCTCTGTATAGCTCATCTCTATAAACACTGTCATACGCGGCTTTAAAGGCGACAAAAAGATGGTGCGTTCATGGGTCTTCTCCAAGATCTGCCGTAGTGTAAATATTTGGTCTATGGTGAATTTTCCTGGCCTGAAACCACACTGGCAGGAACCTATCAGATTGTCCACCAACGGTTTCAGGTACTTACACAGTACGGCAGAGAGGATCTTGTACGCGATGTTCAGGTGGCTTATCCCTCTGTAATTGCCGCAGTCATAGGGGTCTCTTTTCTTATGGACCGGGCAAACGATTATGAGATTCAATTCATCGGTCATGCGTTCTTCCGACAATATCTTGTAGATGAGTTGGTGCATGTTCCTGACCAGCTCATCGCCAGCTGCTTTAACCAGTTCCGCGGGAAGACCGTCTGCTCCAGCAACTTTATAAGACTTAAGATATCGCTATCTTAACATCGTCTAGGTCGGGTGGACGGGATTCTCCTTCGTCTTAGTCCATTGTGAATGGCTCGCTCTGCCAGACGGCGGCATTTTGACTATCATCGCCGTTATACAGTCTGCAGAAGTGGTCCCTCCACAATCTCAGCATCGACTGTGACTCCACTACTAGTTGTCCGTGCTCATCCCTGTAGGCTTATGCTCTAGCTTTATAGCCTTGGCATGTTCGTTTTACTTTCCGGTAAAATTTTCGAACGTCGTTCCTGCAGTAACATTTCTCCATGCTCCTTCTTTTTCCTTCTCAGAAGCGCATGCTCCTCCCTCCTTTTCTGTTCATAGAGCTCGGGGTCAGCTCTCGTCCGTCGATGTAATGTGGTCATGTATGCGTTCTGTTTCTCTACATGGGTCTGTCTGCACTCATCATCAAACCAGGGGTTTCTCGACGGTGGTGGCTCGAAACCGAGTACATCTGAGGCGGCCCCTCTAATGGCGTTCTGACAACGACTCCATTGCTGTTCTACGGTTTCTGCAGATTGCATCGGGGCTTGAGAGAGCTTGAAAGAGACTTGATCGGCGAAGATCCTGAATCCGGAGTGTTCGCAAGAATATTGAAAGATTAAAAAACTCGAATTCAAAAACGCGGTTGTCCCTTTTAGTTTTACTACTTCAAAGTATGGTTGACAGTTTTGTACAGAGATTCAGGCTGTCAAGCTGCTAGTTGGTGTGATCTACAGTGCTGCCAAGTTTCCTAACAGAAGGTATTTTCAAGCTAACGCCTCGGGGGAAGTTGAGTTTTCTGTTTTAAGCAGCATTTCTAAAGATTATGCGATATGCAAGAAGTGCGATGGGATAGACCAGGCAAAAGGTGGATGAAAAACCGCGACATCTACTACGGGAAGTACTACAAGGAGAACAAATAGTGTTTATTCGGATGCGGATTCGTTATTCGAGGAAGACTCCGACAAAAAGTCTTAAGCTTTCGGGATATAAGCAAACGCCTCATAAAAATCCGCATTAAAGCTAATTTCGGAAACATTAGCTTGATATGCGCTCACGCCCCAATCGAAGAAAACGATTTTAATGCAGAATTGGGCAAGGATGACGGGGAAATGTATATACATATGTAGGCTACACGACACCACGTCCGAAAACGGACGTCAGCTACTCGACTCCCTGGCGGTGCGCAGTCTCTTTCTCACTGGCACACGATTCCCGTAGCTCAATTCTCAGAAAGGAACCTGGCGATCATCTGATCAGTCTACCACAAATTAGATTGATCACCTTGCGATCGACGCCAGACACTCCTCCAGCATCCTAGATGTGCGAACCTTCCGAGGAGCCAACATCGACTCGGATCACTACATTTTTGTAGCCAAGGTACGAATCAGGATATCAAGAATGCTAAATGCTAAGGAGTCGAGTAGGACTACGTAAGTTTGACGTCGGAAAGCTACAATCGCAAGAGACTGCTAGAATCTTTGCCGATCGTGTCTCCTCCAAGCTCTCTCAAAATCCGCCCACAGCAGCACAAACAATAGAGCAGGAATGGGCGCATTGCCAGAGCGCCGTCAGAGACGCTGCCCCAGAGGTGCTGGGTTTCAAACCGCCACCACCTAGAAACCCCTGGTTCAATGAACAATGCGAACAAGCCCATGAGGCAAAACAAGAGGCATATAAAGCCATGCTGCAACGACGGACGAGAGCTGCTGGCGAAATCTATGAGAGAGAAGAGAGGAACACACGCTTTTCAGAAGAAAGAAGAGAAGCACGGAAAGCGTGAGTTCGAGGAGATGGAGAGATGCTTCCGCAGGAATGACGCCCGGTAGTTTTACATTAAGGTAAAACGAACATGCCATGGCTACAAAACCAGAGCGGCGGCTCGTAGTTATAAAAATGGGGAACTGGTAGTAGAGTCGCAGTCGATGCTGAGGATTTGGAAAGACCACTTCTGCAGACTGTATACCTGCGATGATAGACAAGATACCTCTGTCAGGCAGAATGAGCCATGGACGACGATGTAGGAGAATTCCATCCACCCGACCTAGATGACATCAAAACAGCGATATCAAAACTTAAGTCAAATAAAATCCCGGGCGCAGACGGCCTGTCTGCTAAGCATCTTAAGCCGGCTGGAGATGAGCTGGTAAGGTGCATGCACCATCTCATTTGCAAGGCATGGTCGGGGGAAAGCATGCCCGACGAATGGAATCTCAGCATCGTATGCCCGGTCCATAAGAAAGGAGACCCCTACAACTGCGCCAACCATAGGGGAATAAGTCTCCTTAGCATCGCATTAAAGATCTTCTCTGCCATGTTGTGTGAACGCCTGAAACCGTTTGTGGATAACCTGATCGGCTCTTATCAGTGTGGTTTCAGGCCAGGTAAATCCACAATAGACCAAATATTTACGCTACGGCAGATCTTGGAGAAGACCAAATCGACACTCACCACCTCTACGTCGATTTCAAGGCTGCATATGACAGCGTGTATAGAGATGAGCTATACAAAGCCATGTCTAGTTCTAACATCCCTGCCAATCTCGTCCGACTGTGCAGGATAACAGTGGAGAATTTTCGCTGCTCCTGATTAAGGTCGGTAATGAGCAAACCGAGACCTTTGATGTTAAAAAAGGATTTAGGCAAGGTGACGTTATGCAACTTTTTCAACATCGTGATTGAAAAGATCGTACAAGAGTCACTGGCCAACTCAAGGGGTACGATTTATTTCAAATCTACGCCATTGCTCGCGTACGCCGACGACATTGACGTGATTGGACGGACACAGCGAGACGTCAATGAGGCCTTTGTAAGCATTGAGGTAGAAGCGGCTAAGATGGGTCTCAAGGTTAATGAGGGTGCAACCAAATATCTGCTTTCATCTAAAAGAGACGCACAACACCGACGTATTGGCCAGAACGTCACCATGGGCGGATATAACTTTGAAGTGGTCAAGGAATTCGTCTACCTTGGCTCACTGATGACCAGCGACAACAACACCAGCGCTGAGATAAAACGCAGAACCACTCTTGCCACTCTTGCTGGCCAAGGACCGTGCCAGCTGGAGACGCTTGTTGGTTGAGGTCCAGGTTCGCCACGAACTGTAGCGCCCCCTAAGTAAGGAAGCTTGCAGAACATATTGATTCAATATGTGCCTCTATGTAACAAGCTCCCATACAATGCGCATTCAATTTAAGGGACCCAATCATATACATATGTATGACTGATCCGAAAATCGCGAAAACGGAAAAATTAATTATTTCATTAATTATCCACAGTACACTAATCCCATAGCTCGACCAAGGATAACAGTACCAACGAGGGCGGAAAAACCCCAGAATAAATTACCATCCACTGTGAGCCGCAGCCTCCGACGCACCCATAAGCTCCCTTTGCTTCCAATTTCCATTCAACTGCCCGCCACATTTCTTCCCGACGACGCGCGGCTTTCAAGGAATGAGAGGATACTCGTACATGACGCCGCCACGTCACATAAATGTCCGAAATGTGAAATAATAAAAAGTTTTAATGAATTTTTATTCCATCGGAGTGTGAAGAGTCGGAATTTTTTCGGCGAGGCATTGTTTTGCGAATCAAAATCACCATTTCAGATGCTTTATTGTTTCGGCATCCAGTGTTGCTGTTATCGCTGTTTTTTTTTAGCTCAAAACAGTTGCCCCGGTCGTAATTGATGGACGGGTGATGGTAGGATCGAGGTTGATACATGAGGTTATATGAAGGGGGCCGAGGTATGCTGCAATCTCTTGCAATTAATTGTATCCCTTGTGCAATGGATTAAATTTATACCAAAAACAGGCAAAATAGAGAATTGTTTTACCAATTTGGCATGTACTGCATATGTGTACTTATATGGGCTTTTGTCCACATGAACTCCTTTCGCTGAAACAATTATCCTTGATGTGCAAGCAAGCCATGCTCAAAGGACACAGAAAAAAAGGACGTTTCTGATTTTTTTTTATTTTTCCGCTCTTATTTGGCCCGCGAAAATGCAATTTTTATTGGGGGCTTTATTCTAGTGGGTTTTTTCCCGTTTATTGTTTGTAGTGCTCCTTGTTGGCGGATACATTAAAATGCACCCATCCGGTTGCTGAACACACTTCGGTAATGATTTCACGAGCATTCTTTGCAAATGACCGGAGCGCTGTTGTAAGAATTCGTTCATTCATCACTTTTATGTTGCAATTATAAGTGTTTTTCCGGAAATGATTCGGTCGGAGAAGTGGGCTTTCATTGAGGATTAAAAGGAGCTAAATTGGTTGGCTTCAACATGCCGGTATAATACAAGGGCACTTGCAGTGCCTCAAAGTGTGTTATGAAACATAAAAAAAATATTAGCCAAAGATGACGTTGGTCGACGAACGAGGATTTCTGCTGTTGAACAAGGTTAAGATAGTCGTATCCGGGTGCTCGTGGTTAAATATGCAAGTCCCTAAATAAGAAAAGTGTACTTACTTACTTACTTATTTTTCAGGCTAGCGATCCATGGAGGATCTGAGCCTGTGCTATAGCTGCCTTCCATCCTTGACGGTCCCGGGCTGCTTTCAGTTATCAAGACCAAGATGTCTTACATCTGCGATTACTTGGTCTTTATACCGGATGTTCGGTCTTCCTCTTCTTCTCGAACCAGGAGGCTCAGAGTCGAAGACCCTCTTAGCTGGAGCGTTGATGTCCTTGCGCACGACGTTGCCGAGCCAGTGTAGTCGACTGATCTTTGCCTTCCGGACTACATCCATATCTTTGTACAGCTCGTAGAGTTCGCGGTTGTGTCTTCTTCTCTATTCGCCTTCCTCAAAGACAGGACCAAATATCCGGCGCAGAATTTTTCTTTCCAAAGAACCCAAAATCAGCTCCGCTGTCATGCTTATCGTTCAGCTTACGGCTCCGTACAGCAAGACTGGCAGTATGACCGTTTTGTAAGGCATCATTTTGGTCTTTCGAGTGGGGGGTTTTGACCCCAGTTGTTTGAACAAGCCGAAGTAGCAGCGATTTCCAAGGGCGATTCTATGCCGGATCTCCACTGTGGTGTCATTTGTGGAATTTATCTACGTTTGCCCAAAACTCAAACAAACCCCTTAACTATCTTGAAATTGTAGTTGTCAATTGTTATGTTTTGTCCCAGGTGGTGAGCGACGGATTGGTTTTTGCTTGACAGCATGTACTTCGTTTTGTCCTCATTGACCTTAAGGCCAACTCGTTTCGCCTGTTCTTCAATCGCCGTGAATGCTTCCACAATGCCACGGCGAGAACACGCGTGATGTCGATATCATCCTCGTATACCAGCGGACTTGTACAAGATAATGCCTTCCCCGTTGACGCCTGCACGTCGTACTATCTGTTTCAGCACCAGGTTGAAGAAGTCACATGACAGCGCATCCCCTTCCCGAAATCCGGTGCATGTTTCAAATGGTTCCGAAGTCCTAGAACCGAGTTGCATGGGGCATCGCTTATTTTTTAGCGTGGCGCGGCACAACTGGATCAGTTTTCCCGGGATCCCGAATTCGGCCATGGCAAGCCATCTGAGCCTGCGGTCTTGTAATTCTTCAGCTTCTGAATAGCTGTGCCGACTTCTTCGATGCTGGATGGGAGGACTACTTCAGCGAGTGGAGTCGGGATTTCGTCGGTCCCCACCACTCTCTCTTGGTCATGCTCTTTAAGCAGCTGCTGGAAATGCTGCTTAAATACATCCACTATTCCCTGCGGGTCGTAGACAAGATTACCCTCGCAGTTTCGAAGGGCCTGGGTGCCCTTTTCGAAGTCTCCTGCCAGGTCTTTGGCTTTCTTCTGAAGGGCTCGTGTTTTATGCTTATCCCTAGACTCCTCAATACCCTTGAGCTGGAAGGCAGCAAAGATTCTTTTCTTTTGTCGCAGCAGTTTTTTCTCCTCCCTTCTTCTGGCTCGGTACTCTTCCTGCGCTGCCCTGGTTTTCCTCTGCAGTGCCTTTTGGTACGCCTCGTCGGTTGCTGCCTTTTTCTGCTCACACTCGCCATCGTACAACGGATTTCTTGTCGGGGGTGGTAGGTATCCTAAGGTGGTTTCGGCTACTTCCTGAATGGCTGAGCGGCAATGCAGCCACATATTATTGGCATTTGTGTTCGACGTAGGCATACCGTAGAATCTTTCGCTCAGCTGCTCCCAGTAGACTCTGGTAACCTCCGGTGTGCTCAGGCGCCCAATATCCAACCTCCTCCTGGTGGACTGGTGCAGCTTTCTGGCATTAGACAGTCGAGATCTGATTCTTGCTGCCACGAAGAAGTGGTCAGAGTCGACATTTGCCCCTCTGAATGTTCGCACATCCAGGATGTTTGACGAGTGTCTTGCGTCAATGAGCACATGGTCGATTTGGTTGGCGGTTCGTCTGTCCGGAGATCGCCAGGTTGCTGTGTGGATTCGCTTGCGAGGGAATCTTGTTCTACTTATCACCGCATTACGAGGTGTCGCAAAGTCAGCGAGTCGGAAGCCGTTATCTGTGGTTTTATTGTGGAGGCTGTGCTTTCCGATTACTCCGCCAAGGGTGTTCTCTTTACCGATTTTGGCGTTAAAGTCCCCGAGCACGATTTTAACATCGTACTCCGGACAAGGTCCGTAGGCGTTGTCCAGGAGGTCATAGAAGTCCTCCTTGATAGGGTCTTCAACCTCGTCGGTAGGGGCGCGTGCACATATGTATAAGGCTGATGTTATAAAATATGCCTCTGGTGCGGAACACAGCCAGGCGATCACTTATAGGTTTAAAGTCGATGACCCTCGACCTTAATCGCTTTCCCACGACAAATCTACATCCCAGTAAGTGGAATCTTTTGTGACAGGTGTAATAAATATCGTTACCGTTTCCATACCGTTTCCTATCCAGCGTATTTCCTGGACCGCAGTAATATCCGCCTTGTACTGCGTGAGGATTCTTTCTAGTTTATAAGCAGCTCCGGGAGTGTACAGGGTTCTGACATTCCAGGAGCACACTCGCAAATCGTGTTCTTTTTTCGTGCGTTGTCGTCGTCGAGAATCCGTCCGTGTAACCGAGGCATCTTGCTCATTCATAACTTTTATGTTTTTTTACGTGGGTGGATTGTTAAGCTGCGCAACCGCCATTCTGGTCGGGGTTTCATCGCTGCATAAGTTTGTTCACCTCCCAACGGTTGTTGAAGAGGCTATCCAAAGGGCGCCGCGAAGGGGCCGTATGTCAACTTGACCCGGGCATTTAAACAGGGATCGTTGCTGGCATCTCGCCATGTTGAGAGCGATCAACAACTTTACCCTGTCTGTACGAGCCCATGCCCTCTGGGAAAGTGTGCATCAACCACAAAGAAAACTTGGTTGATTTGCTTGCAGATTTTGGGTAACGCAGATATGTATTGGTCTTCAATTTCCGGAGTATGTTGCGAAAAAAAATAAATTACAATTCTGAAAGAGGCTTTCTGTGTGGTCAAGACTTCAGTGATATAGTGATTTTTTTGATCACAACATGACCCACTCTAGACGCCTATCCATCAATTTGCACGACAGTTTTATTGAGTTTTTGTTGTCACAATTGATGATATTACCTGAGTACGTACATAGGTAATCGCACGGACTGGAAATAGAAAGTGTATCTTTTACGTATTGGCCAGTGAGTTCTGCACGATTAATAAGACCACATGACAAAATATGCTCCAGCCTCTTGTATTGGCCAGTGATTTTTGCACAATCATTTCCAATATAATGTTGAAGAAATCACACGATAGCGCATCGCCCTGTCTAAATCCTTTTTTGACATCAAAACTATCGGTAAGATGTTCACCGATTCGGATGAAGGAGCGAGCATTCTCCAAAGTCATCGTGCATAGTCTGACGAGTTTAGCAGGTATGTCAAAGGTAGAGCATTGTATAGCTCGCATCTAAATACGCTGTCGTATGCGGCTTTGAAGTCGACAAATAGGTGGTGAGTGTCGACTTGAAATTCTTTGGTTTTTTTTCAGCATATGCCGTAGTGTGAAGATTTGGTCGATGGTGGACTTCCCTGGCCTGAATCCGCGCTGATAAGGATCTATCAGGTTATTTACAAATGGCTTCAGGTGTTCACACAAAATGGCAGAGAAAATTTTGTAGGCCCAATCAGAGGGGTCTCCTTTCTTGTGGATCGGGCATACGATGCTGAGACTCCATTCCTCGGTCATGTCTTCCTCTGACCATATCTTACAGATGAGCTGGTGCATGCTCCTAACCAGGTCATCCCCAGCTGCCTTGAAGAGCTCAGTAGATAGTCCGTCTGCGCCAGCAGCTTTATTCGACTTTATTCGAGCCTCGATATGGCAATAATAGCTTCGTCGAGGTCAGGGGGGCAGAATTCTCTGCGGTCTTCGTCGATTAGAAATGGATCATTCTGCCTGACAGCGGTATATTGACTAACATCGCCGTTATACAGTCAGCCTCATCCTTGCAGGCTTCCGTTCTGGCTTTATAAACTTGGCATGTTCGCTTTATCTGTTGATAAAACTTTCGAACGTCACGCCTCCAGTAACACCTCTCCAAATCCTCAATCGCGCGCTTCTCGTGCTCTTTCTTCTTTCTTCTAAGATGCTTATGCTCCTCCCTTCTTTTTATCTTGTAGAGCTCACGAGCTGCTCTTGTTCTTTTATGCAGCGAGGTCTTATATGCACCCTGCTTCGCTGTGTGAATCCTCCTGCACTCGTCTTCGAACCAGGTGTTTCTTCGTGGTGGAGCCTTGAAACCGAAAACTTCGGATGCAGAGCTTTTCAGGACTGGTTTGTAAAGGCTCCACTGCTGTTCTATTGATAGCGTGGAGGATTGAGGTGTATTGGAAGGCTTAAGGGAGACGCGATCGGTAGAAGCACGAGCGATAGTAGGTTTCCGACGTCATAACTTTGTATTCTTACTCTACTCCGCTTCGTTCGTGGTTTCCGTAAGCGCATCTTGGCTACTAAGTACAAGATAGTGGTCCGAGTCGATGTTAGCCCCTCGGAAAGTTCGAACATCAAGAACAGTGGAGGAATGTCTGACGTCGATCGCGATGTGATCAATCTGGTAAGTGATTGATTGATCTTTTGACCGCCAGGTGCCTTTGTGTATACCGTGGTGCGGGAAGCGCGTACTGGCTAGAAGGAGATTTCGCCCCGTAGCAAGATCAATCAGTCTGTGTCCGTTTTCGGATGTGGTGTCGTGTAGGCTATGTTTACCGATGACTCATTCAATGATGCTTTCCTTACCCAGCTTAGCATTGAAGTCTCCTAGTACAATTTTGATGTCATAGCTGAGACATTGGGCATACGTTTTGTCTAGGAGATCGTGGAACTCATCTTTGGCGGAGTCATCCTTGTCTTCCGTGGGGGCGTGGATGCAGATCAGGCTGATGTTAAAAAAATTTGCCTTGATACGGATTGTAATGAGGCGTTCGCTCAAATGCCGAAAGCTAAGGACTTTTTGCCTTAGTCCACCTCGAACAACAAATCCGCATCCGAACAATCGTTGCCCTCTCTCCCTATAGCAGTCGCCGTAGTAAATATCGCAGTTTTTCATCCGCTTTATACCCGGTCCATTCCATCGCATTTCATGGAAGATCATTGTTCTTTTATCGTTTTTTGCGAGGGTCGTCAACATAAATCCGGTCCGTTATATCCGAGGCTTGTGGTTGTTTCAGAGTTTGTGGTTTTTTTTTTACGGTTACGGCTTACTAGACCGTAGCCCAACCGACTAATCCCGTTTTATGGCGCAGGAGGCTCGCCATTCGCCTTTCCCCGCCTGTCCAGATGGCACCACGAGGAGGTGCCGCAGGATGTTCGACTGCGGTGGCTCTTCTCGTTTTTAGCAGGCCAGCATCCGTCGGATAGATGCTACCCCTACGAGGCCTTTGTAAGTCGTTTGCCATCCAGATTATCTCCTCAGATGTCATAATTTCACTGAGAAGGATACACTTGCTGAGATTGCAAAGAGCAGCACACTCACATAGATGTGTGTCTCTTCGTCCTTATGACAGAGTCGACACTCAGTTTCAGATGAAAGATTCGTTTTATTGAGATAATATCTCAGACCGTTGTGTCCCGTTAAGTGGCGGACTAGTCTTCTGATATCTACCCTATCAAGTTTGGGTATAATCAAAGCGAACCGAATGTGGGCTTTCTTTGTGCTGACTCGGACTCAAAACGTTGTTCGCGTTTTTGGACCACTTCCTCAAACATGGACTTAATCTAAAGCGGATGAGGAAATCCTTGGTCGTTTCGAGAGAAAGATTATGCGTGCGATTTTCGATCCTATAAACACAGAGGGAGAGGGGGGTTGGAGCAGAAGATTCAATTACGAACTGTACGGGCTGTACAGCGACATGAGTCTAGTCAGGCGTCTACGGATCCAACGCCTAAGATGGCTAGGCCATGTAGAGCGAATGGACACCACATATCCAGCCCGTATAGAGGACGGCTGCACAAGGTGGCACGCACAGGTGGAAAGGGACCTCTACCAACTGGGCGTGCGGCATTGGAAAAGGCTAGCAAAAGATCGTGTTAGTTGAAGGGGCATGTTGGTTGAGGCCCAGGTTCCCCTCGAACTGTAGCGCCGGTTAAGTAAGTAAGTAGTATCAGAAAGAAGTACAGTGCTGTCTGGATAGCGTGAACTAATTATTGCACAGGCCGTTCAGGCAAAAAAGATTGTTCACGAAATCTAGTCGTGTTTTCTTACCCATAAAATACACTTAGGCCATAGTTTCATTGATATTTATTGAGATTTAATTCCCATTCTCTTATTTAGTTAAAGGAAAATCCTTAATACTAGTCCGTTTGTCGGACTGTCGGAATACTCTGTGGTATTAGCTTCAACTTATTTTATTGCTATATCAAAAATTTGAATAGCTTAAGCCGCTATTTTCTTTGATCGAGGTTGATCGGCTGATTCTTCCAACAATTCGTCTTCCAACTGAAATAATCTCTTCGCATTCAGTTTCGTCTGGCATTTATAGTACTGTGCCTTCATTGCATTCCATTTACATATGTCAATATCTGCTGCAGAGTATGTTACCTAAACAAAATCAAGTACATGGTATCTAGCTATGGTTTGTATGATATTCGTAGTCACACAAGATTTACTTCTGGGATAATGATATGTAGCAAATCTTGCAATTCATTAGTGTCTTCAAATCGCTGCTGCCTCAATTTATCCCGTATCAAGATAAGAGGGATATTTTCCTCTTCATCTGAACTATCCCCTTCGTCTGCGCAAATCTGAGGCAAAATAGTGCGTCAACATTTTTCTATTACGTCTGGTTTTAACTGACTCCACGCTACTTCGAATGAAGATTGTTAAAGACTTTAAAAAAATCCAAAACATTTCTTTTTCCAGCAGCTAATCTTAACAGACTCTTTCTGTAATAGAGCTTTGTAATACGGATTGCATTCTGGTCCATTGGCTGAACCAATGGTGTCACGTTTGGTGTAAAAATAGAACCATCATCCGTTTTTAATAAAAACGACCCTAACATCATCAACAATTTCTTATTCTATTCTTACCTGTGGAACAAACAGTTTGTGAAACCACTCCTTGAAAATATCTGCAGTCATCCAAGCGTTCTTCGAGCCATGGCAATCAACCGGAATATCAAAGTTTTTGAAGGATCGAGGTTTTTTTACTTTGCCAATAATCAGTGGCTTTACTTTATGAAGGCGAGTAGCGTTTGTACACGCTAAGAACGTAATCCTGGCCTTCTCTACTTTTCGGCCTGGAGCCGTTTTTCCACCACCGCAACATATGTTTTTTTTCAGGCAACATCTTCTAAAAGAAACCCGACTTATGGGCATTATAAATTTGGTTTTCAGACAGGTGAAACCCATGAATTATTTTTTCTAAATTATTTTTGAATGGCGCAATTACATCACGATCGGATGAAAGTTTTTCCCCACAAATTTTTAAAAGCCCAAACCATAGCGTGACTTGAACCCACTTATCCAACCAGAACTGGCATTAAATGCGCTCTATTTCTCCTTTAATTGAGTATATGGAAAAGCTTCGTTTTTACTTCCAGCATTTCTTCAACAACTGATAGATTTTTACCACGCTGCTTCAAAAACCATTTATATAACGCTCATTCCATTTTTTTTATTATCGCTGAAGTTGTGGATTTGGCTACGCCGTACTGTCGTGACAAATTCGACGCGCCTTCACCATTTTCCAAATTTCTCAATAACTTCACCTTCTCCTTTCAGTGATAAGAACGTAAGCTTTTTAAAAGGCATTTTTGCAAAGTAACACTTACATACATCTCAAAAGAGAATGATGACTCTCAAATGTCGGCGCCTGCTAGGGCTTGTGAGTCCTCAGCGGCTCAAAAGCGGGGAGTGATGCCGGCATCTTTTGCTAGCATTGCAGCCGGACGGAAAGCTGAAGATATATCTTCACTCTCCAATTCCGACACCACACTTGGCGGAGATTCTGTGAGTATGCTCTCGGATGAACTCCCAAGTGTAAGTAGGAACGAAACCATCAGGAACGTAGAGGAAAAGCCTGTACCACCTGATGGCTTAAAGCTGCTATAATGCAGGGCAAAACTAGAGATGAAGCCCTAGTTTTTGCAAAATCTATCCCTGCGAGTAAGGGTCCGGAACTGAAACCTGTTCGTTCCGCAGACACTACTCCACCACACCAGGCTGCTAAACGCAGGAAAATCGGCAACAATCAGGTCGATAAAAAGAGCTACAGTAGTGAAGCTGGGAGGATCCGACTCGGCATCGTCCCTAAGGACTTAGGAACGAACCCCCTTACAACAGCGCAGATGGCAGCCGTTCAGGAGGCTATAGTCGACACCTCCATCGAGCTGTCGGGTAAAGCACCCAAAACCAATTTTACGGCCATCAAGGACAAGAGTGGACTTGATATTATGCTTGTGGAAGAAGAAGCTTTCCCGGAGCCGCATATCGTACGGGGCTACTTCCCACAAAGCGCCGGCTTACCCATCACGAAGGTGTGGGCGACGCTGGACTCGCAAAATGACGACTTACATGCAAAGAACTGGAGAGTCATGCAAAGCACGTCAAATAAGGAGAAAAATCTCCTGCACTTAGTTCTAGCAGTCAGTGACAAATCCTTGGCTCGACTGATAGAACTTAAGTGCCAAGTGGCCTACAGATTTGAAATCGTAATGATGATTGTCAAAAGCCAGGCGAAAACATCCTTGGATGTAGCACCAATCGCTGTAGGAAAACGTTCAACCAGCAGTATGGTGGGTGCACCTACTGCCGCAATAGGAAAAACTACAACCAGTAGTATGGTGGTTGCACCTACTACTGTAGTAGAAAAACCTACAGCCAGCAATATGGTGGATGCACCTATTGCTGTAGTAGACACGCCCAGATGTGACGAGCCAAAACCTGCTGCCACGTCTGAGCCGGCGACCACTAAGGGTCGTCCAAATAAAAGAAACAAACGTCCCCCAACGAAACAAGGGGAATCTTCGGTGGGAAGTAGATCTGAGGATCACTCCCATCGGCTCGGAAACTTACAGAACGAAGGATCCGGCCGAAGGATCGCAAATAATGGGTGGGCTGCGTGTGCTGCAGGGCAACCTGCACCATGCCAAAGGTGCCTGGGACACCTTTAGCCTGCGACTGTACCGCGACTGGATCAGCATTGGGCTAATCCAAGAACCATGGGTCCATAAAGGTAAGATTATGGGCCTGCAAAACAGGTCGCGTAAATTAATTTACGCCACAGGAGATGTTCCTCCTAGGGCCGCATGTGTGATCGGCACTAACCTAAACTTTCTCCCCATTCCAGAATTGATCACAAGAGACCTGGCAGCCGTCATTGTGGAAGTCCCCACCGATGGAGGAGTAAGGGAGGTTGTATGCGCCTCCGCTTAATTTCCTGGAGACGGTCAACAAATCCCTCCCACAGAAGTCCAGGATCTAGTTAGGTATTGCAACCAGAAGAAACATCACCTGGTAATTGGATGCGACGCCAACGCGCACCATGTGGAATGGGGCAGCAGCAATACCAACAAATGAGGTGAGTCACTTTTTGAATTTTTAATAAGTAATATCTCAAATGTGATTGGGGACTTGCATGTCTCCAATGAAGCCTCACTATCTGATCATCACTACATCAGATTCTAAGTCCCTAGTGAGGTTAATGAGGTTGAGCCCGGATATCAGCCCAAACGAACAAATTGGGCTCGGTTCCAAGCTCAACTCGCCCCTAAAGAGGACATGCTCCCTAAGTCGATTAAATCGACAGACGATATCGACGAAGCGGCCTACCAGCTCAATACAGCACTCATCTCATCCTTTAGAGACAGCTGTACACCCAGGGCAACAACACAAAAACGATGTGTGCCCTGGTGGAATAGTCAGCTTGAGTCCCTAAGGAACTCGCTGTTTAACAGAGCTAAACGGTATAATAGTTGGACTGATTATAGATCTGCTCTAACTAAATACAACCTCGAATTGAGGAAATCCAAGAGAATGTCTTGGAGGAAATATTGCGAGCACATAGCTTCGCTGCCAAATGCGGCCCGACTCCACAAAGCACTATCTCGAGAGCACACAAATGGGCTCGGGCTGCTTCGCAAATCAGACGGCACCTTTACCGCCAACCGCAGGGAAACCCTGGAGAGCTTGCTCGAGGTGCACTTCCCTGGTTCTACTCCCTACTCGATGTCCTCTGACGATCAGATTAACGTCACAGAAAACATCGACAGTAGAACAAATAGCCTCTCTGGAAGACTATTCAGCCCTGACAGGGTTAAATGGGCAATTAGCTCATTCAAACCCTACAAGGCTCCAGGCAAAGACGGTTTCTTTCCTGCTTGAATACAATCCTACCATCACTGATAGCTCTTTTTAGGTCTTGCCTCAACCTGGGATACATACCCCGGACTTGGAGAGAAGTCAATCTTGTCTTCATCCCCAAGATTGGGAAACCAAGCGAGCAACCTAAATCCTATCGCCCTATCAGTTTGACTTCGTTCTTTCTAAAAACAATGGAGAAACTAATAGAGCTCCACATTAGAGGTATCCTGGAAAATCAGACACCTCTGCATCCCAACCAGTATGCATATCGCAGAGAACGATCTACCGAAAATGCACTACACCACTTGGTGACGTGCATGAAAATAGTTTCACACAAAAGGAGATCGGAATCTGCGCCTTCCTCGATATAGAGGGAGCCTTTGATAATACTGGATATGATTCGATCACCACTGCACTATCCTGCAGGGGTGTAGACCATCCCACTAATCACTGGATTAGGGCGATGCTAAATAGCCGTATCATATGAGCCACATGCGGAGAGGTCTCAGTGACAGTATCGGCGGTCAGAGGATGCCCACAAGGGGGAGTCCTCTCGCCACTGCTTTGGTCGATAGTCATCGACGACCTACTACGCAAGCTGACCACTCGGGGCTATGAGGTCATCGGATATGCGGATGACCTAGTAGTCATTGTTACGGGCAAGTGCGAGGTCACTGCCTGTGAGCGCATGCAGCTTGCGCTCCAATCTATCTCTGACTGGTGTGGCAGAGAGGGGTTATCTATTAACCCAAATAAGACAATCTTAGTCCCATTTACAAAGAGGAGAAAGGTACAACCTTGCTCAATCTTTCTAAATGGAACACACATAGGATTTTCAGAGGAGGTAAAGTATCTAAGTATTGACCTAGACCGCAGACTCAACTGGAACTCCAACATGAAAAATAATCTCATGAAAGCGACTAAGGCCATGTGGGCCTGCCGACGCACCTACGGTAAAACCTGGGGTCTTAAACCTAAGGTAGTCCACTGGTTATATACCGCGATTATAAGGCCTATCGTCACCTACGGGTCCACCGTATGGTGGACAAAAGTTGAACAAAAAACTACAATTATTAAGCTTCGACGCCTTCAGAGACTAGCGTGTCTCGGCATCACAGGCGCTATGCCGTCCTACCCTACGGCAGCACAAGAAGCACTCATTGGACTCGCTCCACTGCACCTTTTTATCAAGAAGGTGGCATTACGCAGTGCAATCAGAATCCTCTGCTCGGGAACAAATATGCCATGTAGACCTGCAGGCCACATGTCCATATTACAACACTTTCCCGAGCTGGATATGATTACTACAGTCTCGGACGCATTGCCACACACCTTGACCTTTGACAAGAGATTTGAGATACTGATCCCAAATCACTCAGCATGGGAAAACAGTGATCCCCTACTGAATATCAAAGGCCTTAGGTGGTACACGGATGGCTCCAAGATGGCTTCTGGCATTTGCGCCGGCATCTTTGGACCAAAACGCAAGATCTCGAAGGCCCTGGGAATAAGCCCCAGCGTCTTCCAAGCAGAGCTGCATGCCATCCTAACATGTGTCAATCTAAATCTCGAGACTGGCATCAGAGGAGTAACTATCAGCATACTCTCTGATAGCCAAGCAGCGCTTAAAGCACTGGGTTCGTACAGCACGAACTCAAAAACCGTCAAGGAATGCCATGACGCCCTGCAAGACCTCGCCAAAAGAAACACTGTTAAACTTTGGTGGGTGCCAGGACATAAAGGTATCAAGGGCAATGAAATTGCCGACCAACTTGCCAGAAAAGGTTCCAGCGACAAATACATAGGTCCGGAACCTTTCTGCGGCATTCCCGGGGCTAAGATAAGTGGGAAAAATCGCAACACCTGTCCCTCTGGAACAGTGTTCGGGGACTCCGTCAATCTAAACGACTTATACGACCCCTGAACAAACACCCTATTGACATACTCAAACTCAATAGAGGGGATATCAGAAGACTAGTCAGCTATCTAACGGGACACTGTGGTCTGAGATATCAGCTAAACAAAATTAGTCTCTCGTCTGAGACTGAGTGTCGGCTCTGTCTAGAGGACGATGAGACGGCAGAACACATACTATGTGAGTGTGCTGCTCTCTGCCATCTTAGGAAGCGCATCCTTCTCAGTGAAGTTATGGCTCCTGAGGGGATCACCCTGGCTCCTACGAGAAGCATTCTCAACTTCATTATAGAGGTGGAGAGGCTACTCGGCTAATCGGCTAGCAGGCACAATAGATAATTTTTGGTTCACGTTATCGAGGTTTCTTTTGTTCACGCTATAGAGTACTCTTCATAAAAAAATGGGTGTTCATGCCAGCGGAGTGTTCACGCAATCAGGGGTTCACGCTACCCATATAGAAAAGGGATAAAAATGTTTTTCAACACAAAACACAAAAATACAAAAATACAAATACAAATACAATATGTACAATATCTATGAATGACAGATTGAAATATGTTCGGCTCTGGGAAATTCTACCCTTTGCTTGACGGACACGATCATTTCTCATAGTTCAGTCAAATTCACCTGCTTATCATTTATCCTGGATTGCTAGCAATTTAAATAGCGCGTCAAACACTTTCATCACTCATCATAGATCCAAGTATTACAAAGTCAAATAGTCTGCCGCTGTAAAATTATATTTAATTACTCTGCAGATACGAGTTTTTTTGCTTTTGCCTTTTGAAATATGGATCCACCATAGCCCATTATAACCAAAGAGTTATTTAAACACAAAAAAAAAAAACGTATAACCGAGCATCATCATAGCACAATTACAAATACAACATGAAAGCATTTTAGCGAAACGAGGACTCTTTATTTCCAACTCATTTCAAACTAATAGCACGGCAATTAACCTAATCCCTCGCAAAGCTTTTGCCCATCAGGCATAATCTCGTGCACAAAACTCGACAGCGCGAAACGCATAGATGACAAAAAAATGGTTCCCCGTTTGCACTCATCAGCCCATCAGAAAACCCAATGAATCGGATGCTATCCGGCATCTCTCCTCGAAGCCTGGGGTTTACACTTGCAAAAGCACGCTTTAGTGGTTCATCGATCATTAATGCGATGGGCGCGCATTTGGGACCTGGACGTGTGCACATGCTGCCCATTGCAATGGCGTCAATCATGCGAAACGTATATCTACGCTTGTGTATGTATGTATATTATCTGTACCATACGCATTATCGTACTGACTTCGTGTACATATACATACATACATATGTATCTCTCTATGTCGAGTATTTCCATTCGCTTACATCCTGGATACATATTCAGCTGACCATGTCCAGGAAACCATCGTCATCGCACCAAGTGCATTCCCCCAAAACCGATTTATGGTGAGAATGGTGGTCGGTTAGAAAGCAGATTTCATTTCAATTTTCACCTTGTGTGTTATGATGGCTCCTGGAATGTCGAGATTGAGGATTGGCATCGGAATTACAATCGGCGCTATTGCTGTTGGCTGGAAAATAACGGTAACTTTAGGCAAATAAGGGAAAAGTAATTTATTTTATGGGTGTCGAATACTCCGCGGAATCTTCTCTACTTTCTGTCTGTCTCTCTGTCTCACTTCGCGACTTTGTGTTTGACTTTCAATTAAATTCCGTTTCGGTTAGTCCAGGTGCGGCCAATGTCGGATGTGTAGTGTTTGGTTGGAGCGGGACGAGTTTGTAGCGTCCTTTGAGGAATGGTGCAAAATTTTCGAAAATAATAAGAGAAGGACTCTATCCAATTAAAAACACGATGTTCACTGGATTTGCCGGCCGTGACGCTGATAACCGATAGATGGCAACGATTTCGAAAGTTTGTTTTTGCTCCGCCGCTGACTTTTGAAGTGACAGGGATTCATGATAGGAATGAAAGGTGTATCTGAATATAGAATATACAAAGGTTGAGAATAACAATTCAGTATGAAAGCGGAGGGTTTTTTGTCTGATATGATGAACTTACGTAGATTTTGTTTTTTTTTCTTTTAATAATTTGCGTGTACTCAAGGCCTAATAACTCTATTATGTCGGCGACACAGTGCGGCCAGAAGGTAGAAAGGAAGAGGGATGGAGGGGATGCCGATGGACATTGATCTTAAATGCTTGCATGCTGCATTGAGGGGGGAAAACCGAATCCAGCAGGGAGTTCCAGATTCGTGTGGTTCGGTTAATGAAAGATTCTCAATATTTGACGGTACGTCCGAAAGCGGGCTTCAGGGTATATTGGTGAGCATTTCTAGGGAGTGGTGTGTTTCGGGAGAAATGTTGAAGGGGCGGAATGCAACTGGCACTCATCAGAGCCTTTTCTGGTGGAAGTGACGATCAAACAGGGAGAGGCAGGTAACATTCCTGCGATGTTCCAGCAAGTCTAATGTTTTGGTAATGCTGGAGTCACCTATCAGTTGTATCGCGCCTTTTTGTATTCTGTCTAGTAGGTGCAATAAGGTCTTGGAAGCACCGGACCAGACATGAGCGTTAAACTCTAATTTTGGGCGAATGAACGCCTTATAGATTGTAGCCAGATCTAAGGATAAGAAATATTTCTTGCACCTGTATAAGAAGTCTAGGCATTTCGCAGCATTCCTGGCGACACTGAAGATGTGGTCGCTCCAATTAAGATTGTGAGCAACACACATACCCAGAATGGAAAGCTTTTCGGTTTCTGAGATGCAAGTGCATGGCTGCGGGTTAGTTATACGCTTTAACGACAAGAGACAGCGTTGCGTTTTGGATGCATTCAATTCTACTCTATAGTTTTTACCTCATCGAACGTGTTTTCACGGTGTTTCTCCTCAGAGGGCTTCTGACGAAACCCCCTGTAATAAAAATGTCATGAAAAGCTTCTCGAAATTTGCCGTTCGGAACCGGCAATAAACTGTAGGTCCCTTTCACCTATCACACACAACATGGGTGATTGAGAGAAGCTCGGCTCTGGTCCCTCATGCACTGTAACGCCAACCTACGTACATACATTGTTTTCACCCCATTGGATGATGCCGTCGATATCAGAATTTAATGAGCTCAACATACGCTGCTGCTCACTATCTACAACCGAAGTGCAGGGTCGTAAACTAGTGAACGAATATGAGAAGCTGAGGGTACTTTCGTCAACAAAGGAGTGAATTGGATTAGAAGTAACAGACAAGAGGTCATTTATAAAAATAAGAAAGAGTGTCGGAGACAAAACGGAGCCCTGGGGAACACCGGCATTTACAAAGTGAGTATCAGACTTGAATCCATCCAAAACAACTTGAATTGAACGATTCGAAAGGTAGCTTCTAATCCATTGAAAGAGAGACTCATCGATCTCAAAAGCACGCATTTTCGACAAAAGGGCTTCATGCCAAACCCTGTCATATGCTTTCGAAATATCCAGTGCAACAAATTTGCTTTCACCTGCTTGGTGAAGGGAGTGATTCCACTTTTCAGCGAGATATGCCATCATATCACCAGTGGATCTGTTGCTGCGGAAACCGTATTGGCGGTCATTGAGGAGTTTCCGTGATTCAAGATATTTCATAAGCTGACGGTTAATCAGCGTTTCCATGACCTTGGAAAGAAGGGACGTTAGTGCAATGGGTCGGTAGTTGGAGGGAGAAGATGATTCGGCTTTTTTGGGTATAGGCTGGACAAATGCTGTTTTCCACCTACTCGGAAAGAGCCCAGAGGTGTAGGAAAGGTGAAAAAGCTTACGCAGTGGTTTTGCCAGCGTAGAAGAACACCTCTTCAGAACTATTGGGGCAATACCATCTGGACCAGCGGATTTGT
Source organism: Eumerus sabulonum (assembly GCA_951905685.1). Lineage (NCBI taxonomy): Eukaryota > Metazoa > Arthropoda > Insecta > Diptera > Syrphidae > Eumerus > Eumerus sabulonum. The sequence goes on from OX645063.1 coordinate 49,116,969, forward strand.
GTATGTCGAGGTCCTTAAGAACCCTTGCGACTGTACGAGTGCGGAAGTGGAATTTTAATTTTTTTTTTTTTTTTTTTCACATGGGGCTAGTGCTACTCTTAGCAATATGGCACTGCGACCTTTGCAGATCTATTGTGCCTGCTAGCCGATTAGCCGAGTAGCTTCTCAACCTCTGTAATGAAGTTGAGAATGCTTCTCGTAGGAGCCAGGGTGATCCCCTCAGGAGTCACAACTTCACTGAGAAGGATGCGCTTCCTAAGATGGCAGAGTGCAGCACACTCACACAGTATGTGTTCTGCCGTCTCATCGTCCTCTAGACAGAGCCGACACTCAGTTTCAGACGAGAGACTAATTTTATTTAGATGATATCTCAGACCGCAGTGTCCCGTTAGGTAACTGACCAGTCTTCTGATATCCCCTCTATTGAGCTTAAGTATGTCAACAGGGTGTTTGTTCAGGGGTCGTATAAGTCGTTTAGATTGACGGAGTCCCCGAACACTGTTCCAGAAGGACAGGTGTTGCGACTTTTCCCACTTGTCTAAGAGGCGATTTATCTTAGACCCGGGAATGCCGCAGAAAGGTTCCGGACCTATGTATTTGTCGCTGGAACCTTTTCTGGCAAGTTGGTCGGCAATTTCATTGCCCTTAATACCTTTATGTCCTGGCACCCACCAAAGTTTAAAATTGTTTCTTTTGGCGAGCTCTTGCAGGGCGTCATGGCATTCCTTGACGGTTTTCGAGCTCGTGCTGTACGAACCCAGTGCTTTAAGCGCTGCTTGGCTATCAGAGAGTATGTTGATAGTTACTCCTCTGATGCCGGTCTCGAGATTTAGGTTGACGCATGTTAGGATGGCGTGCAGTTCAGCTTGGAAGACGCTGGGGCTTACTCCCAGGGCCTTCGAGATCTTACGTTTTGGTCCAAAGATGCCGGCGCCAACGCCAGAAGCCATCTTGGAGCCATCCGTGTACCACCTAAGGCCTTTGACATTCAGCAGGGGATCACTGTTTTCCCATGCTGAGCGATTTGGGATCAGCACCTCAAATCTCTTGTTAAAGGTGAGGGTGTGTGGCAATGCGTCCGAGACCGTAGTAATCATATCCAGCTCGGGAAAGTGTTGCAATATGGACATGTGGCCTGCGGGTCTACATGGCATATTTGTTCCCGAGCAGAGGATTCTGATTTTTGATGAAAAGGTGCAGTGGAACGAGTCCAATGAGTGCTTCTTGTGCTGCCGTAGGGCAGGACGGCATAGCGCCTGTGATGCCGAGACACGCTAGTCTCTGAAGGTCGAGGTTGTACTTAGTTAGAGCAGATCTATGATCAGTCCAACTATTGTACCGTTTTGCTCTATTAAACAGCGATCTCACCTGCTTCCTTAGGGACTCAAGCTGACTGTTCCACCAGGGCACACAACGTTTTTTTGTAGTTGACCTGGGTGTACAGCTGTCTCTAAAGGATGAGATGAGTGCTGTATTGAGCTGGTAGGCCGCTTCGTCGATATCGTCTGTTGATTTAATCGACTTAGGCAGCATGTCCTCTTTAGCGGCGAGTTTGGCTTGGAACCGAGCCCAATTTGTTCGTTTGGGCTGATATCCGGGCTCAACCTCAGTTGCCTCCCTAGAGATGTTGAATCTTATATGCTGATGATCAGATAGTGAGGCTTCATTGGAGACATGCCAGTCCCCAATCACATTTGAGATAAACTGGCTAGAGATAGTGAGGTCAAGCACCTCTTTTCTAACCGCGTTTATAAATGTGGGTTTGTTGCCTCTATTGGCAACGGTGAGGTTGTTACTTATAATAAATTCAAAAAGTGACTCACCTCGTTTGTTGGTATTGCTACTGCCCCATTCCATATGGTGCGCGTTGGCGTCGCATCCAATTATCGGAAGTGGATTAGTCCTATGGTGGAATAAGCGCACTCTACTACAGGCGAAGACAAAGTACAAGCTGGGAGCTGAGAACTGGTTGCGAAATGGGCAGCAAGTAGGTTAGCTTTGTCTAAGGGGGTGACAGCTGGAATGTTGTTGTGGATGAGCGTGGGTATAGACGACGTAGTTGAGTTTTTCACGTTTTTTACAAACGACCAGAAACTTTTGCTACCTTCGAGACATTGAAGGATTTTACGCCTTCATTTTTGGTCGGATTGGAATTTAGCCCGTCGATGTGGGTGTTGCAGTAATTTCTGGCTCGAATGTACTTTTTTCGGTTTTCCTCAGAACTGTTTGCCTTGTAAGCCAGAAAACTTAGCTCCCTGAGCCTAATAGTCTCTTTGAAGCTCAAGTAAAACCACATATTATCCTTAGGCCTGGCGCTTTTAATCTTGCTGGGAATACAGTTTGCCATGCCGACTCGGATAATATTTGCGATAATATCAGTTGCGGCGTCCACGTCGTTGTCAAGGAAGCTCAACGACCAGTTAAAGATTCAAAAGAAATTGTTAAGGTCGCACCAGCTGGCTTTCTCGCATAGCCATAGTGTTCTCTTAGGAGCTTTTTCTTTAACTGGATGGTGGGAGTTCGAGAATTTCGCTGATATCACGTAGTGGTCGGACGAGCCTAGGGGCTACAATACATCGATCGTGTATTTGCTAAGCTGAGAGGTTAGAAACAAGTCCAATGTGTTGGCGGTATGACCAGCAACATCGGGGATACGCGATGGCTCATTCACAAGTTGAGTTAATTGATTTAACTCAGCAAACATTTCAACATACCTTCCTTCGGGTGTTGTCTGTCTAGAATGTCGAAGCCACTGCGAATTATGAATGTACATTGAAATCGCCCGCTAAAACGATTTCATTGCGAGGGAACAGGGAAACAATTCTTTGGATGGAATCAGACAGTGCGTCGAATACATCAAATGTTGCATTCCTGTCTAGATTGGGGTTCTATACATACTACATTATTTTGTCAGTACCCCGCTGAGGAGAAGCATCGTGAAAACACATTCGATGACTTGGCTGTTGTCGGGATTTGATCCCGCGTCATCGGCGTCAGATTCCAACAGCCCATCCACCGCACCACGACGCTCTTGAAAAAAAAAAAACGAACATATAAAGTAGGCGACTCACATTACAGATTGGGATGTTGGGATTCAGTTTTTAGTGAAATCTGGTAAAATTCCCCCGGGAATCCTCCAAAAATTCCAGGAGGTGTATGTATATGTCAAGATGAGTGTATATCAAAAACACGTGTATATGAACCGGCAAAGCTGTTTTAGAAACGTGAAAGAGCTCCCGTTACCTGTCGTATTGTGACACCATTGCTACCGGTCAGACAGTGACAATGTTGGTGTTCTAAAGAGGCACCGAGCACGGGTTTTCTGTGTGCTACTCGATCCTGCCAAGAAGGGCTGGATATTGCACCCCGACAATGCGTCGGCCCAATCCTCGTTGACTGGCGAAAAAAAAGCATTCCAACATTGGCGCATCCTATAGTCGCAATATTGCTCTCTGAGAAAAAGATGAAGTCACACCACAAGAAACTCATCATGGCGGTGTAGAGAACGCCAGAGAGGTTGTTACCATGGTCCTGGAAGAGTTAACTTCGGAGGATTATCAAGGGTGCTTCGGGGGGCTATTCTGAGAGTCGATAATAAGATTTCACGACAAACTTAATTTACTTGGTTTTTGCTTGGTTGCTGCCGGAGCTTGGTTATCAAAACGACTTTTGAACTCTTTACGAAGGGTTACCATTTTAGAACAACGTCAAGGTGTTTTTCTCTGTTAACGCTAATTGGAAATATCTTAGACAGATGTGACTTACTTACTTACTTACTTTGATGGCGCTACAGTTCGGTGTGAACCAGGGCCTCAACCAACAAGCCTCTCCAGCTGGCCCGATCTTTGGCCAGCCGCTTCTAGTGCCGCACGCCCAGTTGGTTGAGGTCCCTTTCCACCTGTGCGCGCCACCTTAGATGCGGTCGTCCTCTACTGCGTGCTCCTTTTTTTTTTTTCTTATAAGCAACGCATGCTCCTCCCTCCTTTTCTGTTCATAGAGCTCGCGGGCAGCTCTCGTCCGTCCATGCAGTGTAGCCATGTATGCATTTTGTTTCTCTACATGGGCCTGTCCGCACTCGTTCTCAAACCAGGGGTTTCTCGAAGATGGTGGCTTGAAACCGAGTACATCTGAGGCGGCCTCCCTCATGGCGTTCTGACAACGACTCCATTGCTGTTCTATGGTTTGTGCAGATTTTATCGGGGCTTGAGGGGGACTTGAACGGCGAAGGTCCTGGCGGTCTTTTGCGATTGCAGCTTTCCGAGAGGGCGCTGTGGCGCAGTGGTTAGTGTGATGGACTCTGGCGCACGATGAGCGAGTTCAGATCCCGATAACACCAACGCCATCGAATGTTTATTTCGCGACGTTCCTCCTCGGCGGGATACTGGCAAATCTCCCGTAGCAAACTTGCCATGAAAAAGCTCGACTCACGCCCTTCGGAATCGGCATTAAACTGTAGTTCCCTTTCACCTGTGTGAAAAATAAATCACACACACATGGGTGATTGAGAGAAGCTTGGCTCTGGTCCCTCATGGGCTGTAACGCCACCAAAGAAGAAGAAGCTGGGACATTGCGAATACGTTCTGTCTAGGAGATCATAGAAGTCGTCTTTATGTCGGTCATCTTTCTCCTCTGCGGGGGCGTGGACACATAATAAACTTATATTGCCGAGATTGGTCTTGATGTGGATAGCTATGAGGCGTTCGCTTACATACTGGAAGCTTAAGACTTTTTTCCTGAGTCTGCCTCGAACAACAAATCCGCATCCGAATAAGCGTTGTTTATTTACCCTGTAGCAGATTCCGTAGTATATATCACAGTTTTTCATCCGCTTTTTGCCTGGCCCGTCCCATCGCACTTCTTGGAGCGCGGTAATGTATGCCTTATAGCAGTTGATCAGTCGTTCGGTTGCACCTGGTCTGTTGAGGGACCTAACGTTGCAGGTGCAGATCCGAAATTCGTTTCCTTTTTGACGTTTGCGAAGGTCGTCAACATGTAAGCCGTCCGTATCCGAGGCTATTGGTTGTTTCTAAACAAGTTTTTGTTTTACGCGATAGGGATGTTAACCCTAAGCGCAACCGCCAACCTGGAGGGCCAGGTTCCTCTCTCCCCAGGAACATAGGGTCGCGTCGCTGCACACATTGGTTCCCTACCTGGCGGGTGCCATTATAGCTATCCAGGGGAGGCCACGCGGAGGCTGTGTGTGACAGAGATCGAAGCTGGCGTTTGCCAAGTTAAACGCGATCAACTCGTTTGCTCTGTTTGCTCGCTCGCTTCTCCCCTAGACAGCTGTGACTCATGTAAATTACTTGACCAGGCAATCTTACTCTTAAAATATTTAGTGGTGGGATTAATCATTTTCTTATTATTTTCGATAGAGTCATTCATAAGATCTTCCTGTCATCCTTTCGTTATAATAATCCAACTTGTTATATGCAGCGAGTCAATTTATCTGAAAGCGTATAGAACAAGTTTTCAACTTGTTTCAGAACTATAGCATCAATTATTCAGATTTGACGTTCAAAATCAAAAAACATAAAGCAAAAGTTAAGAATTAAAAAGGCAAAATAAAATTATACAGAACATGTCCACCGCAAAAGCAATTCATGTGAAGAACCTTTCCGAAGAGGTCACGAAAAAAATGTTGAAAGAAGCCTTTGGGTCTTTCGGTGGTATTGCCGACATTACTGTTCCTATAAACAAGGAAACGCGACGACATAATGGTTTCGCTATTATAGAATACAAGTCAGCCAAGCATGCAGCGATAGCACTTGAGCAAATGAACGGCACAGATCTATGCGGACGAACAATCAGTGTGGACTTTGCGCAGACGGAGACAGAGCCGCATCCTGGTGATCAAATTCAATCACCCAGTAAGCTGGTTGTAAAGCCCACGAAAAACAATCCACAAGTGTATTTCGATATTCGTATTGGTCGGAACAATATTGGACGGATTGTTATGCTGCTCCGAACTGACGTAGTGCCGAAGACTGCAGAGAACTTTCGACGACTCTGTACGCATGATAAAGGTTATGGGTATAGAGGAAGCATCTTTCACAGAATTATACCCAAATTTGTGAGTATACGACATATGGAGTTGAGGGCACTCAAGAAATTTGTATTTCTTTGGCAGATGTGTCAGGGTGGAGACTTTACACATCACGATGGCACGGGAGGTCAATCGGTTTATGGAGGAGAGTTCGACGATGAGAACTTTAAGCTGAAGCACAACGGCTTTGGGACATTATCGATGGCCAATTCAGGACCAAATACAAATGGATCACAGTTCTTCATCTGCACTACTAGGTCGAGCGATGTAGTACCTTTAGATGTACCTTATCTAAACATTTCTCTTTTAGAACCGACTGGTTGAATAACAATCACGTTGTTTTCGGGAATCTAGTCAGTGGTGCGGCCGTCCTCAGGCAGATGGATCGATGCGGAACTAAAACCGGGGTTCCAACAAAAAAGGTCACAATTTATGATTGCGGTGAAATTTGGTAGATTAATTAATAGGTCTTCATTCATTTTATAAAATTTACTGTAAAAAATCTGCTTCCGAAGAAAGTTTCTGCATAACACTATTCGAATGTGTCTTTTCAGTTTTCTCAAGACAAGTCATTATTTTCCTGATGTCTTGAGCACTTTTCACTGGATTTCATCAACTCGGGCTTTCAGCGCATCTGTTAAGCTCTAGCATTGAATTAACCTCTATCCCTCTCAGTACCAACTCAGTATCCGAAAAACATTGTACACAATAATTTAACTGGTAGCTTTACCTGTGTTAGAAGGTCACTAAATTGAACAGCACCACGTTAATATTTTTGGATTCGAGTTCGCCAAAGCGCTGGACAGAGAATGTTTGTCATAATATCTCACATTGGTACCAATCTATAATTCAAACCTTGGTAGCATTCATCTTTTATCTGTTGAAATGTTGGGCTCTGCGCATCTTAAGCCAAACATAGTCTCTTTATCGAAGCAGTGACGAAGCGACTCTTACTACGTGAAGGCTGTAGAAAAATTAGAATCGAATCCTTCTTATGCAAATGCATGCATTACTTGGTTCGAGATTTTGGAGCCTGACTGACTACTCAAAGAATGTATTTTTGACTCATTCAATTTTCCTTGAGAAGACTTGCATATTTCTACAAGCATTTAGGGATACGTTGCGATAAGGAACAGTACACGCTGAATTCCTAAGCTAGAAATTAAACTATATCAAGCTGCAATGCTGAGATTATGGAAAAACCACTTCTGCAGGCTCTATAACGGCGATATTAGTCAATATTATATTAGTCAATATACCGCATGATCCATTTCTAATCGAAGAAGACCGAAGAGAATTCCGTCCCCCTGACCTCGACGAACTTAAGATTGCCATATCGAAACTCAAGTCGAATAAAGCTTCTGGCGCAGACGGACTGTCTGCTGAGCTCTTCGACAAGGACAAGGCAGCTGGGGATTACCTGGTTAGGAGCATGTACCAGCTCATCTGTAAGATATGGTCAGAGGAAAGTATGTCCGAGGAATGGAGTCTCAGCATCGTATGCACGATCCACAAGAAAGGAGACCCCTCTGACTGCGCCAACTACAGAGGAATAAGTCTTCTTAACATGGCCTACAAAATCTTCTTTGTTGTTTTGTGTGAACGCCTGAAGCCTTTTGTAAATAAGCTAAGGCTTCAGGCGTTCACACAAAACGGCAGAGAAAATTTTGTAGGCGATGCTAAGGAGACTTATTCCTTTATAGGTGGCGCAATCAGAGGGGTCTCATTTCTTGTGGATCGGGCATACGATGCTGAGACTTAATTCCCCAGCTGCCTTGAAGAGCTCAGCGGACAATCTGTCTGCGCCAGCAGCTTTATTCGACTTGAGTTTCGATATGTCAATCTTAACTTCCTTGCATACGCCGACGATATTGACGTAATAGATAGATCACAGCGAGATGTCAGCGAGGCGTTTGCGAGTATTGAGATGGAGGCGGCGAAAATTGGTTTGCCGGTAAACGAGGGCAAAACTAAATATATGCTGTTATCAAAAAAGGACGCTCACCACCAACGTCTTGGCCAGAACGTTTGTATTGGCCGATATAAGTTCGAGGTAGTTAAAGACTTCATCTACCTTGGCTCCGCAGTGACCTGGAACAACGACATCAGTTCGGAAATCAAACGCAGAATCACTGTTGCCAATCGCTGTTTCTTTGGGCTCAGGAGGCAATTCAGTAATAGAGCCCTCTTCCAAACGAAAAAGTTGACTCTATATAAGACCCTTATCATCCCGGTCCTGCTGTACGGCGCAGAAGCATGGACACTATCAAAAGCCTTGGTCGGCGTGAGAGAGATTTTGCGCGTTATTTTCGGGGCTATAAACCCAGACGGGGGATCGAGGAAAGGATTCAACCACGAACTTTACGGCCTGTAAGGCGACATGAGTCTAGTCTGGCTGGGTCATGTAGAGCAAATGGACACCACAGCTCCAGCCCGGAGAGTCTTTGAATCCAACCCCGAGGGACGAAGAAACAGAGGACAGCCGCATTTAAGATGGCGTACACAGGTGGAAGGGGACCTCAGCCAATTGGGTGTGCGGCAATGGAAAAGGCTAGCAAAAGATCGTGCTTATTGGAGGGGCATGTTGGTTGAGGCCCAGGTGCACCCCGAACTGTAGCGCCCGTTAAGAAGAAGAAGAAGCTGCAATAAAGCAATGAAGATTTAATGTTCATATCTTTCATATCAGTAGTATAGTATCACCAATTGCTACCGCAGTGAAACAGTGAACTTATCGAACAAGTTTTACAACTACGGTCAGTTTACAAAAGGATATAATTTTGCTAGAGGATGTTTTTGTCTGGGCTGGACCAACTTTATGTTCTTCTTCTTCGGCGCTACAGTTTATGGCGAACCTGGGCCTGCTTTTAAGAACCTCTCCAACTGGCATAGTCTATCGCTAGTAGTCACCAGTGCCGCACGCCTTGTTGGCTGAGGTTTTCTTCCAGTTGCTTGCGCCACCTTAAAACCTCAGGGTTAGATTCAAAGACCTTCCGGGCCGAAGCTGTGCTTTCCATACGCTCTATATAACCTAGCTATCTTAGGCGTTGGATCCGCAGATGCCGTGCTTCGTTCATGTTGCTGTATGTATGTATGTTGGCGTTACAGTCCATGAAGGACCTGAGCCGAGCTTCTCTCAATCACCCATGTTGTGTGTGATTCCATTTTCCCATAGGTGAAAGGGACCTACAGTTTTAACGCCGGTTCCGAACGGCGAATTTCGAGAAGCTTTTCATGACAATTTTACTACAGGGGGTTTTGTCAGAACCCCGCTGAGGAGAAACACCGCGAAAAACACGTTCGATGACATGGCTGTGTCGGGAATCGATCCCGTGTCATCGGCGTCAGAGGCCAACACACTACCCACTGCGCCACGGTGCTCTCAATGTTGCTGTACCGCCTGTAAAATTCACTATTAAGTAAGCAGAATTTTTTCGACCAAGGGCCTCCTCATCCGCTTTCAATAAGGTCCATTTCTCTGCCCCATAAAGCAGGACCGGCAACACCTCGGTTTTCCGTGAGAGCGCTCTGTTTCTCAATTGCGTCCCCAGCCTAAACAAGCGGTTGGCAAGAGTTATTTTGCTTTTGATTTCGGCCCGATGTCATTGCTTGATATCACTGCGGAGCCTAGGTAGATGAAGCTCTTGACTATCTCGAAATTATACCTGGCAATATGTACGCCCTTGCCAGAATGCCGGTGGTCCGTGTCCTTTTTCGACGACAGCATTTATTTCGTCTTGCCCTCATTTACCGCCAGTCCCATTTTAGCAGCTTCTGCTCGTAATGGCCCCAATGACATCCCGTTGAATTGTACGGACTTAAAAAAGATTGTGCACCCCATATTGACCACTGAATTCCGCACTATCCTTTCAAGGACGATGTTAAAAAAGTCACACAATAGCGTATCGCCTTGTCTAAAAGCTTATTTGACATTAAAGGTACCGGTAGAGTCGCTTCCGACCCTGATGGGGCAGCGAGAGTTCTTCAATGTCATCCTGCACAATATGACGAGTTTGGCAGGGATATAAAAACTAGACATGGCGTTGTATACATATGTATGTAGTTCGTCTCAATGTATGCTATCTTATGCGGCTTTAAGGTCGATAAACAGATGGTGGGTGTCGATCTGGAACTCGTTGGTCTTTTCCAGGATCTGCCGCATTGTGAATAAATGATCGATACATAGTGGACTTCCCAGCAGCTTTGTTGTGGTTTAGCTTAAAAGCCCTCCCTTCCTCGGGCGCCTTGTCGTGGCGGGAGGCTTAAGAGGTCATAGACCCCGAACTAAGAACTGGGCGGGCGACACTGGAAATAGATAGCAATAGATCGTGCTAGCTGGAAAGGCTCGGTTGGTTGAGGCCCAGGTTCATACCGAAATGTAGCGAGTAAGTAACAAGCTGTTGAATAGTGCATTCAAGCCATCTTATTATTACAGATCCGAAGACATCTTCCTCATGCGATGAGAACTTTGGTTAATGCCAAGGAAGCATATGATATTGCATCGTGCTTCGAATAAGATTCATCCTACGGCTCTTGCCATATACTCAATCTGTCAGAGGTGCTTTATTATTTTTTTTTTTTGACGAGGTCAGGTGAAAATCGTCAAAAGACCCTATGGGGATGGTAAGTGTGTGATCATAAAATCACCTCGCATTGTACTGAGTTTATACTGCAACTAAGTCATTCCACTTACTAGCAATATTTCGCTCTCGATGTATTCGCATTTCGCAGGCAACAATCCATCGCAATATCCGCTATGTTCGTGCGATTAAAGTCAACAGATTTTGTTCTTGGAAGACGGCGCAATACATTTTGTTCGTCGAGCACAGCAGTGCTATATTTAATTTTTTTTTTCAGAAACTCGCGCAGGTTCAAGAGTTTTATATTCTCCTATGATGTGTACAAATCAATCTGAACAAAAACTTTTTTTTCAAAAACAAGTATTATTGGCTTTTAGCACCAGTTTTTGACAGCTGTCGACGATTTTTGGGTCCCGGTGCCACAGGTGAATAATTTACTCGATCAGTTTGGTTTTGGTCGGACAGTCCATTTTTCTCAGCCTTGTTTTGCATATAGCCCATCAATTTTCAATGGGATTAATGTCTGGCGAGTTGCCAGGCCAATCCAAAGACGTAATACCAAGCTCAGCGAAAAATTGTTGGACTCTTATTGACCTATGACACGGCGCCAAATCTTGTTGAAAAATTGGGGTCTCTGCATTCAATTTCGACAGCTCAGGTACCAGACGTCTATCCAGAAATTCAATATATTTGTCACTGTTCATCATCCCTGTTATTGGAACTAACGATCGTGTGCCAAAATAAGAGAAACAATCCCAAAACATTTGCTTTACAGGATGTTTCATTGTCTGCTGGATATGGGCTGTTGAAAGTGGCTCAGCATCGGACCTTCGAACATATTGATGACCCTCGTCTGAAAAAACACCTTTTTCCATTCATCCACTGTCCATTCTTTATATTTTCGAGCCAAAGCCATTCTCTTCTTTTTCATAGCAACAGTCAGGAGTTGTTTCTTCAGAGGTTTCCGTGCTTTTCGTCCAACCTTTAGAAGACGTCGCCGAACTGTTGAGGCATCCACGACTGTTCCTGTACCCGCAAGATCTTTTTGTTTTAACTTGGATTAATCCGACTGTTTCTTATAAGAAGAGCGTCTTCTTTGTTGGTGGTTTTTCGTTTTCGTCCACATTCTTCCGCTATCTGTCTCTGTGTTTTGGATGTATGGTCAAACAAAGTTATTACTTTACTACGGATTGCTACCGAGATATCCATTCTTAAACGCTTCTTAATAGCAACAAACTTGACAGCAATTTAATTCTTGTTTACACAAATCGCAAAGCCTCCTTAGCATTTTCAAAAATTTAAATTAAATTTTTTTTTAAATTCAAATTAACTAATTTACCATTGAACTCAAGGAAAATATATTATGTTCACAACCTGAACGGAGTGCATTGGTTTGGGTCGTTGATGTTCGTTAACTCTCAGGGGTTGTCATAGATAGGACGAGAGCCGACCAAATTCCACGTTGGTTATAGTCCGAAGTAATTCGTTCAAGCACTTTATCTACGTGGTCTTCAAGTCGACGTTTTAATTCTTTGATCTCAATAGATATATGTATGTATGTCGGCGTTACAGTCCATGAAGGACCTGAGCCGAGCTTCTCTCAATCACCCATGTTGTGTGTGATTTAATTTTCCCATAGGTGAAAGGGACCCACAGTTAATTGTCGGATCCGAACGGCGAATTTCGAGAAGCTTTTTAATACAACTTTACTATAGGGGGTTTGTCAGAACCCCGCTGAGGAGAAACACCGTGAAAAACACGTTCGATGACATGGCTGTGTCGGGATTCGATCCCGTGTCATCGGCGTCAGAGGCCAACACACTAGCCACTGCGCCACGGTGCTCTCGATCTCAATAGATAGAGGTGCTTTATCGGTGTGGATAATTCAGATTGCGATACAAATAGACTTTCATGAATATGCCATTACGGTTGGCTCTGGCCTTATACTGAACTTGAGATGACATTTTCGGTCTGGTTTTTCAACAGCAATCTGTTCAATCAATGTTACTACATATGAAGGTTTGATTCTTGCGCTCTCCAGCGAGAGCGATTTTGCCTGTTGCTTAACTAATTTCAAAAGGACTACATGTAACAAAGCAATCTTTCATCCTATATGTCTCTGTCATCCCGATATTTTTTTTTTTTTCTAATCAACACCCCAAATGGTGTATGTTCCTTAAGCTCTTACCGAAATATCCCCTTTTGTAATCCATGCATCGTTTAAACCCACCAAGCTCATGTGTGGAGACATCAAATAATATTACGTCGAAATGCAATTACATATGTACATAGATATGTAGGTATGTACATGCATGTCTACCGCTGCACTCACTTTGCGATTGGACAGCATCCCAGAGGATTCAACTAGGGACCTAAACGTAATTAGCTGCCAATAATTCGATTAAAAATGCGCGAGATCCAGGCGCAACCATTCATTGTTGCATGTGCATACTCCTTCAACCGACCGACCGACACACTCACGCACTTGTCAATTACATGTGAGTAATTGAATCAAGCAATGACCAGTAACCAAGCGACTTTGTTGAAGCAACAATTTCCTCTTGGTAGAATGCACGAGCAAATGTTCATAGACTGGATGGAGCTTACCGTTGGGCAAATAAATCTCAGAACAAAAGACCAAGAATACGAATAACGAAGATACATAGCATCGGCATAGCACAGCCGAGCAACAGGATACGTGGCAAAGGAAGCTGCAATCTTCTCTTTCACCGCGTTGGTAAAGATGATACCGTCTCCCATTCTCTACGCTGTCTCCGGCCTACACGATGATGACACAAAGTCACAAAAGAAGCATCTGTATGAACGGTTTCGTCGGAATCAGTTTTGCTTGTTCTGTGTCCTTAAAAATGCCATCGTCGTCGGGGGTGGGTGGGTGTATCCTTTCTTTCGTGCTTCCTTTCTTCTTTGCTCGCTTTCCGCACTCATTTGGCGGAGTAGTATGGTATGGTGTGTGCAGCAAGCATCCGTAACCTGAAAGAAAAGAAATGGACGACTTGGATGAGAAAGAGTTGTGGTTTTATTATCCTCTCTAATGGATTCTATTGCGGCGGCTGTCATCACTGGTCGCACACATATGTACTTACATGGCTGTCTTGCAAGATATCTCATCTATCTGGTGACGAGGGTGGCCAACGGAATTGGATTTCTCGAGGAAGTGGCAGTCGAGTATCTTGTGCATGCTGCCGTAATGGGAATTTCACTTTAATTAAAGCGACTGGCAGCCGTATGTGCGCGATAGTGTGGACATTTAATTACCTTGTCTCATTTTGCGGTGCGACATCCTTGCGGATGTGCAATGCAAGTGCGTCCATCCATTGTGAGATGACCGGAGGATTTTTGTTGTTAGATGGCTAAGCAATTTAGATGGCGCGTTACTAATCGCAACGAAATGAGAAATGCTCATCATTTTTCCACTGTGCCATCGGAAAAGCTACTCGTATGTGTACGTACGGATAAGCCCCTTGAAGTGATGTCTGCGGTTTGCTTCTAGTGTAATTGAATACTTGAGTGCCGTTTGAGGTTGTGGTAAAGAATATTTTCATTTCACACTCTCTCTAAAAGAACGGAAAACTATGGTCATTATTAGGATACCAACGTCTTGTTTTCTGATGATATGTAGTGATGCGAATATATGTATGTATGTAATAGATACTCGTAGGTTGTATGAAAAAACAACGAACACAATTTAAAATCAATCAGCCATTGCTCACTACAACTTTCAAAGTCGCCTCTAAGGACGTGAAGCGCGAAGCTTCACGAATACATAAGTTCCAACAACCTATATATTCGCACTGAATTGACTGTTTATTCCGGTGCCCCAACTGCATTGCAGGCTCGTCAGTGCAATTCCAAAGTGACACGATTGTGTAATGAACCTGAATGTGTTTGGCCCAGAAACAACTCCGTGCCAAGCATGGAAGGCATTTTAATTTTAAATCCAAATAAACCACGAAGTTAATGTTTTGTTTACTGTAGAGGGATAGTGATCGGTGAGGAAATGGAGAATAGTCTTTTGCAGGTGGATTATACTCAAATTCCGAAGCTAATGATGAAGAAGAATTGCGTTGTAAACCTGGTCGTTGGAAATTGATTATACGTGAAGTGCTGTGGGTGGCAGCTGGATGTATAGTCAAGATATGACGCTAACAGGCTTGACCAAATGCAGTTAAACTCAACACAACGTAATATCTATGCTGGGATATAACACATCTTCTTTGATGGCATTACAGCCCATGAAGGGCCAGAGTCAAGCTTCTCTCAATCACCCATGTTGTGTGCGTTTTTCACACAGGCGAAAGGGGCCTACAGTTTAATGCCGATTCCAAACGGCGTAAGTCGAGAAGCTTTTTCATGGCAAGTATACTACGGGGGTTTTGCCAGTACACCGCCGATGGGGGACGCCGCGAAATAAACATTCGATGGCGATGGTGTTGTCAAGATTCGAACTCGTTCATCGTGCGTCAGAGTCCAACACACTACCAACCACTGCGCCACGGCACTCTCATATATGTATAAGTTAAGGTAACGTAAGTTACCACACGCCACATAACATCCGGTCAGACTCCACATACTTTAGTTTGCACACGGCACCAATGTACCATTCCAATGGATCCATCTGACACCAGTGCATCTGACGATTGCACGGGCATTTGCACAAGGCACTCAGCACAAGAAGCACCTAAGTCATTTCCCACGTCGAGCACTCGTTACCTGATTCCTTTGGTTTTTCTTTTTCTTTCCACATTCCTTCACATATCCCACTCTGCCAATAGGTTAAGTTAGGATTAGATGATCAGGTTGTAAGTTAGTTCTTAACATATCGTTCAATAAAGCGGACCGGAAGCCGCACTGGTAGCTGCCGATCAGTGCGGTGCAAAATGGCTTTAGACGTTCACACAATACACTGGACAGGATCTTGTATGCGACATTGAGCAGGGATATACCTCTATAGTTCTTGCAAGAGGTGGGATCGCCGTTTTTGCGGATGGCGAAAATAGAGCTGGTATTCCAGTCGTCGGGCATGCTTTCATCTTCCCAAATTCTGCAGATGATCTGGTGCATGCTCCTTACCAGAACATCGCCGCGAGCCTTGAAGAGCTCTGATGGCAAGCCATCTCCTCCTCCTTATCCATGCAGCCGCGACAGAAGTCATTGAAGGGTAGCCCTAATCTGGCGGCGTATTTTCCGATGATGCAGTGACCTGTAATGACACCCACTAGAGTACTTAAAGTTGCCCTTTTGGTTGCCACTAGGTCCCTGGTTCGTCCTAGGCTTAATTCAGGCCACAACTGTTTGGTGATAAAGCCAAAATTGCTCTCATTCCATTGGAGGTTGGTCTCCTCTATGGTTTGAAGTTTTATCATGTGCTTTACCGTACTTATTGGTGTATCAATGTACCCGAGGGTAGGTAGGCTGAGTGTGCTTGACCCTAACGTTGCGAGTTCGTCGGCCGCGCAGTTTAATGGAATATCCCTATGCCCGGGAAGCCACAGTATTTTAATACTGAACTGTTCAGCCATCTCATCTAGAGATAGGCGACAGTTAAGAGATGTCTTTGATTTGTGGGTTACCGCTGTCAGGGACTTTATCGCAGCTTGGCTGTCCGTGCAAATGATAATATCCTTAGCGGGTATCACATTGACCCTGATCCATGCAAGAATCCCTGATATCGCTGTTAATTCTGCCTGATACACAATGCAGTTATTTGGGAGTCTAAAAGATAGGTTGAGGTTCCTTGGAGAAAACCCCACTACCTACAACCGACTCCATCTTAGAGCCATCGGTATAGAGGAAGATCGAGTCCTTTGGTATTACTTTCCCTTTAACCCATTCCTCCCTGTGTGAAAGACAACTTCGAAGTTCCTAGAGAACACATTCTGCGGGACGATGTAGTCCGTGTCCCTGGGTACTTTGAAGTGGTTTAGATAGTATGGCCTTTTTGAGATGTGGACCATTTTCTTAAACTCCTCATCCTTAGGGCCGCGCAGGCAGCAACTTGCTTGCTGAAAAGGTTCAAAGGTGGAGGGTGTAATAGAATGTTTAGGGCCTCCGTGGGGGCTGATCTGATCGCTCCGCTTATGTCAAAGCTCGCCGATCTTTGAACCTTCCCCAGAAGGCTTCGATTGACAGCCTTGTCCAGAGCAGTCCACCAGACTACAACGCCATACAGGAGGATGGGCCTTATGACTGCTGTGTAGAGCCCGTGCATAATGCTTGGTTGGAGACCCCACTTCCTGCCACCACTTTCTTACAGCTGTATAGGGCAGTAGTTGCTTTCTTGACACGATCAAGGACATTGGGTTTCCAATTCAGCCTCCTGTCAAGGACTAGACCTAGATATTTAGCCTGCTCTTTGATTGTTAGTTGGGTTCCACCCAACCTCGGTGGGTTGAGGGGCGGAATTTTGCATTTGTTAGTAAACAGTACTAGATCGGTCTTCTTAAGGTTATGCCGTTACCTATCCAGTGTATTTCCTGGACCGCAGTAATATCCGCCTTATACTGCGTGAGGATTCCTTCTAGTTTATGAGCAGCTCCGGGGGTGTACATGTTTCTGACATTCCAGGAGCATACTCGCAAATCGCGTTCCTTTTTCGTGCGTTGTCATCGTCGAGTATCCGTCCGTGTATCCAAGGCATCTTGCTCAGTCATAACTTTTATGTTTCTTACGTGGGCCGAATGTTAGCCCGCCGCACAACCGCCATTTAGCTCGGGGTTTTATCGCTGCGTACGTTTGTTCACCTCCGTTGTTGTTGTTGAAGAGGCTATACAGAGGGCGCCGCGAGGAGGCCGTATGTCAACTTGACCCGGGCATTTAAACAGGGATCGTTACCCGGCATCCCGCCAGGTTGAGAACGATCAACAACTTTACCCTGAATGTCCGAGCCCATGCTCTTTTAAACGCCCAGGTTAAACGCTAACTGGATACAATGGACTTCTCGTAGTCTAAGTGAGCCTTGACCTTTCATCAATAGGGCGCCCTCTTAGGTAAGTGGGTAAGGTTAGGTAAGGTTAGGTAACCTAACCTGTATCGTAAAATGATAAATTCTGTTTAATTTCTCAAAGCCCTAACCGACTAGAAAGACGTTACCATTACCATGCAATACATCAGCATGCAGTTCATTTGTTATTATGTAACTCGATCTTTCAACCGTAAGTATCTTTGCGTAGAATTTTTACTTCAGACCCAGTTCTATGATGCCGACGTAGCCCGTTGTTATTACTGCTCGCATGAACAAATATCCATTTCATTTCAAGCGATCAATGTAAATAATTACTCCGCAAGAGTTTCTGACTAACCTAAATAGCCTTTACACCAAACATTAGTATATCATTCTAAGTTGCTTTGAATAAACGTAGTGAACAGATTGCTTAGAACTTAGGTTCTGAAGTTAAGTCTAGAGTTGGTGATTTTAATATGCATCAAGAACGTTTGTAGCAAGTCACTTTTTAACGGATGGCAACTTTTCGCAAACATTTGCTTAATTGCCAGATTAGCTAATAGCATAGCCATAGAGCTAAGCATAAGACAATTTTCTGGCCTTCCGCATGAATCTTTCATCTCAGTACTTTCGTACAAATTTAGCACAAAGCCTCTGTCACCTCGTTCTTCGGTACCAACAATTTGGCAGTCCTCCTTAGTCCGAAAAGAAGAGCTGACGCTCGCATGCCAACTCACTATCATCACCGCACAGTTTCAAGGTGAATTTTAAAACAGGATAACAGAAAAAGGACAAAAAAAAAAAAAAAAAAAGAAACAATTGTGTCCGTACAACTCACACCCGTGGACGAAATGAATATTGTTAGAGGGGAGGTCACATTTAATAGGATGTGCACATATATCCTTAACAGGAACTACAACAGAGTGCTGCAATAGAAGTAGAGAGGAATATAAAACTCAATGACATCGAGAGCCAGACAAATAAAGCAAACATCAGAATCTACAGGAGCGATAGTGGTAATAGTATCTTCAAGCCATGGCTCCGTTTTGCCATTCCGCATGTAGTACACACAGGTTAGGTTCGAGGTGATGTAAATAATTCCGTTTATTTGCACGTTGTTCCCTCTTCCTACAACCAGATATCTAAAGATACTTTCTAAAGTATACTGTACGCTAGTCATCGTCATCGTCGTTGTATCAAGGACTCGTTCACTCGTCCGCCATCTAGCATCCGGTGTTACAAGTGAGAGGCGCACAGCAAGACAGCACTCCCGGGCAGGTGTAATTGAATACGAAATTACTTTAGCCACGGATTAATATTTAATGAATTTTTCCACTCGTGTTTCTTGGAAGGATAAAAACACCGACATTCAGACCAATATAGGTACGCGAGTTAACCAGGGGGAGGATTGGATATGCGCAGCAACCAGGAACACGTTTGCTTTTATATGAGGTATACAGCATCCGCGTGTACTAGAACTCTAAGAACAAAACACACGTCGACGGATCTAGTATCCATTCCACCCGTTTTGTTTGTTGCCATTGTTTGATGCCACACTCACCCTCCTTCCCGTTCTCACTTTCGGCTTTTATGACCAGGAAAAAATAAAAACATTATAACATCAGGATTGTTGCGGGGGCACTCTATGCAGTGGCGTCGGATACCACGATGAGCTCTAGCTAAATCTACTGAACAACACTTCTTCTTAAGTAAATGAAATTTCACTCTCTACCGTAGCCTTTTACTACTCGTATCGTATGCTTACTGTCAGAGCTTTGAGGTTCTGCCCGCTGGCATAGTAGTAAATATATAGTACTTTGGTCGGAGATTCTATTCTTCGGAAACGGGTACCATGCAACGTGAAAATATTTAATATCTTCACATAAGGGGTGTTTTCCTGTCTACCTGACGGCACTACTGGCTCGACCAATTCCAGGATTCGAGAGTGTAACACATTGCTTTGAGGACTTGTTAAAGTCGAGTGCTTAAAATGGGACGTGGTGACTGTTGTTGATGTTGCTGCAGCCATTTGTCGTTTAGTGGTGGGCAAAGTACGTTGTTGAATGCTTGAGAGCAATTCCGTAACCTCACTTTCATATGCAGGATGCCGCAGATGGGTACGCATGCATGTGCGGCGCAAATAATCATTTAGAAGCAGACATCTTGTTCATTTCGTCCGCTCAGACAGAGAAGCTATTGTACATGTTATGAAAGAGAAATCCGCTTTTCCTATATGAGTCTCAGCTTTGAGAAAGCAACAGACAATCTACGATCGTGGGGACTGGGATTAAATTGTTTTTGCTGTTCAGGCAGAAATATTAAAAAAGTTGAAAAACTTTAATACCAGTTCGATAATGGTAAAGTCTTCTACTCTATACATACGACACACAGATACCCACCTGCAAGTCTGAACATTCATATAAAAGAAAAGATCGGGCCTGAGCGACAGCAGCTTTTGTAAGGTGGAGAGTTGCAGAATTCAAAAAAGTTTCAGCAAACGCCAGCTTAGATGATGTTTAAAGCCCAAGAAGTCCCAGCAATTTCGTAGGCTTTAGCTTGGTCAGCCTACATTTATGTCAGGTATAGTTAAAGTGCCATGTCTAGTAGGATGATATTGGAGAACTCTCGCTGCTTCATCAGAGTCGAAAGCGATTTGACCGATACCTTTTTTTGTCAAAAATGGTTTTAGACAGGGCGACACGCTATCGTCCGACTCTTTAGATATCGTCCTTGAGAGGATTATGGGAAACTCACTGGTCAATACGAGGGGCACCATCTTTTTCAATGTTTTCAATTGGACGAAGTCGGCGAGATGTCATTGAGGCCTTTACGAGCATTGAGAAAGAAGCGGCTAAAATGGGACTGGCGTGAAATGGATGCAGAACGAAATATATGCTGTCACATATTGGCAGGTAAAATTTCGAGGTAGTCAAGGACTTCATCTACCTAGGGTTCGCAGTGACATGTAGCAATGACAATAGTGCCGAAATCAAACGCAGAATAACTCTTGCTAACCGCTGTTTCATTGGTCTTCTCGGGCAATTGAGAAGGTGAGCCCTCTCTCGGAAAACTAAGGTGACAATATGCATATATGTATGTTGGCGTTACAGTCCATGACGGACCTGAGCCGAGCTTCTCTCAATCACCCATGTTGTATGTGATTTCATTTTCCCATAGATGAAAGGGACCTACAGTTTTTTGCCGGTCCCGAACGGCGAATTTCGAGAAGCTTTCATTACAATTTTACTACAGGGGGTTTTGTCAGAACCCCGCTGAGGATAAACACAGTGAAAACACGTTCGATGACATGGCTGTGTCGGGATTCGATCCCGTGTCATCGGTGTCAGAGGCCAACACACTACCCACTGCGCCACGGTGCTCTCAAGGGTGACCATACACAAGACCCTCATCATCCCGGTAAAGGGCATGGGCTCGGATATACAGGGTAAAGTTGTTGATCGCTCTCAACCTGGCGAGATGCTAGGCAAGTATCCCTGTTTAAATTCCCGGGTCAAGTTGACATACGACCTCCTCGCGGTGCCCTCTGAATAGCCTCTACAACAACCGTTGGTAGGTAAACAAATCTATGCAGCGACAAAACCCCGACCAGAATGGCGGTTGTGCGGCGGGCTAACAATCCGCCCACGTAAAAAACATAAAAGTTATGAATGAGCAAGATGCACGGATACACGGACGGATACTCGACCACGACAACGCACGAAAAAGGAACACGATTTGCGAGTATGCTCCTGGAATGTCAGAGCCCTGTACATTCCCGGAGCTGCTCATAAACTTGAAAGAATCCTCACGCAGTATAAGGCGGATATTACGGCGGTCCAGGACGCTGGATAGGGAACGGCATGACCCTAACAAAACCGATCTAGTACTGTTTACTAACAAATGCAAAATTCCACCCCTCAACCCACCGAAGTTGAGTGGAGCCCAACTAACAATCAAAGAGCAGGCTAAATATCTAGGCCTAGTCCTTGACAGGATGCTGAATTGGAAACCCAATGTTCTTGATCGTGTCAAGAAAGCAACTACTGCCCTATACAGCTGTAAGAAAGTGGTGGCAGGAAGTGGGGTCTCCAACCAAGCATTATGCACTGGCTCTACACAGCAGTCAGAAGGCCCATCCTCCTGTATGGCGTTGTAGTCTGGTGGACTACAAAGCCATACAGAAGGTGGAAGCCTTCTGGGGAAGGTTCAAAGATCGGCCAGCTTATACATAAGCGGAGCGATCAGATCAGCCCCCACGGAGACCCTAAACATTCTACTACATCTTCCACTTTTGAACCTTTTCAGCAAGCAAGTCGCTGCCTGCGCGGCCCTAAGGATGAGGAGCTTAAGAAAATGGCCCACATCTCAAAAAGGCCATACTAGCATTCTAAACCACTTCAATGTACCCATGGACACGTACTACATCGTCCCGCAGAATGTGTTCTCTAGGAACTTCGAAGTTGTCTTTTACACAGGGAGGAATGGGCTGAAGGGAAAGTAATACCAAAGGACTCGATCTTCCTCTATACCGATGGCTCTAAGATGGAGTCGGTTGTAGGTAGTGGGGTTTTCTCCAAGGAACCTCAACCTATCTTTCAGACTCCCAAATCACTGCAGTGTGTATCAGGCAGAATTAACAGCGATAACAGGGGCTCTTGCATGGCTCAGGGTCAATGTAATACCCGCTAAGGATATTATCATTTGCACGGACAGCCAAGCTGCGATAAAGTCCCTGGCAGCGGTAACCCACAAATCAAAGACATATCTTAACTGTCGCCTATCTCTAGATGAGATGGCTGAACAGTTCAATATTAAAATACTGTGGGTTCCCGTGGTTCCCATAGGGATATTCCAGGAAACACCGACGAACTCGCAAAGTTAAGGTCAAGCACACTCAGCCTACCTACCCTCGGGTACATTGATACACCAATAAGTACAGTAAAGCACAGGATAAAACTTCAAACCATAGAGGAGACCAACCTCCAATGGGATGAGAGCAATATTGGCCTTATCACCAAACAATTGTGGCCTAAGTTAAGCATAGGACGAACCAGGGACCTAGTGGCAACCAAAAGGGCAACTTTAAGTACTCTAGTGGGTGTCATTACAGGTCACTGCATTATCGGAAAACACGCCGCCAGATTAGGGCTACCCTCCAATGACTTTTGTCGCGGCTGCATGGACGAGGAGGAGGAGGAATCAATACACCCCCTCCTCAGCGATGGTCGAAGGCCATCGACTTTAAACCTATAAGTGATCGTCTGGCTGTGATCCGCATCAGAGGCAGATTTTATAACATCAGCCTTATACATATGTGCACACGCTCCTACCGACGAGGCTGAAGACCCTATCAAGGAGGACTTCTATGACCTCCTGGACAACGCCCACAGAGCTTGTCCGGAGTACAATGCTAAAATCGTTCTCGGGGACTTCAACGCCAAAATCGGTAAGCAGAACACCTTTGGTGGAGTGATCGGAAAGCACAGCCTCTATGATACAACAACATTTAACGGCTTCCGACTCACGGACTTTGCGACAGCTCGTAATGCGGTGATAAATGAAGCCACACAGCAACCTGGCGATCTCCGGACCGTCGAACCGCCAACCAAATCGACCATGTGCTCATTGACGCAAGGCACTCATCAAACATACTGGATGTGCGAACATTCAGAGGGGCAATTGTCGACTCTGGTCACTTCCTCGTAGCAGCAAGATTCAGATCTCGACTGTCCAATGTGAGAAAGCTGCACCAGCCCACCAGGAGGAGGTTCGACATCGGGCGCCTGAGCACACCGGAGGTTACCAGAGTCTACAGGGAGCAGCTGAGCGAAAGACTCTACGGTATGCCTACGTCGAACACAAATGCCAATAATGTGAAGCTGCATTGCCGCTCAGCCATTCAGGAAGCAGCCGAAACCACCTTAGAATACCTACCACCCCCGACAAGAAACCCGTGGTATGATGGCGAGTGTGAGCAGAAAAAGGCAGCAACCGACGAGGCGTACCAGAAGGCGCTGCAGAGGAAAACCAGGGCAGCGCAAGTGAGAGTACCGAGCGAGAGGAAGGGAGGAGAAAAATCTACTGCGACAAAAGTAAAGGATCTTCGCAGCCTCCCCGCTCAAGAATATCGAGGAGTCTAGGAATAAGCATAAAACACGAGCCTTTTACAAGAAAGCCAAAGGTCTTACAGGAGGCTTCAAAAAGGACACCCAAGCTCCTCGAAACTGCGAGGGTAGTCTTGTCACCGACCCCCAGGGAATAGCGGATGAACTTAAGCAGCATTTCCAGCAGCTGCTTAACGAGCATGACCAAGAGAGAATGGTAGGGACCGAGGAAATCGCAATTCCAGCCGCTGAAGTAGTCCTCCCACCCAGCATCGAAGAAGTCGGCACAGCTATTCAGAAGCTGAAGAACAACAAGGCCGCAGGCTCAGATGGCTTGCCATCAGAGCTCTTCAAGGCTGGCGGCGATGTTCTGGTAGGGAGCATGCACCAGATCATCTGCAGAATTTGGGAACATGAGAGCATGCCCGACGACTGGAATACCAGCTCTATATGCCCCATCCACAAAAAAGGCGATCCTACCTCTTGCAAGAACTATAGAGGTATATCCCTGCTCAATGTCGCATATAAGATCCTGTCCAGCGTATTGTGTGGACGTCTAAAGCCATTTTGCACCGCACTAATCGGCAGCTGCCAGTGCAGCTTCCGGCCCGGCAAATCAACTATAGACCAAATTTTCACACTTCGACAAATCCTGGAAAAGACCAACGAGTTTCGAGTCGATACTCACCATCTTTTCATCGATTTCAAAGGCGCATACAACAGCGTTCATCGTGAAGAACTGTTTGGAGCGATGGCCGAATTCGGGATCCCGGGAAAACTGATCCAATAATGTCGCGCCACGCTAAAAAACACGCGATGCACCGTGCAACTCGGTTCCATTCGAAACATGCACCGGATTTCGGCAAGGAGATGCGCTGTCATGTGACTTCTTCAACCTGGTGCTGGAGCAGATAGTGCGACGGGCAGGCGTCAACAGGGAAGGCACTATCTTCTACAAGTCCAGCTGTTAGGATACGCGGATGATATCGACATCATCGCGTGTTCTCGCCGTGGCATTGTGGAAGCATTCACGGCGACTGAAGGACAGGCGAAACGAGTTGGTCTTAAGGTCAATGAGGACAAAACGAAGTACATGTTGTCAAACAAAAACCAATCCGTCGCTCAACACCTGGGACAAAATATAACAACTGACAGCTTCGATTTCGAGGTAGTTAAGAAGTTTGTCTACCTCGGAACAAAAGTAAATTCCACAAATGACACGACAGGGGAGATCCGACATATAATCGCCCTTGGCAACCGCTACTACTTCGGCTTGTCCAAACAACTGGGGTCAAAACTCCTCACTCGAAAAGACCAAAGTCATGCTTTACAAAACGCTCATTCTGCCAGTCTTGCTGTACGGAGCCGAAAGCTTAACGATGAGCAAGACATCGGAGCTGATTTTGGGTTCTTTCGAAAGAAAAATTCTGCCGCGGATAATTGGTCCTGTCTGTGAGGAAGGTGAACGATGGGAAGAAGACACGACCGCGAACTCTACGAGCTGTACAAAGATATGGATGTAGTCCGGAAGGCAAAGATCCGTCGACTACACTGGCTCAGCAACGCCGAGCGCTAGGACGTCAACGCTCCAGCTAAGGGGGTCTTCGACTCCGTGCCTCCTGGTTCGAGAAGAAGAGGAAGGCCGAACCTCCGGTATAAAGACCAAGTAATCGCGGATGTAAGATATCTTGGTCTTGATAACTGGAAGCAGCCCGGGACCGTCAAGGATGGAAGGCAGTTATAGCTCAGGCTCAGATTCTCCATGGATCGCTGGCCTGATAAGTAAGTAAGTATCATCCCGGTGCTGCTTTATGGCGGAGAGACATGGTGTGGAGGAGAAGACTTAATAGTGTCTGTACAGCGACAGGAACGGCGTCTTCGGATCCAACGCCTAAGATGGCTAGATCATATAGAGCGCATGGAAATCAAAGCTCCGGCCCGAAAGGTCTTTGAATCCAACCCAAAGGAGCGAAGCGGTCGGGGACGTCCGAATTTAAGGTGGCGCAATCAAGTGGAAGAGGTCCTGAACCAACTAGGCGTGCGGCACTGGAGACTTCTGGCGATCGACCGTGCCAGTTAGGGAGGTTTTTTAAAGGAGGTCCAGGTACGCCATGAACTGTATCGCCGAAAAAGAAGGGAGAAAGCCATGGATTAAATGTTCTTCTCGAAACGATGAAGGACCTCTTAATCCCCTTTCGGTAAAGTCCAGGCCTCTGCACCATAGAGGAGGACCGGGATGATTATGATCAAATGAAAGCAAAAAAACTTAGTGGCTCCTATTTAGTTTTGAGTGGTTTATGTATAATAGTTCCAAGGCGATATTCATATTATAAGCGAAAGCAGTTGGAGTTGTTCAGATTATATCGGAGCTTGCACAAAATGCCTTCCAACAGAGCAAGTCCTTGAAGACTATAAGGTTCTTCGAAGAATATTACGAGTACAATGCTTTGTTGAAGCTTCGATACTTTTGGAGTGGAACCTTCAAGAAATCGTCATACACTGAATATGGATCCTATCTATGAACATACATTTTTGATTATGCAGACTAGTGTGGGTAGTTTAAACTGAGGCAAATTGTTTGTCGTTTCCAAAAGGGATCAGGGTCCCTGGTTTCCACGAATAGCAAGGGCTATCGGCCCTTTACATTCCTGGAAACATTTTTTACAGCAAGTACCGAACAAAGTGGTACAATTACATGACGTAAAGATGTTCCATCTGTAAAAACGAACATTTTAATATCCAAGCTGATTTCAAAATTCAAATTACTAACGGCCCAATACATCCCACCACTCTGAAATCGGTAAAAATCCATCACAAAATTCGGTTTCCACTCTAAACTCAATGAGATTGCATTAAGCCGCTCAGTCACTCAGTACAGATTGGAGAGTCTAGTGGAGAGCTTAGTTTGACAACTTGATGCATTTCTCCGCTGTTAATTTTCACTCAGTTGCTCGCTTTGTGCAAGAGGTGTCGGGTGGTTTGTGCATTCGGAAATGTTTTCGTTCGTTCGTTCGGCCGTTTACGTTTGCGTGAAAGTAATCAGATGTGCGCCGTTGAAAATTTGAAATTTAATTTGAATGCCGCGATCAAATGCGGTTTATTTCGCAAGCAGTGTTGTTGTTTTTTTTTGCATTTAATGTGTGAATTTGGCCGGCAGTTTGTTAAATCTTTTGTGTTTTGTGTTGGTTAATACCGGCCAGTTCGTTCCAAAAGTTCAAAAGTGTTAATTGGTGCTTTTCATGTAAAAAAAAGTGCAAAAATGAAATAAAATGTGTTATGTGCGCGTTTTTCCGTCGGTTTTCGCGAGTTTTCGGTTCGGTTCGGTTCGATGCATCGCGAAAAAAATATTTTCTTGTTTGGATTTGTGTACATAGTTTATTTATTATCCAGGTAAGTGGCTGCTCACATTTTTAACTTGAATAAATGGCATTTAGTAATACATTCTGCTAAATATATTGTAAATGTGGCTTTAATGATCATACGTCTACATATGTTAGGAAAAGCATATACATTTTACCAATAGCCTTTTCATTTGTCAAAATTTGACTTGATCTTGGCGCTGGTGTCAATGCGTCAGATGGCATATGCGTGTATGTAGCGTTCGTATACAGCGAAAGGGAAACGAATAAAACTTGGATTGCGTCGACTCCAGTTCAAACTACCGACGAACCCTTTACTGTCGGTTAGGAATTGGTTTGCCGACGGCATTTTATCCCGCGATAAGTGAATTGTACAGATTCTTAGATTTTTGCTGTACAGTTCTGCTACGAAGACAAGCATGTTGCATCAGTGTATCTATGCAACAGTGTATCTATGCGCCATGGCTCGTAGGATAATTCTTGCGCAGGTTCACTAGCTTTTTAGTGTAAGTTGTAACAATAACCATTTCTGAAGACGAAATAGGGTCTTCGGTCAGTACCTTTCGATAAATATGTACATCCTAGCATCTAGAGCGGTTTTCGGTGTATAACGAAAGTATGTTTACCCGAGTTGGACAGGTTTACGGGTTGCCTATTCATTCGCCTTTTGTTTTTTTTTTTTCGTTTTTTAATTTTTTTTCCTTTATAATATGCGCGCACTCAATGCTTATAACCCTATTATGTCGGCGACACAGTGAGTGCAGAAGGTAGAAGGAAGAGGGATAGAGGAGATGCCGATGGACTTCTTATTCCTATCGGGCGCTACAGCTCGGAGTGAAGCTGGGCCTCAACCAACATGCCCCTCCACTAGCACTAGCCTTTTCCATTGTCGGACACCCAGTTGGCTAAGGTCCCCTTTCACCTGTGTGCGCCATCTTAAATGCGGCCTCTGTTTCTTCGTCCCTCGGGTTTAGGTTCAAATACACTCCGGGCTGAAACAGTGGTTTCCATTCACTCTACATGGCCTAGCCATATATGTAGAACCCGTAGACGCCTGACTATACCTTTGTCGCTGTACAGCCCGTAAAGCTCGTGGTTTAGTCTTTTCCTCCAGCCTCCGTCTGCGTTTATACTTACTTATCAGGCCGGCGATTTATGGAGGATCTGAGCCTGCATTTATAGGACCGAAAATTACACGCACAATCTTTCTCTCGAACCGACCAAGGACCTACTCATCCGCTTTTGGCAGTGTCCTTGCTTCTGCGCAGT
Source organism: Eumerus sabulonum (assembly GCA_951905685.1). NCBI lineage: Eukaryota > Metazoa > Arthropoda > Insecta > Diptera > Syrphidae > Eumerus > Eumerus sabulonum. Next base: position 49,145,285 of record OX645063.1, read on the forward strand.
ACAGCAGGGCCGGGATAATAAGGGTATTGTATAGAGTCCACTTTGTCATTCGGGAGAGGCCTCTGTTACAAAATTGTCTCTTGAGCCCAAAGAAACAGTGATTGGCAAGAGCGATTCCGCGTTGGATCTTGGAACGTATGTCATTATTCCAGTTCACTGCAGAACTAAAGTAGATGAAGTTCTGAATTACCTCAAACTTATAACTGCCAATACAAGCGTTCTGGCCAAGACGTCGGTGGTGAGTGTCCTTTTTTGATGACAGCATATATTTAGCTTCGTTTACTGCCAAACCAACTTTCGCCGCCTCCGCCTCAATACTCGTCAACGCCTCATTGACGTATTGCTATGCTCTTCAGATTATGTAAATGTCATCCGTGTATGTGAGGAGTTGTGAGGATTTGAAATATTTTGTGACAATTGTGAATTTTGCACAATCATTTCTAAAACTATGTTGAAGAAATCATACGGCAGCAAATCGTCGCGTCGTCTTGCCTAAATACTTTTTTGACCTCAAAATTATTGATCAGTTGTTCAAGCATTCTCCAAAGTCATCCTACATAGTCTGATGAGTTTAGCAGGATATCAAAGGTAGACATGGCGTTGTATAGCTCGTCTTTAATTACGCTGTCGTGTGCGGCTTTTAAGTCGACAAATAGGTAGTGAGTGTCGACTTGAAATTCATAGGTTTTTTCCAGGATCCGTTGTAAAGTGAAGATTGGATCGACGGTGGACTTCCCTGGCCTGAAGCCACACTGATAAGTAGGGTCTTGAGGGGGAAAGACCGAATCCAGCGGGGAATTCCAGATTCGTGTGGTTCGGTTAAAAAAGTTTCTCTGTATTTGACGGCATGTCCGACACCGTGGTATCAGGGCATTACTAGAGAGACGTGTGCTGCTCCTTCAACACAGAATGCAACTGGCTATTTCATCAGAGCATTTTTTGTGGAAGTGACGATAAAACAGGGAAAGGCAGGAAGCCTCCCTGCGATGTTCCAGCGAATCTAATGTTTTGGTAATGCCGGAGTCACCTATCAATTTTATCGCGCGATTTTGTATTCTATCTAGTAGGTGCAAAGAGGTATTGGAGGCACCGGACCAGATATGACCGTTAAACTCTAATTTAGGGCGAATGAACGCCTTATAGATTGTAGCCACATCTAAGGGTGAGATATATTTCTTGCATCTGCATAAGAAGCCTAGGCATTTCTCAGCATCCTAGGCGACACTGAACATGTGGTCGTTCCAATTAAGATTGTGAGCAACACACATACCAAGTATGGAAAGCTTCTCGGTGCAAGTGCCACCGGCTTTATTAGTTTTAAGCTTCGAAATTACTAGCTTAATTTTCTAGAGGTCGGGTAGGCGGAATTTTCTTGCATCTTCGTCCGTTGCAAATGGATCATTCTGCCTGACAGCGGTAACGGATCTGTCATATGTAGAAGTGTTCTTTCGATACTCTCAGCATCGACTGTGACTTTACAACCAGTTGTCCGTTTTCATCCCTACAGTCTTTTGCTCTCTCTTTATTGCCCTGGCATATTCGTTTTACTTTTTCGTAAAACTTGCGAGCGTCATTCGGCTTGATTTCATGCTTTTCGTGCTCCGGTTTTTTTTTTTTTTTTGTTAGAGCTTGTGTTCCTCTCTCCTGTTCTGCTCGTAGTGTTCACGAGCGGCTATCGTTCGTCTATGTAGCATGGCTTTGTAGTTGGTTTGCTTCGCTACATGAGTTTCTTTGCATTGCTCATCAAACCCAATACATCAGAAGCAGCGTTTCTGATGATACCCTGGCAATGCTCCCACTGTTCTTCTGTGGATTGTGCCGGTATCATCGGATTTTGCGAGAGATTGAGGGAAACTCGATCGGCAAAGATCCAAGTGGTCTCCTGCGATTGTAGCTTTCTGACGTAAAATTTTCATTGTCCAGCTCAACTCCGTGGCATCTTTGATATCCTCATTTGTGCCTTGGCTACAACAAGGTAAGGATCCGAGTCGATGTTGACTCGGTTAGTACAGGTTAGTACATCTAGATATCTGGAGGAGTGTCTGGCGTCGATTGCACTGTGATGAGTCTAGTTGGTGGTCGACTGATCAGGTGATCGTAAGGTTCCCTTAGGGATGTTAATATGCGGGAATCGCGTGCCAGCAGAATCGCAAGTCATTTAGACGTTTGCAGGGGTCGTCAGCTTTGTATCGTTTTATTTTTTCTGTGATAGGGATAATACCCCTAAGCATAACTCCCAACCTAGACGGCTAGGTTCTTTTTTCCCCACATTGGTTCACTACCCGACGGATGCCGGAGCAGCTGTCCAGGGAAGGCTACGCGGGGGTTGTGTGTCAACTTGAATTGAGCAGGGACAGACATCGAAACTGGCGTTTGCCATGTTTAACGCGATCAGTTTCTTTGCTCTGTTTGCTTGCATCCTCTTCCCTCAGTCTATAGTTCAGTATGCCATTTTTTGTACCACCCTTGTATATTGGTCTCACTAAAGCGACTAAGCATTTCAGGAACTTGGGACTTATGCTTTTTGATCAAGCGGAGCGAGAGCAATTTTCCACTTGATGGTCTTGCGCGTGCATGTACGGGTAATAGAGTGAACCGGAAACGATTTCGGCCGAATGTTGTCCCAATTAGTGGAAGATATCGGTAACACATACAGCTTAGTGTAATACCCTATTCGAAAGGTCTATAACTGTAGTTGAGCTCAATATCACCAGGTTTCGACATGTAATGACCATTCCGGAAATAAAAATTAGCGATGTTTTGAAAATCGCCATAGACTTTTGCAGGGGCAACTTTTTGATAAAAAGGCGCGCTTTTGTCGGAAAGTGAACATCGAGATCCAACCAGTTTCTTCTAATTATCGTTAAGTAATTGGTGAACAAAACATATAGGGCGAAGCTCTTTAAATTTTTTGTTTTTGGTCACCTGCTGATTACATTTTTTCACTTCACACATAGTTCGCCTATGTCCTGTATATTATACAAACGATTATGTCAAGCCAGTCATTTTGATATTCAGCATTTCATACTTTGTCTTCTTTGGTGACGTTACAGCCTATGTAGCACCAGAGCCAAGCTCCTCTCAATCGCCCATGCTGTGTGTGATTTATTTTTTGCCACAGGTGAAAGGGACCTACTGTTTAATGCCGATTCCGAATGGCGTGAGTCGAGAAGCTAGCATACTACGGAGGGTTTTGACAGTACCCCGCCCAGGAGGGATGCCGCGGAATAAACATTCGATGGCGTGGATGTTATCGGGATCTGAACACACTAACTACTGAGCCATAGCGGCCTCGATACATTTGCTCGCTCGATCAAAATATCAGTAGCGGAGTTATCACCCGCCCCCACTGATTGCCCAGTTTTGACCAATTTATACATACATTAAATGAGATAGAATTACAGTGAATTGCTTAAAGTCTTTCGGTCGTATGGCATCTATTCCTGGTGATTTGTTGTCACTTAGTGTACAAAGTATATTCTGCACTTCTCTCACTATCACTTCCTCCAGTTACATTGAGCTGCACTTGTCGTTGTGGAGATTAAAGTTTGCCGATTACACTGGTGCACTATGTTGCTAACCTCACGTGATAGTTGTATTGCAATCTTTATGTGTTTGGTTCGCTTGCAAAGTTTTTGGTGTCATCCAAATTTACAGGCACGGTATTCTTCCCAATATGCGATTAACAAGCTGTCATCTTTGTTTTGGATTTGCCTCTGTAATTCAAAATTTTTGTTTGTAAAACCCGAATTTCGTGGCATTAATCCTGTTCTTTCAGACTTTTCGAAAAGTCGTGTCGTGTTTTTCGTTTCGCCTATTCGTTTCTTGTATTTTCTCACTTTCCAAAGAAAGCTGCCTACTCTAATCGGTTTTCCGTTGGCATGTAATGAATCTTAGTATTCAGCCAAAGCCCTTTTCAACTTCAAATAATTGGTCTGGTTATTACAATTATCTATTTACTTACATGCAATACTTGCAAGAGAGATCGGCCTTCACTCTCTCTCAACCATGTGACAACTAATATAATCGGATTTCACAGACCAGGCTTCCCAGGAAAGTTCTAAAATGGTAACACATGCAGTCATTTGTCATGTACCACGAATCTTGGTGCGCTCATCACCTCATCAAAATCAACGTACCCGTGGAGATCTATTCTACTAGGTTTTGACGTAAGGACATAACGACATTTACTTAAGGTATGGCTGACTGGATACCATGTCAGCATCGGAGGTTTCGTCTTTCACTTCTTCGGAGTATCAAAACTCTCAGTCAGTATCGGCTCGTCCCAAGAAACATCAGCTGTTCATACTGACTGCAGTATTAGTTTGAGATGAACAGTATAATTATCTGTCATCTCTTACTTGAACGGATTAAAAGCAAACATTGCTCTACTGAGGAATTCCATAACGCTCTTGCTAATCGGAGGAAACTTCGAATATAAAGATATATTTGATGGGTTCCCAGCATTCTTTCCGATAACTTTTCTGGAGCTGCATCGACATTCTTATCGACTGATTGGTTGCGTCAATGTTATCTGGTGGCATCAGAAGTACATATATGTATGTATATATTGAAGAACTATCAGAACTTTCCACATAATTGACGGCCTTCTGGTGATCGTTCGCGAAATTCGATGCGTTCAGTTTATTGCTGATGATAGTGGAACTTTAGTAGGAGATGTTAATCTCCCTAGAGGAATCGCTACGATTGCTGGTCCTGGATGTTTCCATTCATTGCAATAGAATGTAATGAGAGTGAATAACAAACAGTAAGGTTATCCGTTGCCTGGCTGCATCGAATACCAGTCGTTTCTTATTCAGTTTAGGCGGGTTCCTCATGAGGCGGATACTATGTTCTTGCGTAGTCTCATCTGTTCTTTCTCATACTGTTTAGTTACTATATAGTACAAAGTCATTATCTGGTACTGTTCGCATTTTCCCGAACATATACATACTACTTATCCCACCTTAGTCTCAGCAACGATTTGTTTGGTATTCGTCCTTGGACAAATGACTGATACAGGTCAAGTAATTGCGGCTATGTGTTCTCGAACCCCTGAATCGGAATAATACATGTATGGCAGAACCACTGTGTTAGTCAGGGACTGAGTTGGCGGATTCAATTTTTTTATTTTTTGTACATATAGGGCTAGTGCTATCAATAGTAATACGGCACTGCGACCATTGCGGATCTATTGTGCCTGCTAGCCGATTTAGCCGAGTAGCCTCTCTACTTCTATAATGAAGTTGAGAATGCTTCTCGTAGGAGCCAGGGTGATCCCCTCAGGAGTCATAACTTCACTGAGAAGGATACGCTTCCTAAGATGGGAAAGAGCAGCACACTCACACAGTATGTGTTCTGCCGTCTCTTCGTCCTCAAGACAGAACCGACATTCAGTTTCAGACGAGAGGCTAATTTTGCTTAAGTGATATCTCAGACCGCAGTGTCCCGTTAAATAGCTGACTAGTCTTCTGATATCCCCTCTATTGAGTTTGAGTATGTCAATAGGGTGTTTGTTCAGGGGTCGTATAAGTCGTTTAGATTTACGGAGTCCCCGAACACTGTTCCAGAGGGACAGGTGTTGCGATTTTTCCCACTTGTGTAAGAGGTAATTTATCTTAGCCCCGGGAATGCCGCAGAAAGGTTCCGGACCTATGTATTTGTCGCTGGAACCTTTTCTGGCAAGTTGGTCGGCAATTTCATTGCCCTTGATACCTTTATGTCCTGGCACCCACCAAAGTTTAACAGTGTTTCTTTTGGCGAGGTCTTGCAGGGCGTCATGGCATTCCTTGACGGTTTTTGAGTTCGTGCTGTACGAACCCAGTGCTTTAAGCGCTGCTTGGCTATCAGAGAGTATGTTGATAGTTACTCCTCTGATGCCAGTCTCGAGATTTAGATTGACACATGTTAGGATGGCATGCAACTCTGCTTGGAAGACGCTGGGGCTTATTCCCAGGGCCTTCGAGATCTTGGGTTTTGGTCCAAAGATGCCGACGCATCCACCTAAGGCCTTTGACATTCAGCCGGGGATCACTGTTTTCCCATGCTGAGCGATTTGGGATCAGTATCTCAAATCTCTTGTCAAAGGTGAAGGTGTGTGGCAATGCGTCCGAGACTGTAGTAATCATATCCAGCTCGGGAAAGTGTTGTAATATGGACATGTGGCCTGCAAGTCTGCATGGCATATTTGTTCCCGAGCAGAGGATTCTGATTGCACTGCGTAATGCCACCTTCTTGATAAAAAGGTGCAGTGGAGCGAGTCCAATGAGTGCTTTTTGTGCTGCCGTAGGGCAAGACGGCATAGCGCCTGTGATGCCGAGACACGCTAGTCTCTGAAGGCGTTGAAGCTTAATAATTGTAGTTTTTTGTTCAACTTTTGTCCACCATACGGTGGACCCGTAGGTGACGATAGGCCTTACTATCGCTGTATATAACCAGTGGACTACCTTAGGTTTAAGCCCCCAGGTTTTACCGTAGGTGCGTCGGCAGGCCCACATGGCCTTAGTCGCTTTCATGAGTTTATTTTTCATGTTGGAGTTCCAGTTGAGTCTGCGGTCTAGGTCAATACCTAGATACTTTACCTCCTCTGAACATCCTATGTGTGTTCCATTTAGAAAGATTGAGCAGGGTTGTACCTTTCTCCTCTTTGTAAATGGGACTAAGATTGTCTTATTTGGGTTAATAGATAACACCTCTCTGCCACACCAGTCAGAGATAGATTGGAGCGCAAGCTGCATGCTCTCACAGGCAGTGGCCTCGCACTTGCCCGTAACAATGACCACTAGGTCATCAGCTTATCCGATGACCTCATAGCCTCGAGTGGTTAGCTTGCGTAGTAGATCGTCGATGACTATCAGATTCAATTTACTAACGGTTTGCACTACTTACTTACTTAGGTGAAGCTCCATCCCGGGGTGAGCCTGGGCCTCAACCAACGTGCCTCCGGAACGATTTCTGCAAACTGTTTCCAATGTCGCACGTCTCGTTTGTTGATGTCCCTTTTTACCTGCGTGCACGACTTCAGATGGGGCCGTCCTCTGCTGCGTCCTCCCTAGGGGTTGAATTCGAAGACTCTTCGGACTGGAGCTAGGGTGTCTAGTCGTTCTATATGGCCCAGCCATCTTATGCGTTGAATCATGTCGCTGTGCAGCCCATAAAGACCGTGGTTGAATCTTCGCCTCATTGACATCTCGCTGTGTTCGTCCAATTATGTCAATGCCATCGGCGTATGCGAGCAATTATCAGGATTTGAAATAAACTGTACCTCTTGCGTTGGCCAGTGATTTTTGCACAATCATTTCTAATACAATATTGAAGAATTTACACTATAGCGCATCGCCCTTTCTAGTCCTTTTTGGGCATCAAAACAGGTCCGCACCGATTCGGATGGAGCAGCGAATACTTTTCACAGTCATCCTGCATAGTCTGACGAGCTTAGCAGGGATATCAAAGTTAGACAGGGCGTCAAAAATGAAGTCAATAATAGGTGGAGAGTGTCGACCTGAAATTCATTGGTTTTTTCCATGATCCGCCGTAGTGTGAAGATTTGGTCGATGGTGAACTTCCTTGGCCTTCCAATACGGATAAGGACCTATCAGCTTAGGCTTCAGGCGTTCATACAAAATGGCAAAAAAAAATTTTTAGGCGATGTTAAGGAGACTTGTTCCTCGGTAGTTGGCGCAGTCAGAGGGGTCTCCTTTTTTTGGGGATCGGGCAAACGATGCTGATCATATGTTTCAGATGAGCTGGTGCATGCTTCTAACTAGCTCACCTCCAGCTGCTTTGAAGAGCTCACCAACTAGTCTGTGCCAGCAGCTTTACACGACTTGAGTTTCGATATAGCGATCTTATTTTCGTCGTGGTCAGTGGAACGGAATTCTCTGCGATCTTCTTCATTAAGAAATGGATCATTCTACCTGACTGTGGGATATTGACTGACATCGCCGTTATACAGTCTGCAGAAGTCCTTTTTCCATATTCTCATAATCGACTGTGATTCTGTTACTAGGTGTACGTTCTCATTCCCACAGGCTTCCGTTTTGGCTTTATAACCTTTAAAACCATTGGACGTCATTCCTGCAGTAACACTTATCCAAGTCCACAATCGCGGGCTTACGTTAATTCGTTCTTTTTAACTCGTAAAGCTCAAGAGCTGCTCTTGTTCTTCTATGCAGCGAGGCTTTATATGCCTCCTGTTTGGCTGTGTGAATCCTGCTACACTCGCGATCGATCCAGGTGTTTCTTCGCGGTGGAGCCTTGAAGCCCAAAACTTCAAATCCACTGCTTTTCAGGACTTATTTGCAAAGGTTCCACTGTTGTTCCATTGACTCTGTGGATGGTTGGGTTGTATAAGAGAGCTTGAGGGAGCGCGATCGGCGAAAGCACGAGCGGCTTCTGGCGATAGTAACTTTCCGACGCATTTCCAAATGCAAATGGTTGATGTATGACAATACGTGATTCCAAATATTTCTCCTTGCAATGGTTCTGACAGCCAGGGTTAGGATAAGTCATAGAAAGAGGTTCGGATAAGAATGATTCGCTTGGTGTTGGGTATAGGATAGGTCTCTAGCCCTTTCGTTTTAACTGGTTTGGCTATCTTTCCATTGTCGCCTAAAAGGAAACTGATCTCCGCACCAAGTGCTCACAGACAGTGCAGACAATGCTAAAACGCAACGGTATATTTATGCGCGCCTTAGGAAAGCATTCATTTATCTTTCTTTCCTAGTTTATACCAGGGCCTATTCTAACTACATAAATGCACATATTCGATAGAGCAATGTGATTATCTCCGCTGCGAAATTGTCCTATTGTAAGATTTATTTCATTTTTGCATCCTCGAGGCCTTTCCATATATCAAAAGGGCAAACACGATCTTGATAAACGTAATTGCCTGTTACCTATGACAAATATCACATACACTTATCTATCAAAAACTCATAAATTAACACCAATCCCGTTAATAATCCCCAGCAGCTGTTCATTTTAGTTGAGAATTCTGAAAACAGAAAGCTCTCAAGCCATCCAGATTGTCATCTTCCACTCACTCCACAAGTACCATACTTCAATGACTGGAAAGTCCTTCCCTTCAAATGCAACCTAATCTTAAATCTCTGAGTGCATTGCACCCACATACACGCCATTAGTCGCTTTCTCTACCCTTATTAACAGGGTACGAAGGAAAAAAAAAGAACACAACTCGTGTACACGAGGAAATCCTTGAGGGGTATCGCGATTAAAAAGCCATTTTACCTAATGCACACAAGCCAGAAATCATGGCGCCACATTTGTTCGATGAACAAAACCGAGAAGCAAAAAAAAAAAACAAAATACGACGCAAACAGCTGATGAAATCCGGAAATTCATACAAGTGTTGAAAGCTTTCGTTGCTAGTACAGGGATCCTACCATCCGTGCGTCACTACCGCTAGCGCGGATGTTTCAACAAAAGCTTTTAATCAAATTACCACCACCCACACAATTGTATAAAAGACTCGTAGCGTTAAAGCGTGCGAAAGCAGATGGGAAAGCAACAAAGCCCATATCCTGTCTCATTTTCCAAGTAACCTTTGCAAATAGTGATAGTGCCTCCAGCCCGATGCCCGTTCGTGTGCCGATGAAGAAGGACACGAATGAGAGAGAGCGTACGAATTCATTGAGCGAAATTCGATAATTCCGCTCTTCTGTGGCTTATAATTGTATTTGTGGCCGTTGTATTGTTGTTGTTCGAGTATACCCTTTTTTCTCATCGGGAAAAGCCTTTTTCTCTCCTGTCACTCTTTATTGACAGTCCTTATCCTGCTTCTAGCTCGCTTCTGCTGCTTTAATCTTGCTTGCTCGTCAAATCCGGAATTCACATAACAATCACAAATCAATTCGATTAATTCACAGGGTTATTGTCGCGACCGTTGATGCGCTGTTCAGTTTCCGCGTAATCTATTCTCTGGGAGTCCTCTGCAAGTTGCCATTTTCCCCAAGTCCATCTAGTTCTTGTTTTCACGCTTTCCTGTGTTTTTGTTGTTTTCAGTTTTTTTCCCCCATTATTGCTTCTCCTCTTGTTCCCTTAGTGTTCAAGTGCTGTGAAAACTTTTACGGTTGTGGGTGAAGTACGCGCCGCGAATGTTCTTAACTTGAAACTTTCGGCTATTCAAAGGACTGAGCCAAACTCACGTGACACAGAGAACAGGGGAAGATTGAAAGCTTTGCAATTCTCTTAACTGTTTAATTCACACTGCTTTTTTTTTATGACATCAAGGATAAAAGTTATGTTTTTGAAGTATCTGTGTTTGCCTGGGATCCTTAATTCATAAGAGTTGTTCAGAAAATAAAATATTTACTAGTTAGCATTGGTCATCAGCCTGCAATTTCGTACCATATGTAAAGGTTGTCAACGACAATCAAACTGTTTGTTTTGGTAAGTTGTGATTTTTAAAGAGAACCAATCGAATTTCGGTGCATGCGTGTGTGGGAGTGAATCTCTTTAGGAGGCTTTCTGATAGCTTTACTATTTTGACATAATTCTTGCCACAGAAAATCTTCTAACTACGATTTGATATGTAAACATATGTTTAGGTATTTTTACATTTTTACAGCAAAAGTGATATGGTTGATATGGTAACACATTTCGTCGTTACCTACCCGGGCTCTGATGAAGAAGGTTGACTGAAGCCTGAATTACGGCATGCCATATGGTAGTTTGTTTAGTTTAAGTTTTCAAGGATAATCTACTGTCTGTTGATGAATAACAAGGAACACGCATAATGAATGTACATTGATCATTCTTTCTTTTGAAATTATGTTGAATATGGGTTGTCCATAAGAAAGGAGACCCCTATAAGTGCGCCAACTATAGGGGAATAAGTCTCCTTAACATCGCATATAAGATCTTCTCTGCCGTATTGTGTGAACGACTGAAACCGTTCGTGGATAACCTGATCGGCTCTTATTAGTGTGGTTTCAGGCCAGGTAAATCCACAATAGACCAAATATTTACGCTACGGCAGATCTTGGAGAAGACCCAGGAATACCAAATCGACGTTCACCACCTCTTCGTCGATTTCAAGGCTGCATATGACAGCGTGTATAGAGATGAGCTATACAAAGCCATGTTTAGTTTTAATATCCCTGCCAAACTCGTCCGACTGTGCAGGATGACAATGGGGAATTCTCGCTGCTCCATTAAGGTCGGTAATGAACAAACCGAGACCTTTGATGTTAAAAAAGGATTTAGGTAAGGTGACGCGCTGTCATGCAACTTTTTCAACATCGTGCTTGAAAAGATCGTGCAAGAGTCACTGGCCAACATACGAATTATTTCAAGTCTACTCGATTGCTTGCGTACGCCGACGACATTGACGTGATTGGACGGTAACAGCGAGACGTCAATGAGGCCTTTGTAAGCATTGAGGTAGAAGCGGCTAACATGGGTCTCAAGCTTAATGAGGGTAAAACCAAATATCTGCTTTCATCTAAAAGAGACGGACAACACCGATGTATTGGCCAGAACGTCACCATGGGCGGATATAACTTTAAAGTGGTCAAGGAATTCGTCTACCTTGGCTCACTGATGACCAGCGACAACAACACCAGCGATGAGATAAAACGCAGAATCACTCTTGCCAACCGCTGTTTCTTTGGGCTCAAGAGGCAATTGAGAAGTAGAGCCCTCTCTCGGAAAACCAAGGTGACACTATCATCATCATCACCATTTTCAGTGGCCCGCATGTTCCACTAAAAGAGTCGCGGGGGTAATGCGCGCACGCGGGATCTCCAGGCCACTCGATCCTCCGCCATCGACTCTAATTCATCAGGAACTATGCCCAAGCGCACCCAGGCGAGTTTTTGGACTTGGTCCAACCACCTCGTCCTGGGTCTGCCAAGCGGTCGCCTGTCTGATGGTTCGGAAGTCACGTGACCAAACCATCGAAGCATAGCCCTTTCCGTTCGGAGAAGCAGCTGCTCAACATTAAGCTCCCCGCGCACTGCCGTGTTTCTCACCCTATCCCGGCGAGTAACTCCCACAACAGCACGAAGAAATCTCATTTCGGTAGCTTGTATTCGCGATCTTATTCTTTCGGTCAATACCCAAATTTCATGACCATAGGTGGGAGTTGGAACAAATACTGAGTTAAAGACCTCTAACTTGGCTTTGACACCAAGCTCGGTCTTCGTGATTACAGATCTTCCAAGCTGTTTCAAAATTGACCCAGCTTGGCCAATCCTGCAGGAAAGCTCAGTATTACTCCTCCCATCACTCGTGAAGAAGACCCCGAGATACTTAAACTTCTCCACCTGCTTCAATGGGACTCCACTAACATGTAGAGTGCATTGGACAGGTGTTCTGGAAATAACCATAACCTCGGATTTGCCCACGTTAACCCTCATTCCAGCACACGGCCACAAACCTATCTAGTGCGCGCTGAAGTTCCATCTGGGAGGATGTGAGGACAACTAAGTCATCAGCAATAAGAAGATGACTTATCCTCAACTCTCCCAATGTGAAACACTCCTCGCCTCGACTGCGCTGCAACATCCAGTCCATATATATGTATAATGAAAAGGGGAGGTGATAAGACGCACCCTTGGCGAAGTTCAACGCCCACGGTGAAAGGTGTTGATTTACTACCGTTTACCCGAACGTAGCTGCTACAGTTTGTGTATAGAGACTGAATGGCCCTCAACAGAGGACCATCAATCCCATACTCCTGCAGAACATTCCAGAGTTTACCTCGAGGAACTCGGTCATACGCCTTTTCAAAATCTACAAAGCAGCTGTAGATTGGTTTGGCGTGCTCCCAAGCCTTTTCGAGTACCATTCTTAGAGTGAAAAACTGGTCGGTTGTACTTCTGCCGTGACGAAACCCGCACTGTTCATCCCCTATCCTGGATTCGACCACAGCTCTAGAACGCGCCTCCAACACCTAAGGGTAGACCTTACCGGGGATACTTAAAAGAGATATGCCCCTATAGGTGGAGCACTCTTTTTAATCCCCCTTTTTGAAAAGAGGAGAGACACCAGGTGACACTATATAAGACCTTAATCATCCCAGTCCTCCTTTACGGCGCAGAGGCTTGGACCTTAACAAAAGCGGATGAAGATGCCCTTGGTCGTTTCGAGAGGGAAATTCGGCGCACTATCTACGGTCCCGTTTGTTCAAACGGTGTATGGAGGAGAAGATATAACGAAGAACTGTACGGGTTGTACAGCGATATCGGCCTGGTACGACGTCTACGGATACAGCGTCTAGGGTGGCTAGCCCATGAAGAGCGCATGGAAAATACAGCTCCGACCCGAAGAGTCTTCGAATCCACTCCGGAAGGAAGACGCGGCAGAGGACGGCCGCATCGTCGGTGCCGCACGCAGGTGGAAGGGGACCTTAACCAACTGGGCGTGCGGCGCTGGAAACAGCTGGCCAAAGACTGTGCCAGCTGGAGACGCTTGTTTGTTGAGGCCCAGGTTTACCACGGACTGTAGCGCCACCTAAGTAAGTAAGTAAGTATAGGTTGGTGTCATTCAATTGGTCACCATCTGCCAATTTTTGTTTCGGAAGTAAGTGCCTCCAGATACAACGGGGGCACCTGCGACTTCACTGTTTATGTTTGTCCACATGCGACAATTCTACTTGTTTTTTTTTCCCCAAAAAAGTCTGTTGGTTGAGCTTGCAGGAAGGTTTTTAGCATCTTGATGCAAAATATGCGTCGTAATTAGGCGATGATGTATGAAATGACAAATTATTTCCCCATGTCATATTCACGGGTGAGACAGTCGTCGCGTTTTTTTAATGCTCAACCGGGAGTCTTATGAATATGCTATTTCGTAGTGAACTATGGGCGCATAAACATCCTTACTGAACAGCTCGACATTTTGCAAATCTGCTCAGCACTCTGTTGGGTGATCTACATACATACATATGTATGTATGTATTACTTACTTATCAGGCCAGCAACCCATGGAGGTTTTGAGCCTGAAGTATAGCTGCCTCCCATGCTTTGCGGTCCCGGGCACGCTGCTTCCAGTTATCAAGACCAGGTTGTCTTACATTCGTGATTACTCGGATTTGAAGTCCCTCTTAGGTGGAACGTTGGTGCTTATGCGATCTATGTGTTATCGGACCATATCCACATCTTTGTACAGGTCGGAGGGTTCGCGGTTATGTCTTCTCTTCTATTCGCCTTCCTCGACCAAATATCCGATGCAAAATTTGTCTTTCGAAAGAACCCAACATTTTGCTGATATCACGCAGTGGTCAGACGAGCCTAGGGGCGACAAAACATCGATCGTGTATTTGTTAGGCTGAGAGGTAAGAAGCAAGTCAGTGTGTTGGCGGTATGACCAACAACATCGGGGTACGCGATGGCTTATTCACAAGTTGAGTTAATTGATTTAACTCAGCAAAAATTTCAAGATACCTTCCTTCGGGTATTGTCTGTCCAGAATGTCGAGGCCACTGAGAACTATGTACATTGAAATCGCCCCCTAAAACGATTTCAGTACGAGGGAACAGCAAAACATTTCTTTAGATGAAATCAGACACTGCGAGGAATATATCAAATGTCCTGTCTAGATTGAGGCTTCCATAAAGAAAATAGTAGTGAACAGAGTGAATTTAAGCCATATAAAATTAAGCTATTAAGCAATGTGAGTACCGGACATAGATGGCGAGGCCGCGGTGAGAAACGAATAATGACACTAAGCTATAAGATGAATCCGAAGGATCAGATTTTTCATCGACCTGTGTTTCACAAAGTGCCAAAACAGCCGGTTTGTGGAGAGAGAGATGGGCATACGTGGCCAAGAAATATTGCAGAACTGCACACAAAAATCCCTAATCAATACATGGCGCCGTGGCGCAGTAGTTAGTGTGTTGGACTCTGATGCACGATGAGCGAGTTCGGATCCCGATAACACCAACGATATCGAATGTTTATTTCGCGGCGTCCCTCCTCAGCGCGATACTGGCAAAACCCCCCGTATCAGAGCAGATGCCACGCTGGTAATGCTCCCAGTGTTGCTCTCTGGATTGTGCCGGTGTCATCAGATTTCGCGAGACGTTGAGGGAAACTCGATCTCGGTCGATCTCCTGTGCTTGTAAAAACTAAACTGTTACAAAGCAACCACAAGCCTCGGATACGGACGAATATAGTAACTCAATATAGTATAAATGGGCACATTATTCGCTTGGCTTAAATTATGTATCTCTGTTTTTATCATACCTTTTTTTTTTTTTAACTCTTAGCTACTGCTTACCTCATAATGAAAAAATTAGTCTTGATATAGAATCCACATTATGTAGTAACATATTTTTTGTGGGTGATTTTTATATCAAACAGTATATAACCGAGTATTATTGGTTTTTGTTTACATTGTTTGACGAAAAAGTTGCCCGACCGTACCCAAGGCATACCATTATGTTGAAGCAATTAATACTTTCTGAATAGAGCTTGCTATGCAGTGACCCAAGGTTAGGTTAGGTTGACGTGGTAGGCGTAAGCCACACTTAGGCCGAAAACCGGCCCATTGTGATACCACCTGGATCAGGTTACCCTGATCCGCTACCCGGGAACCAACCGGTGCTTCTAATAAAGCGGTGGAGTTGAGCTATTTTTTGGTTTGCTAGCTCACTCAGATTGTCGAAGAAGGGCGCGCCGAGGTAAATCCTCCTGCGATTCGCAAAAGAGGGACATGAGCAGAGGAGATGGTGTATTGATTCCTCCTCCTCCTCGTCCATGCAGCCGCGACAGAAGTCATTGTAGGGTAGCCCCAGTCTGGCGGCGTGTTTTCCAATGGTGCAGTGACCTGTAATGACCCCCACCAGGGTGCTTAAGGTTGCCCTCCTGGTTGCCACCAGGTCCCTGGTTCGTCCTAAGTTTAACTTAGGCCACAATTGTTTGGTGATAAAGCCGATATTGCTCTCATTCCATTGGAGATTGGTCCTCTCTATGGTTTGAAGCTTTATCATGTGCTTTACCGTACTTATTGGTGTTTTTAGGTACCCGAGGAGGCTGAGTGTGCTTGACCCTAACCTTGCGAGTTCGTCGGCCGCGCAGTTTCCTGGAATATCCCTATGCCCGGGGACCCACAGTATTTTAATATTGAACTGTTCAGCCATCTCATCTAGAGATAGGCGACAGTTAATGGATGTTTTTGATTTGTGGGTTGTCGCTGCCAGGGATTTTATCGCAGATTGGCTATCCGTGCAAATGATAATATCCTTTGTGGATATTACATTGATCCTGAGCCATGCCAGGGCCTCCGTTATCGCAGTTATTTCTGCCTGAAACACACTACAGTAATTTGGGAGTCTAAATGCTAGGTTGAGGTTAAGTTCCTTGGAGTAGACCCCACTACCTACACCCGACTCCATCTTAGAGCCATCGGTATAGAGGGAGATCGAGTCCTTTGGTATGACTCTCCCTTCAGCCCATTCCTCCCTGGATGGAAAGACAACTTCGAAGTTCCTGGTGAACACATTCTGCGGGTTGATGTAGTCAGTGTCCACAGGTACTTTGAAGTGTTTTAGAATAGAGGTGTGGCCTTTTTGAGATGTGGGCCATTTTCTTATGCTCCTCATCCTTAGGGCCGCGCATGCAGCAACTTGCTTGCTGAAAAGGTTTATTGGTGGAAGATGTAGTAGAACATTTAAGGCCTCCGTGGGGGTCGATCTGATCGCTCCGCTTATACATAAGCTGGCCGATCTTTGTACCTTCCCCAGGAGGTTTCGATTGACTGCTTTGTCCAGAGCAGTCCACCAGACTACGACGCCATACAGGAGGATAGGCCTTATGACTGCTGTGTAAAGCCAGTACATAATGCTTGGTTGGAGACCCCACCTCCTGCCCACTACTTTCTTGCAGCTGTAGAGGGCAACAGTTGCTTTCTTGACCCGATCAAGAATGTTGGGTTTCCAATTCAGCCTCCTGTCAAGGACTAGGCCTAGATATTTAGCCTGTTCTTTGATTGTTAGTTGAGTTCCACCCAGCCTCGGTGGGTTGAGGGGCGGAATTTTATATTTGTTAGTGAACAGTACTAGATCGGTCTTCTTTGGGTTCACCCCAAGTCCACAGTACCGAGTCCAGGTTTCTACTGTATGTAGTGCACTCTGCATAAGGTCGCATAGAGTGCTGGGAAATTTTCCTGTGACGGCAATAGCAATGTCATCCGCATAGGCGATCACAGCGTACCCTTCCTGCTCCAGCAACAGCAGTAGCTCGTTGACCACCACGTTCCAGAGGAGAGGGGAGAGTACTCCACCCTGTGGTGTACCTTTGCTGACCATTCTGGTAGATACGGCACCAGCGAAGTTGGCTTTGACAACTCTTTGTATTAGCAGCTGTCGTACCAGTTCTATCACTGATCCCGTAACACCCAGATCAGACAGCGCCTTGATGACGGCCCATGGTTCGACATTGTTAAAGGCGCCCTCAATGTCGAGAAAGGCGACTAGAGTGTATTGTTTGTTTTCCAGAGACCTTTCTATTTTACTGACCAATGAGTGGAGTGCTGTTTCCACCGATTTGCCTTTGTTGTAGGCGTGTTGGTTATCCGACAGTCTGC
Organism: Eumerus sabulonum; assembly: GCA_951905685.1. Classification (NCBI taxonomy): domain Eukaryota; kingdom Metazoa; phylum Arthropoda; class Insecta; order Diptera; family Syrphidae; genus Eumerus; species Eumerus sabulonum. The sequence goes on from OX645063.1 coordinate 49,162,835, forward strand.
CTGAGATGCAGGTGTACCGGATGTGTACGTCCAAAATCTTCTCTAGAGTTTTTAATAGAAAAGAAGTGAGACTAATAGGCCTTAGGTCATTTACATACGTGTGGGAGCTTTTGCCTGCCTTGGGTATGAAAATGACTTTGGCTACCTCCCACTTGCTGGGGATGTAGGAAAGTGAGAGGCAACTATTGTATATAACCACAAGCCAGGGGAGAATGATATCTGCTACCTGCTGGAGCTCAGCTGGTATGATACCATCCGGTCCCGGAGACTTGTAGGGTTCAAAGCTCTGTATGGCCCAAAGGACGTTGTTGTATTTGACCAGGTCAGGAGCACGCTCGAGGGAGGGTGTCATTGGCTGATTAACCCGAGGAGGTGTCATATCCGAGTCACTACTGCCTGGGAAGTGTGCGTTTAAGAGAAGTTCCAAGGCTTCCTCTCTGGAGGTTGTCCAGGAGCCGTCATTACGCATCAGATGGCTTGGATTATACGGAACCGAGGCCAGAATCTTCCTTATTCTTGAGGCCTCGGAAACCGTCCTTATATTATCGCAGTAGTCCCTCCAGGATTGTCTCTTTGCCTTCCTGGTCGCTGCTTTGAAAGACTTTAGTGCCTCCTTGTAGAGGTCCCAATCCTCTTGCAAGCGGGTATATTTAGCTTTGTTGAAGAGCTTTCTGCTCTCTTTCCTTAGTGAGACTATCTCTTTGTTCCACCAGGGGGGCTTGGGTTTGCCTCTGGGGGTGCTAACTGCACAAGATTGAGACAGTGCTCTATTGAGGGTTTCTGTCAGCTCATTTACTAAGCTGTCTAATTCCGCGGAGTTTAGCGGATAGGTGGGGTGTCTTGCCCCTAGGTGGGGTTCAACATTGGTTCTATATTTTTGCCAGTCAGTTTTTCTGTAGTTCCTGAAAGGAGCTCGGGCACTGACGTGGTTGACTATGCTGAATTGAATGTATCGATGGTCAGAGAGGGAGTGTTCTTTTAGGACTTTCCAATCTCTGACTTTGTCGACAATGTCCTGCGATGCAAAGGTTACATCCAGGACTTCCTGTCTGTTTTTGTTAATAAAAGTTGGTTCACAGCCGTTGTTGCAAACGGTGAGGTTAGTACGTAATACATAGTTATACAAAGACTCACCTCGCTCGTTTATGTTGCTGCTTCCCCAAATCGTATGGTGTGCATTCGCATCACATCCTATCATCAGTCCGGCATTTGTTTGCTCCGCATCCTTGACCAGGTTTACCAAGTTGGCCGGAGGGGGAGGACTTGGGTGGTCATGGGCTAAATAGGCCGAGGCAATCCAGATCTTGAGGGAACTGCCCTCGACACTAATAGCCGTGATATCCTGGTCGCTGTAGGATGGGAGTAGAAGGATTTTTATGTGTGATTTGGTTAGGATACAAGCTCTAGGCTTACCTGCATCGCGCACGTAGGTGAGCTTATATTCGGATGTTCCGAGTCCACGTACCATGTTATTTACTATCCATGGTTCCTGGATCAGAACGACGTCTTCTCCGCTTTTGGTGAGGCGGAGCATTAGGGCGGCCGAGGCCGCGATAGAATGATGGAGATTAATTTGAAGAATCCGCAGCATGATGGCCGCAGTCTTTAACCTCCACCGCTGTGACGTTGGCAGACTCTTCGTCAGACTCCAGATCAAAATCTGACATAGTCTCGCCAAGGTCTACCTCGGGAAGGTCCAGGTCGGACAGTAGATTACTGTCTTCCCCGGTAATCTCGTTCACTACATTGGAGGGGGTCCCAGTTAAGAGAGTCTCCTCAGTGATCATCGGCTCCATGGTAGGGAGTTGCTCTGGGTTCGTCGGCACCATGGAGTCAGATGATGTAGCACAGGAGGCTCTCTTAGCTGAGTCCTCCCCGTCTTTCTTGTATATTCTGAGCTTCGCAGAGTCGAAGCCCAGAGAGATCATATTGTTGACCAGGGCTAGAATCCTGATTGATTACGATAGTAATCAGTCTTGAAGGTCCCTTAACATCCTCTAGCTTGACAACTTTCCAATCCTTGGTGGGGATTAGGGGATTGCAGTTCTGCAGGATTGCCAAAATCTCCTTAGGGTCCTCGGGATAGGCCGGTATAATGGCTCTAGCCCTGGGTCTATTTGGGATTTGGTTCAAGGGTACAGCCTCAAGTTGAGCTCCCTCCCATACCTCGCCGACTCTGCTGAGTGCGAGCTTAAAGAGGTCCATAGACCTTTGGTCTTCGAAGGAGATCAGCTTGATTCTGCCTTGATAGTACCCTGCATGGTGGGTAATAGGGAAGGGTCCAGGGTGTTCCTTGAGTATCGGGAAGTAGCTTTTGAGCAGCACATTGCTGATCAAAGTCCACTTAGCCGGAGGGACATTCCCATCCACATCGCCCCTATCGACAACAGCCAGTGTGGTCAAGACCTTCAGCACGTCGCGATAGGAGATTTGTGTTTGGGATCCAGGGGAGATGCTTTGAGACCGCGCTTTCTTAGAGGTGGAGGGAAGTTCCTCAGCCGACCTCTGGCGCTTGCCATCCTGCCCTTTAACGGATGAGTTACCAAAGCTCTTGATTGTGCATTCCGCCCAGTCAAGAGCCTTTTTTCTCCTTTCCGAGAGCTGATCTCTTGGTATGTCATGCAATTTTTCCACTAGCTTACTAGCCGCGCGACGTTGTTTGTAGCTTGTTTTGGGGGCACTCAGGGTTGGGTCGCAAGGAGCATTCCTCCCCTTGTTAAAACCTGAGGGTGCCGGACCAGGCTTCTGTTTGTCGGCCACTGTCCTGGCACCTTGCATTTCTTTCGTATTGTGACTGCTCCTTAAAGGTGCTAGACCAGGCTTTTGTACGAGGGCCGATGTCGTAGCACCTTGTCGGATAGCGGCATTTATGCTGCTTCCTGAGGGTGTTGGACCAGGCTTTTGTACATATGCCAGTGTCTTAGCTCCTTGTAGAGCGACTGTCACGATACCACTATCAGAGGATGCTGGACCAGGCTTTGTGGGGGCCCCTGTCACAGCACCTCGCCGAGACTCGGCAGTTGTACTTGTTTCTGTACATTCTGCCGGTTTCTTGTTTCCTATTTTGTTGTTGTCGTCGTTGTTGTTGTCATTATTATTGTTATTGCTTTTGTCATTGTTCTTGTTCATATTAGTCCCACGAGTAGCGGAGAAAGGGAATACCACCCCCGCGCAGAGATCCGCATTACGCAGGGGGGGGGGGGGGGGGGGCTAAGTAATCCTGAGTGCGACTGGTGCTCAGGATACTCCGTTAGCGACTGGGCTATTTTTAGGATGGGCCCCCAGCCAGGCTGATCATCGGCACGGGTCGTATAACACCTTGATCCGGCCCATTTGACCACATCTTAGCTTCATGTCTCCTCTGGGGTTGCCCCGAGAGTCATTGACCTTTACTAGGCCCTTGCACCGCGTCGAGGTGTGTAGTCACGCAAGAGTGCAGTGACCCAACCGACATGCTTTATTCGATGAATCATTCTTAAGTGACAAATTATAACATCACCTCAGAGTAGACTAACGTTTTTGAGGGAAGAACAGAGTTTTCTCTTGCTTTTGGACTTAATTTACTGTGTTACTAAATTTTAACTCAATCAACTTTAGCTCAATCCAAATTGACACACAGCCTCAGCGTGCTGAGAACTGCTACGAGGAGAACAAACAGCGCCTATTCGGTTGCGGATCCATTATTAGAGGAAGACTCCGACAAAACGTCTTAAGCTTCCGAGATATAAGCCAACGCCTCACAACAATCCGCATCAAAGCTAAATTTGGAAACATTAGCTTAATATGCGCTCACGCTCCAACGGAAGAAGAGGACGATCGACTCAAAGAAGAAATCTACAATCTCCTAGACACAACATATGTCCAATACCCCAGCTACGACACAAAAATAGTCCTAGGAGATTTTAATGCAAAACTGGGCAAAGAGGACATATTTGAGTCGATTATAGGAAAGCATAGCCTTCATAAGATCACATCCGACAACGGACTTAGGCTAATCGATTTCCTAACGGGGCGTAACCTCCTTGCAGCAGGCACGCGATTCCCCCATCTCAACATCCACAAAGGTACCTGACGGTCTTTTGGTCAATCGACAAGCTACAATCCCAAGAGACTACTATCATATTTGCCGATCAGGTTTCCTCCAAACTCTCTCAAAATCCGCCCACAGCAGCACAAACAATAGAGCAGGAATGCGCGCATTGCCAGAGCGCCGTCAGAGACGCTGCCTCAGAGGTGCTGGGTTTCAAACCGCCACCACATAGAAACCCCTGGTTCGATGAACAATGCGAACAAGCCCATGAGGCAAAACAAGAGGCATATAAAGCCATGCTGCAACGACGGACGAGAGCTGCTCGCGAAATCTATGAGCAAAAGAGAAGAGAGGAACACACGTTTTCAGAAGAAAGAAGAGAGAGCACGGAATGCGTGAGATCGGGGAGATGGAGAGATGCTTCCGCAGGAATGACGCCCTTAAGTTTTAGAATAAGGTAAAGCGAGCATGCCATGGCTACAAAGCCTGAGCGGCGGCCTGCAGGGCTGAAAATGGAGAACTGGTGGTAGAGTCAAAGTCGATGCTGAGGATTTGAAAAGACCACTTCTGCAGACTGTATAACGGCGATGATAGACAAGATACCACTGTCAGGCAGAATGAGCTATTCGTAATGGACGACGATGTAGGTGAACTCCATCCACCAGACCTAGACGAATTCAAAACAGCGATATCAAGACTGCATAAAGCAGCGGGCGCAGACGGCCTGTCTGCTGAGGTTCTTAAGGCGGCTGGAGGTGAGCTGGTAAGGTGCATGCACCATTTCATTTGCACGATATGGTCGGAGGAAAGCGTGCCCGACGAATGGAATGTCAGCATCGCTTGCCCGGTCCATAAGAAAGGAGACCCCTATAACTGCGCCAACGTTAGGGGAATAAGACTCCTTAATATCGCATATAAGATTTTCTCTGCCGTATTGTGTGAACGCCTGAAACCGTTTGTGGATAACCTGATTGGCTCTTATCAGTGTGGTTTCAGGCCAGGTGAATCCACAATAGACCAAGTATTTATGCTACGGCAGATCTTGGAGAAGACCAAATCGACACTCATCACCTTTTCGTCGATTTCAAGGCTGCATATGACAGCGCGTATGAGCTATACAAAGCCATGTCTAGTTTTAACATCCCTGCCAAACTCATCCGACTGTGCAGGATGACAATGGAGAATTCTCGCTGCTCCATTAAGGTCCGTAATGAGCAAACCGAGACCTTTGATGTTAAAAAATGGCAAGGTGATGCGCTGCCATGCAACTTTTTCAACATCGTGCTTGAAAAGATCGTCACTGGCCAACACAAGAGGTACGATTTATTTCAAGTCTATGCAATTGCTTGCGTACGCCGACGGCATTGACGTGATTGGACGGACACAGCGAGACGTCAAGGAGGCCTTTGCAAGCATTGAGGTAGAAGCGGCTAAGATGGGTCTCATGGTTAATGAGGGTAAAACCAAATATCTGCTTTCATCTAAAAGAGAAGGGCAACACCGACGTATTGGCCAGAACATCAGCATGGGCGGATGTAACTTTGAAGTGGCCAAGGAATTCGTCTACCTTGGCTCACTGATGACTGGCGACAATAACACCACCCCTGAGATATAACGCAGAATCACTCTTGCCAACCACTGTTTCTCTGGGCTCAAGTGGCAATTGAGAAGTAGAGCTCTCTCTCGGAAAACCAAGGTGACACTATATAAGACCTTGATCATCCCAGTCCTCCTTTACGGCGCACAGGCTTGGACTTTAAGAAAAGCGGATGAAGATGCCCTTGGTCGTTTCGAGAGGAAAATTCTGCGCACTATCTACGGTCCCGTTTGTCCAAACTTTGTATGGAGGAGAAGATATAACGAAGAACTGTTCGGGTTGTACATCGACATTGGCCTGGCATGGAAAATACAGCTCCGACCCAAAAAGTCTTCGAATCCACCCCGGAAGGAAGGCGCGGCAGAGGACGGCCGCATCAACGGTGGCGCACGCAGGTGGAAGGGGACATTACCAACTAGGCGTGCGGCGCTGGAAACAGCTAGCCAAAAACCATGCCAACTGAAGACGCTTGTTGGTTGAGGCCCAGGTTCATCACGGACTGTAGCGCCACCTAAGCAAGTAAGTAAACTTTAACTTATAAAAATTGTCGTAATTAAGCGGGGTTTGCTTTGTTCGCAGTTAGTTCAGGCACTCAGAAAAGGAACGCACCCGGCAGTCCGTTTTTTAATAGATGTCAGGGAAAATCCTCTTATATCTAAGCTGGCTGTCGAGAGATTGAGATAGCCTAGTAGTTAGAATACATGTCAATATTTATACAAGGTTATATCAACCGAAGAAATAAAAAGGAAACTGGACATATCGAACATATCGTACATTTCTGTCTCTGCCATCTAAAAGACGAGCACGGATCTACATAAGTAGCCAACACACTTCATTATAGTCTCTTCGGGTTGCTTAAAATAAACTTGTTAATCAACCCGTTTTGGCATATTGCACTTTGCCATCTTATCCATCACACCTTTCCACATAAATCCTACTATTAGCCTCGCCGCTGTCCTTACCCGCACAGTTTATATCCCAACCCCGAGGTATCCAACACATCAGACTAAAAAACCACGAAAAATTAAATATCTTACTAGCCACAACGAAAAATTTAATCTAAACAAATTGCTTTCAATTAAGCTACGAACATCTTTCTGATAGTAGCTGTATCCCCGAGTGCATTTTGAGAATATTCCCATACTTCTTTCGAGGAGATGAAAGTACTTTTCAAAGGAAAACTAGAAAAAGGAGCTAAAAACACAACTACAGAGAAGGATACAAGTTACACTTGATTTTAATCTTTTAGCTTAATGGGTCCGATAGAGTTTCGTCCGGAAAGGTTCTCTTTTTTCTATCAAAATGAATGATTAACTTTTGAATAGGAATTCTAACAAACAATGCAATTCGAGAAACTTGAGTAAAACTTGAATGGTCTTTGAAAATGAACAGGAATGAAAAATATGTAGAAAAACTTGTGATGATTCAATTAATATCGTCAACATTTTTAAAAATATGTGTGAACTTCGTAAATTAATATGTGTATTGCGTTATATTTTCCTGGACGACGGGTAGTGGCCATACGAAACCCTTTACTGGCTACCTTAAGCCTTCCTTGGCAACGACCGTAATCTTTGTGATGCCCATATTTGTTGAGATATACATAAGTATACGTAAAGAGCCATGTATGAATATTCATTTGATGGCGTAAGAACCAAGTTCCATTTGCGGACATCCATATCAACGGAAGTTTGTCCATTTTTTTTTTGTTTGTTTTTGTTCCTTATTGGTTGGTTGGGCGTGTGGCACTGGAAGCGGCTGGCCAAAGATCGTGCCACACCACATAGGTGATTGAGAGAAGCTTGGCTCTGGCCAAGAAGAAGACGAAGCAGTCGTCGACGAAAACCCTTCGAAGTCAATAAAAGACATTGTGAGGGAACATAAAGTTTCAGTTAGCTTAAATCAACGAGTTATCCACGAATACCTTCGCTATAAATCCTACGTTATACGCAGAGGAAAGGTAAAAAGAAAACCAATAGCGACACAGGATTAGGCGGTCGAACATTTCCGTGATTACATCAGGCCGAATTTATTAACCTCCCAGTTGCCCAGGCCTTACACCCCTGGAATAGTATGTATGGGGCAGTTGATCGTGAGACCAATAAAAGTCTTCATTAAAACATTTTCTCACTAAAGGATGCTATAATTACGAGTCTGGTCAACATAAAATAAATAAAGAGCATTTGATTCAGGTAAGCAATCGTTTCTGGCCCATGACTGAGTAGGTTTCTGCCGCTGACGAAGTTTAGTTTAATAAGTCAGTTAACTTTGTGAAAAATACAGTTCAAATTGCTTAAGATTCAATTTCACTTAACTGTAGTACAGTTTTATATAAGGGTATCTATCAGTTCCAGCCCTGATGTGCTCGTTCATTGGCTCAATCTTGATGTGTACATATCTACTACTAAACTGAGTATGTTTTACCTCCTCATAGATAATCTATTATGCCTATAGATGTTCGGCTTTCGATTGCAATAACATCAACAGAGTCAATGATCTTAAGACTTTATCATTTATGCCTTACTTCTCGTCCTGTCACTGCTCATCTCGTCATCAAATCCTTTTCATTGATCATAATAAACTTATAAAAGTATCGAGCTGAGCTGTGGTGTCCATTCGCTCTACATTGTCCAGCCTTCTTAGGCGTTGAATCCGTAGACGCCTGACTAGACTCATGTCGCTGTACAGCCCGTAAAGTTCGTGGTTGAATCTTTTCCTCCGTTTCCTGCGTTTATAGGTCCGAAAATCACGCGCAAAATCTTTCTCTCGAACCGACCAAGGGCCTCCTCATCCGCTTTTGATATGTAGTGTCAATGCTTCTGCGCCGTTACAACAGGAGCGGGATGATAAGGGTCTTATATAGAGTCAACTTTGTCATTCGGGAGAGGGCTCCATTACTCAGTTGCCTCCTGAGCCCTAAGAAACAGCGATTGGCAAGAATGATTCTGCGTTTGATTTCGGAACTGATGTCGTTTTTCTAGGTCACTGCGGAGCCAAGATAGATGAAGTCCTACCTACCTCGAACTTATATCTGCCAATACAAACGTTCTGACCAAGACGTCGGTGTAGAGCGTCCTTTTTTGATGACAGCAATATTTAGTTTTGCCCTCGTTTACCGCCAGACCAACTTTCGCCGCCTCGATCTCAATACTCGCAAACACCTCATTAACATCTCTTGTTGGTTGAGGCCCTGGTTCACCCCGAAATGTAGCGCCAACTAAGTAAGTAAGTTTTAATACATATATAACTAAACCCACCTAATTTCTCATTAAATCCAGAAAATGTGCCATGTGATGTGACGTCCGTAAATTTCATTTAAATCCGAGGCTAAAAATAAATGCACACCTTAATAGCCATTCAATACAAATGCATATAATTATTCAATTCAATCCTCTTAACAACAAGTGTAAAAATAAATCCTTAATTTTGGTCTAATCATAGTATAATTGTGTATTGGCTCCACATGTTCATGATTGGACGTATGCTATCATATTTAGCTGAAATATGTTGGATTGTAACCTCTTAAAATTAGTTTACTCTATTTTAACTTTGATCGATAACTTCTACAGTGGCGACAAATGATGTTATAATGTAAACTGGCTGTCTTTCTATTAGATATGTTTTCATGAAAAGTTTACCTGGAAGTGTAGAATTGATGGCATTCGGTTGGAAAAAATTACGGATAAGTTCAATTTTCAGTTTAAAAACTTTATGTATGTATGTATGTATGTTGGCGTTACAGCCCATGAAGGACCTGAGCCGAGCTTCTCTCAATCACCCATGTTGTGTGTGATTTAATTTCCCCATAGGTGAAAGGGACCTAAAGTTTATTGCCGGATCCGAACGGCGAATTTCGAGAAGCTTTTCAGGACAATTTTACTACAGGGGGTTTGTCGGAACCCCGCTGAGGAGAAACGCCGTGAAAAACAAATTCGATGACGTGGCTGTGTCGAGATTCGATCCCGTGTCATCGGCGTCAGAGGCCAACACACCACCCACTGCGCCACGGTGCTCTGAAAACTCTATAATAACTTAAAATTTAATTTAAGATATTTATTAAAAGCTAAGAATAATGTGGATAACTTCTTAAGGAGATGTACATAAGTGCTCGTTCTATGAATTTTTTATGACTCTTGATTTTTCCTTTAAACTAGGTTTTCGGGATTTGCTAGGTTTGTAATTTGCTGTGGTGAACGCGAGATTTCAAAAAGCCCCATAGAAAGATTTCAGAACGCCAAACCCGGAAATTAGTGAGTGACTGAAAATAGCTCATAACCCGAGCTACATATGTACATATGTAAGCGGTTGTCCCGTTCTTTCGGGGCTTGAACCAACAAAGCTCAAGAGCTGTTACTTTGAGGAGATGCAGTGGCTTATGAGGCGTTTTATGTGGATTCTTTGTACCCCACAAATGCATTCTTTTGTTTTTGAATTTACCGAACCACTTTAACGGAAATGGATTCGTTGCTGATTATGTTTAAGATACAAGATCAAAGTAGGGTAATAAGTTTATCAGCCTATGTACGCATGCATTTTTATTTTATTTTTATTTTGTGTTGCTCTCCCGAGAGCAAATCTTGATGATTCTTACGTTAATCAAATTGTCTTAATTTTGCTAGTGTCACTAAAGACATGATAGTAATCAAAATTCAATGGGACAACAACCAGACGCCAAGCGAGAAAGGAAATGAATGTTGACGAACTACGTAACATATGTTAAGTGGTATTCAATAGGTAATTGAAAAATCATCTTTAGCTTTCTTTTAGCATTTTCCTAGAAAAAGTAAGCATGTAAGTGATAAGCGGAAGTATTCTTCATTTGACCTTTACAGTTCCAAAGAAGAGGGTAGGCCAGAAAGCCTACAAGTCATATAATCGAAAATCGATAGATTTATATGTTCCTGATGACCCCAACAAAACTGAAAGAAATGTCAAATATTTGATAATCCGATTAGGATCTCGAGTTGTGTTGCAAAGAAATTTGAATGTTAACCACAGTCTCGTCAATGGAACAATGGTAGTTATAAGGACGATTGAATGACCAGCACTTCGGGGGGAACAGATGGAACTCGGAGAATTGTCAAAGGCTGTTTATGTGGAATTTGAAGACAAAGTTTTTAACAACAAAAGCCTCTGGAGTAGGAAAGGCAAAAAAGAACGAAAAATGTTGTTATTGATATGGTGCTGCGGTACGGTGTATGCTTCATGTGCTTCTAGGTTTACGGGTTGATTAATAATCAGTAGTTTAGGTAGTTAAGGAGTTTGTCTACCTCGGGGCAAACGTAAATTCCACAAATGACACCACAGTGGAGATCCGGCTTGAATCGCCCTTGGCAACCGCTGCTACTTCGGCTTGTCCAAACAACTGGGGTCAAAACTCCTCACTCGAAAGACCAAAGTCATGCTTTACAAAACGCTCATTCTGCCAGTCTTGCTGTACGGAGCCGAAAGCTGGACGATAAGCAGGACAGCGGAGCTAATTTTGGGTTCTTTCGAAAGAAAAATTCTACGCCGGATATTTGGTCCTGTCTGCGAGGAAGGTGAATGGTGTTGAAAATCTCGAAGAAGACGAGTAAAAACGCCATTGTGTTTTATTACTCTTCACATACACATATGTAAATTACTTATCCTTATTATACTTTTATGTTAGAGCATCATCTCTGACACCAGTTCTCATCCTTTAGTGAGCAACGTCGGACGTGTCAGCTTTATTATTAATACGCGATTTTTTAATAAACGTTTTGTAACTTGTGAGTCGGATTTCCTGTTTAAAGTATATTTTCTACATTGGTGCCGAAACCCGGGAAGGGCGAGAAACGGAAAATAATTACAATAATGGAAATATCGGTTCGTGGTGCGTACAGATCGCAGTTAACGAAAATCGTTAAGGCTGCGTCCGAATTACTAAATTCTGAGGACTCCCATGTGGATGGTAAAAGTGTATCGGATTTAGAGTCTCTCGAAGACCAAATTGTGACATTAACGGAACGGTTAAGTGCAGTGGTGGATAATTTAAAGACGGCAGATCAGTAAATCCAAAGCAAAGAACTAATACAAGCTGAAAACCTCGAAAAGGATTTTGAAAAGATAGCTGAATACGAGGATGCAGCGGTATCTGCTATGTCCAGCTTGAAAAACCGTTTGAAAAGAGTTCGCATTAAACTAAATCCCAGTGAAGAAACTCCTGAACAGACATCTATAGTCACTCAAAAGTCGTCCGTTAAATTACCAAAATTGGAATTGAAAAAATTCGGTGGTGAGTTACAAGATTGGCTACCCTTCTGGGATCAGTTTGAAACAGCTGTACATCGGAATGAAACGCTTGCTGTGGTCGACAAATTCCAGTATTTAGCGAATTGTCTATACGGACCAGCAAAACGTACCATTTCTGGTTTTACTGCTTCCGCATCATGCTACGATGCCGCAATTTCGTTGTTGCTGGAACAATACGGAAACACTGACAAGCTAGTCGACAATTACGTACAGAAACTAATAAATATACGTCCCGTTATCTCTAAAACCGTCTGCTTTGGGTTAAGGATGCTTTACAACACCGTCACCACATGCATCCGATCGTTGGCAGCATTACACACACCACCAGACCAGTACCAAGTGATGCTAAAGTCTATACTCCTTCGTTGTCTGCCGGCTGACCTGCGTGTTGACTATCATCGTACTGCGAGAGAGAAAACACAAGAGGTAGACGAAATCAGCGTAGACCAAAAGGTCAGGGAGATATCACATTCATCCCTGCACGATGTTTACGATCCAGATGTGCAAGATATCATAAAATTCTTAAAAAGGGAAGTAGACGCACTGGAAAAGAGTCGGACTCATCTGCAGAACAATGCGAGTAAAAGGGTGGCGCCATCACCAACTACGGCCGCGAGTCTCCTAGGGGTGAACAATAAGGAAGTGTGTGTTTTTTGTAGACAGTCTGATCACACCGCCAAAGACTGTAAAAGCGGTATGACGATGAAAGAAAAACGGGACATATTATTGAAATCAAACAGATGCTTTCGGTGCGCAAAAGTCGGACATTCTTCCAGGGAGTGTAAAAGCGGTAAATTTCTCAAGTGCGATAATTGTAGCGGTAGGCATATCACTTCGATGTGTGACCCTTCGTACAATGTAACTCAAAAATCATCAGAGAACGCGGTATCCAAATCGGGTTGTAATTTGTGCACACACACTGATAACAAACAAAACGTTTTTTTGAAAACAGCCCGTTGCGTAGTAACTAATCGCAATGTCAACTGTCTCATCAGACTCATTATCGATGGCGGGAGTCAACATACTTTCATTCGGCAGAATGTAGTACGAAAATTGCAATTGCCTGTCGGCATGGAGAAGGTGAGAATTTCGGTGTTGCCATTCGGGTCAAAGGAAAGGATACCTTCTCAAGAATACTCAACGGTGAATATTTTATTGAAGAGCCAATATGGTGACAAGTGCGTGTTGGTGAAGGCGATAATTGTGCCTGAGATTTGCGTAGACGTATTGCCACCTCCTGATAGTTCGTACCGTTTATTCAAAAAATTTAAATTGGCCGACAAAATTTGTGCTAACATTCAGACAGTGGATGGGTTGAGTTTGCTTATTGGCTCAGATCATTATTGGGATGTTGTTACTGGCAAGCAACGTTCAGTGTCCAATCGTTTAAAGGCGGTGGAAACAATATTTGGTTGGACTCTTCAGGGATATCAGGGTACTGATAATAAAATATTGACAAGCGATATTGAGCATACACCAGTAGTGAGCAGTATTATGAGCCTAACAAATCTTTCGGACGCAGAACTCTCTAAGACGTGGTCCTTAGAAACAATTGGGATAAGAGGCGAAGATGCGGAGAAAAATCTTTTGACAGAAGAAATGACGAGGATGTGCATCAGGAAGGTTGGTCACCGCTACGAAGCAACTATGCCCTGGAAGGATCCGCAGAAAGTGTTTGGAAATAATAGGGAGTTGGCGATATTGTTTCAGACGACTTGGAGACGTAAATTAGCTTGGGATGAAGCCCTTCCTGCGGACTTGATGTTGCTGTGGAATGAGTGTGTGAATAATGTCCTTCAGTTGAAAGATATGTCAATTCCGAGGGCAGTGCAGCTCAGCCCAACGAACAAAGTATATTTTCATATCTTTGCTGATGCTAGTAACAAGGCCTATGGTGCAGTCGCTTATATTCAAACAGTTAGTTGCCAAGAAGAAGTAGCAATTTCTTTTTTATGTGCAAAGAGTCGTGTTGCCCCCCTAAAAAACGATCGAGAGGATGAACTTACGCTGCCCAAGTTAGAGCTTACAGCAGCTTTAATCGCATCAAGACTTTGTATCTATCTAAGGAAGCATCTTCGGGTTACCATCGATCAATTCTTTTTATGGACCGATTCAAAAATCACACTCCATTGGATTTATGGGGAAACACAACGATGGAAGCCATACGTGCAAAGTCGGGTTTTGGAAATTCGTCGAAACACCAATCTATCAGATTGGCGTCATTGTTCTGGTAAGAGCAATCCAGCCGATTTAATTACGCGAGGAATCTCCGGAACGAAATTGGTTTCGTCTTTATTGTGGGAGCAAGGTCCTGATTGGCTTCATGATGTCCATAACTTCAAGAGCAATCAGCATTGTATTCAAATCAACGAAGCGAGAGCAACAATCCTTCTTGAAACTGATGACGTGGCCAAAAACGAAGTACTTCCGATCCTCTGCTGCGAACAATTCAACAGCTGGCAGCGTCTATTGCGAGTTACTTGCTGGGTTCTGCGTTTCATAAGTCACTGCAAGGCAAAACAGAATTCACCAACAGGATCTTTGACCCCATCGGAGTATGGTCTCGCTGAAGTTTACTGGCTAAGGTACGTACAACAGCTTAGTTTTGCTAACGATTTGAGCTACTTACAGAAAGGGAGACAACCGAAACCCTCGTCAAAGTTAGCTCAGTTGTCTCCAGTAATAGACGAGGAAGGATTGTTACGTGTGGGCGGTCGTTTGCAGATGTTAGATGAGGAAATCGATGTTGTACATCCCATAATATTGCCTCCAACTCATCACCTCACTGCTATTATTGTTGACGAATACCATCTATTGACATGTCATGGGGGAACTAATTTGGTATTAACAAAGTTAAGGTCGCGCTTTTGGATTATTCGTGGACGACAGTTCATCAAGCGGAGAATACGAAGTTGCTTGGTTTGCAAGAAACTTTTTGGGGCGCCTGCTACTCAGCCTTTCGCACCTCTTCCAGTACAGAGGATAACGCTTACAAGACCGTTTAACGACGTGGGCACCGATTTCGCTGGGCCATTGTATTATGTGAAGTCAGGAGATGCCACTATGCATAAGGCATACATTTTAATATTTACCTGTGCTGCTACTCGTGCTGTTCATTTGGAGTTGACAGATGGCATGTCTACGGAGTGCTGCCTGATGGGATTAAGGCGTTTTATTGCTCGTCGCGGAGTTCCGTCAACAATCTTATCGGACAATGCCAAGGCGTTTAGAAGGGCAGCTTTAGAACTAAACAATAAGACGAAAGGTGTATTTAACGACGATTTAATTCCCAATTTTCTCTCAAAGCGGCAAATAAAATGGACCTTCATTGTGGAACGAGCACCGTGGTGGGGTGGCTTTTGGGAGCGTCTCATACGAACCGTAAAGAACACTTTAAAAGTTGTCATTGGCAAGGGGAAGCTTACTTTCGAACAACTTCGTACGGTACTCAGCGAAGCAGAAGCAGTTACTAACGATCGTCCGCTAACATACATATCAGACGATCCACTGGATTTGACACCTCTAACACCAGCCAAGTTCCTCTTGGGATGGAACACTTCGAATCCTGCCTTTGAAAATCCAAGCTTTTCCGGTCATGTTGCACGAGATCTTTGGAAGAACAGGATGAAATACACCTCAAGAATTGCTAAAAGATGGCAAGCAGAGTATCTGCAACTTTTGCGATCTTTTCATCACAGCAACAACAGAGCAACAGCAACACTTCAGAAAGGGGACGTTGTCCTCTTATTTGATCCTGCGACGCCCAGAGTGCATTGGAAGATGGCGATAATCGAGCAAACTTTTCTCGGACGAGATGGCAACACCCGATCCTGCGAATTACGATGTGCAGATGGTTCTAAACTTAGAAGACCAGTGCAGCTCCTCTATCCCTTGGAGCTGAGCAGTTCGTCCCGGGCCCAGGATGTTGAAAATCTCGAAGAAGACGAGTAAAAACGCCATTGTGTTTTATTACTCTTCACATACACATATGTAAATTACTTATCCTTATTATACTTTTATGTTAGAGCATCATCTCTGACACCAGTTCTCATCCTTTAGTGAGCAACGTCGGACGTGTCAGCTTTATTATTAATACGCGATTTTTTAATAAACGTTTTGTAACTTGTGAGTCGGATTTCCTGTTTAAAGTATATTTTCTACAAATGGAGAAGAAGACACAACCGCGAACTCTACGAGCTTTACCAGATGTGGATGTAGTCCGGGAGGCAATGATCCGTCGACTACACTGGCTCGGCCACATCGAGCGCATGGACATCAACGCTCCAGCTAAGAGGGTCTTCGACTCCGAGACTCTTGGTTCGAGAAGAAGAGGAAGACCGAACCTCCGGTATAAAGACCAAATAATCACGGATGTAAGACATCTTGGTCTTGACAACTGGAAGCAGCGTGCCCGGGACCGTCAAGAATGGAAGGCAGCCATAGCTCAGGCTCAGATCCTCCATGGATCGCTGGCCTGATAAGTAAGTAAGTAAGTAAGTTTAGATCACCGCACGCAAGCTTTTTTTAATAATCGTCACGATGTTAAATCCCTCAAGGAAATGACATTCTTTTAATCATAATGAAAGTGTAAAATAAAAAAGTGAATTCGAAAAGTCAAAAAAACCCGACCAGATCAAATAGTCGACCACGTCTTCAATGTAGGTTGAGAACGTGAGGAAGGTGAGAAGCAATTTGAAGCGAAATAATTGTCGTAGCGGAAATGCAATGGCAATAGTATTAGGTGTATCTGCCGCAAACATACATCGATTTTTACGAGATAACTTGATGATCAAGCCTTTTATAATATAAACGTTTTAAGACCTGACTTGAAAGACCGTTTGTTCACTGATGAGAAACGTAGACGAATTAAACGATCGAGTTTGTCTGCCTGATCGCTTCGTTGTTAATGTAGATCACTTGCGGGTATTTTTTAATTGTTTTGGGAAGGAATAACAAAGACTGGGCGCGCACTTTACCCGTTTTTGTGTTGGCGGGAGTAAAAATTAGCACCGCAGAAGTTGTGTGGCAAGGTTGTGTCAAGCCGCGAACAAGCAAGGATTTCAAACAACTCTGCTCTTCATTTGACCTCAACCCAATCGAACTTACCAAATGAGGTATTTTAGTTATTAAAAAAAAATGCGATAGCGCACTAGGTCGCGCATAGAACAAAATTTAATGTAATACGTTTGCTGACCGATTTAGCCGCTTTTAAAGTTAATAAATTTTTAAGGGCATTTTTCATGCTTTTTTTAACCTACTAGCAGACTAATAAGGTTTGTTCTAAAATTGGAACCCTCTATTAATTTTTTTATGATATTTCAGTGGCCTACCAGTCCTCCTACTTTCACTACTTTGTGTTGTACATCTTGCAATTTATAACTGTAACACTGTAAAACGAGTCCAATTTTTCCACCCTACCTTCGTCTAATTAGTTTTCATCTGCACCCGTATTGTTTGCCACAATTCCAATTATGATGGGCAACGATCTCTATTTCTATTCTCGTGCCAACACTCTACACCCAATAAACCCAATTTCGACTTAACACTCCAGCCAATCAATTTCAAAACCCCCAACACTACACCTACACAAGTAGGTGCACATACGGCATGTGTTTCGAGTTGTTGGCACTTGAAAGTTGCATCATCCGTTGCAGATAGACCAAAAGGACCGTGCAAATGAGTCTTTTGTGGTTACTCAATTTAACCAAATATGTACACAGACCTTGAAAACAACAACACCAAACTTGCATGCATACTCGTATATCTTTCAGCACGAAATTTCTTGGGTTTTCTAATTTGAATTTCGAGAGCATTTTTCTTGTTTACGTTGTTTTCGGTTTTGTTTTTTTTTTTTTTACTAGGTGATTTGAGCAGCTGTGAAAATTACTTTCTTCCACGTCGCCCATCAGAATGCACATTTCACTCCACCACCATCCGTCCAGACTTTCACCTACACATCGTGTATTTGGTTGTGTACATATAACTTCAAAGCACTAGATCAGCTATAATCAGGATAAATTGTTGGCACGGGAGGGTGGTAGGGTGCATGCGGTAAAGGGTCATGGGTACGCTCTCGAATTCACCTTCTCTAAGTAGAATTTTTGCAATTCAACTCTCCACATGGCGCGCGTCCGACCAACCGACCGACGTTCGGATAGGAGATGAGAAATTTATGCAAACATTTATCTTCCTTTATGGCCTCGTATATCTTATCCTAATGATTCTCTCCATTCGCCTTTGGATTTCGCTCTCATTGCACCCGCATTATGTATATAGTATGCAATGCAGGACCCTCTTTTCGTTTTTTTGTTTTTTCTTCTGCTTCTTCTCTTTGTTTTTTTTTTTTTTTTGGTTCCTCAAAAACCGTTTTAAGACAGGTTCATTTGGAGATATGTATGTACACTACGTGGTGAGAAAAGAAAAGTGGTCCTAGGAGTTTCAACTCCCGATAACTGATTGGGCGGTGTGGAGATAAGGAGATGAAATGCCACCGCTTCAATATTCCGATTCGATGGCATTACTGATGATGATGACGACGACGAGGACGACGAAGGACACGATGGTTGTACATTTTTGATGAACTCTAGCAACGCCATTGGACTATCTTCGGTAACCTCTGACTCAGGATTACCTTTATTGAATTGAAAATGAGCAAGAGTCACAAGGATCTTCATCATCTTGTTAGCCTTTGCGAAATCATAAAAGTGCAAGGTCCTATCTTGTAATTTATGGAGGAAAAACAGTGACACAACTTATCCTTTGTCGTTGTCATTTTCGCTGCCAAACATTCACTGCAGTCTAGACGCGCTACGAATAAACGAATGGCGATGAATGGCACAACAACCAGTCAGTCAATGGTGAATGGCTGGAGTGGGCTTGGAAGGATATGCGATTTTTCACCTTGAGAAAAGTGGATGTGGCGGAAAACAAAGTACTTCAATCGTACGCGCGTGTCGCATAGTTCATTAGGTGGAGCGAATCCCCCGCCTCTTTTTTTATTCCTTCAACAAAGTCAACATGTTTTGTATTACGGGAAAGGGGAGTATAGCATGTAGCGACAGTCGGTGAATGCAATAGGAATAAAGTCCTCCATCATTGTTCGAAAGGATTTAAAATGTTGTTTTTTCCCTTTGCTTCTTGACGCTTGGTACTTGCTGAAATAAAAAAGTTCAGAACAAAAGTGGCAGATACGGTAAAGAGAGCAAAAGTGGAAAAAGGCGAAAAAGAAAACGAGAAATATTGTACAGGAAAACGAAGAACTCCGAAGGATATCCGTCAGGGTTTAAGAGGATCCTTGTGCAGCGTTGAATTGTGACAAATTGATTGTTACTTCTGCGAAAGTGCTTTCGCTGACAATTGTGAGCTTGAGTTGGTTATGATGATGTCGAGAGTAGAAGCAAAGACGGGAGCAGTTACGGGAGTGAGATGCATACTGAATCACGCCTGGATTGGCCTTAGAGCTGGAGAGCTGAGTGCAAATGAATCCTGCTGGATGAAACATATTTGATTGTGAAGGTGGAACAGAACTCGATAAGTTGGAAGTTTGTCTTTCTTTCCTGGTTTTTGTCAAGCATTTTTTCCGCAATTGTTTTATGGGGAAATCATTCGGATTAATTGGGTGGATGTAATCACTAAAGTAGCGGATATAATTGGTACGGAAATATTTTCGTAAGTTTTCTTTCTGGAAGTTATTCCAGGGAACCGCGGCATTTTGTAAGGCTACTGTCATCAGTAGCATTAATATCTGTCCCCAATTGTTAGTCTGCTTTTGACGTACAGATATACATACATGCAAATACCATTGAATATCATAAGCTGAGAAAACACAGAGTGAAAAAAATAATACCGGAACTAGACAATGCAGTCATTGCTTCTGTATTATAAAAGTGGAAAGGCATTCTTTCGATCATCGATTTAGTGTTCGAGTTAGAGCAGCAATCCTGCCACCCTGAAACACAGTCTTTTACGTAATACCTCAATTTAATAATAATGCCCTTCCTGTGACATTTCGGAATTCACATTTATTGAAATTTCAATATTTCAACTAACCAATCATCCTGATTCCTTGGTGATCCTTTATAAATATTAGGACAGTTCTCTTTGAGAATCGATTTACAGATATTTTCCCAGGTAAGGTCTTCGCCTCTAGGGAATTATGGGGAGATATTTTGTAATGAGCAATGAAGTGACAAACACCTGAAAAACGTGATATCATAGTTTATGCTTATTTGACCGATTTCTGCCCTTTTTTTTAACGCATCGTGAATTTTGTCGTAGTTTTCTTCGCCCTCCTGCACCACGTGTGAGAAGGATATAATGTTTTGCTAAGCAGTTTACGTAAACTGGGTCTAGCAAATCTACCGCACGAAGTCGTTGCATGCAATTTAGCATCAGCTGGCGTTTCGGCCAAATTTCGATGAAAAGGCTTCAGTAAATTCCTTCATTAATAGTTGCCTTCTGACCATGAAACCGTGTCAATGGAGGTTAGTTACCGCAATGGTTTACCGTATCCAAAAAACATGAAGAGCGACGAGACCAATTTCAATATAAATCAACAAAATGTGCATTTCTGGACACGAGGAATCGGCACGAAATACATTGCATTCCCCTTCTCCCTTTTTGTTTTTGAGAACACAGAGCATCAAACATAGTTGTGAGATGAGTCTTCTTTCCAAAATTTGTATTATTGGACACCGAGCAGGACCGAGTAACCGGCAACGACGGAAATCTTGTTCATTCATTTTACGGCATTTACCATTTTACTACTAGATCTTTGGGATTTTTGGAAAATTTCGCGTTTACTAGAACGCAATACTAACCAGCACTGAAAACGAAAGAAAAGAAATTTGGAGCCAGATATTGTGCAACTGTGGATTTGCCGAGACGTCGTCATTTGACCTACGTTTTTGTTTTTTTAACTTAATTCCACACTTTGGGGTCAACTTTTTGTGAAAACTGAGTCTTTTTGTTGAGGGTGTCGTGGCGCAGTGGTTGGTGTGTTGGACTCTGACGCATGACGAGCGAGTTTGGATCCCGATAACACTAACGCCATCGAATGCTTATTTTGCGACGTCCCTCCTCGGTTGGGTAGTGCCAAAACCCTCCTTAAAATACTTGCCATGGTTTGTGCTGATCGGCAAAGATTCTGGCAGTCTCTTGCGATTGCAGCTTTCCGACGTCAAACCGTATACATACTGTTTGTTTACTTCTCATTTACAATAGCTGTGTCGCATATACATTTTTTTTTTCTTGGCTACAGAACGGATTTGAACTACAGAGCTTCCTTCTCCGGGATGGAGCTGTGGTGTCCATTCGCTCTACATGGTCCAGCCATCTTAAGCGTTGAATCCGTAGACGCCTGACTAGACTCATGTCGCTGTACAGCCCGTAAAGTTCGTGGTTGAATCTTTTCCTCCATCCCCCGTCTGCGTTTATAGGTCCGAAAATCACGCGCAAAATCTTTCTCTCGAACCGACAAGGGCCTCCTCATCGGCTTTTAATATGTAGTGCCAATGCTTCTGCGCCGTTACAACAGGACCGGGATGATAAGGGTCTTATATAGAGTCAACTTTGTCGTTCGGGAAAGGGGTGTATTACTCAATTGCCTCCTGAGTCCAAAGAAACAGCGATTGGCAAGAGTGATTCTGCGTTTGATTTCGGAACTAATGTCGTCGTTCCAGGTCACTGCGGAGCCAAGGTAGACGAAGTCCTTAACTACGTCGAACTTATATCTGCCAATACAAACGTTCTGGCCAAGACGTCGGTGGTGAGCGTCCTTTTTTTGATGACAGCATATATTTAGTTTTGCCCTCGTTTACCGCTAGACCGACTTTCGCCGCCTCGAACTCAATACTCGCAAACGCCTCATTGACATCTCGCTGTGATCTACCTTTTATGTCAATATCGTCGGCGTATGCAAGGAGTTGCGGGGATTTGAAATAGATTGTGCCTCTTGTATTGGCCAGTGATTTTTGCACATTCGTTTTCAATATGATGTTGGAGAAATCACACGACAGCGCATCGCCCTGCCTAAATCCATTTTTGACATCAAAACTATCGGTAAGGTGTTCACCAATTCGGACGGAGCAGCGAACATTCTCCCAAGTCATCCTGCATAGTCTGACGAGTTTAGCAGGTATGTCAAAGGTAGGCATAGCGTTGCACAGCTCGTCTCTAGTTACGCTGTCGAATGCGGCTTTGAAGTCGACAAATAGGTGGTGAGTGTCGACTTGGAATTCATTGGTTTTTTTCCAGGATCTGCCGTAGTGTGAAAATTTGGTCGATGGTGGACTTCCCTGGCCTGGATCCACAATGATAAGGACAACTGACACTGACACTGATTTACAAAAGGCTTCAGGCGTTCACACAAAACGGCAGGAAAGAAGACCTGGCGGTCTTTCGATCAATCGACAACCAATCAAATTGTTCATATTGAGATCGACGGCAGACACTCCTCCAGCATCCTAGATGTACGAACCTTTCGAAGAGCCAACTTCGACTCGGATCATTACCTTGTTGCAGCCAAGGTACGGATGCGAATTTCTCGGAACCAACGGAGTCGAGTAAGAACACCAAAATTTAACGTCGGAAAGCTGCAATCGCAGGAGACCGCCAGGACCTTCGCCGATCAAGTCTCCCTCAAGATCTCTCAAGTCCCGATGCATTCTGCAGAAACCATGGAACAGCAATGGAGTCGTTTTCAGAAGGCCATTAGAGAGGCCGCCTCAGATGTACTCGTTTTGGAGCCACCACCGTCGAGAAACCCCTGGTTTGATGATGAGTGCAGACAGGCCCACGTAGAAAAACAGAATACATACATGGCCACATTGCATCGACGGACGAGAGCTGCTCGCGAGCTCTATGAACAGAAAAGGAGGGAGGAGCATGTGCTTCTGAGAAGGAAAAAGAAGGAGCACGAGAACCGCGAGATCGAGGAGATGGAGAGATGTTACTGCAGGAACGACGTACGAAAATTTTACCAGAAAGTAAAACGGAAATGCCAAAGCTATAAAGCCAGAGCAGAAGCCTGCAGGGATGAGCACGGACAACTAGTAGTGGAGTCACAGTCGATGCTGAGATTGTGGAAGACTACTTCTGCATACTGTATAACGGAGATGATAGTCAAAATGCCGCCATCAGGCAGAGCGAACCATTCACAATTGACGAAGACGAAAGAGAATCCCATCCACCCGACCTAGACGATATTAAGATAGCGATATCGAACCTTAAGTCTTAAAAACTTAAAACTTAAACTTAAACTTAAAACTGCTTAAGCAGACGGACTCCCCGCGAAACTGTTTAAAGCAGCTGGCGATGAGCTGGTCAGGAACATGCACCAACTCATCTGCAAGATATGGTCGGAAGAACGCGTGCCCGACGAATGGAATCTCAGTATCGTTTGCCCGGTCCATAAGATAGGACACCCCTATGACTGCGCCAATTACAGAGGGATAAGCCTCCTGAACATCACGTACAAGATCCTCTCTGCTGTACTGTGTAAGCGTCTGAAACCGTTCATGGACGATCTGATAGGTTCCTACCAGTGTGGATTCAGGCCAGAAAAATCGACGATAGACCAAATATTTACACTACGGCAGATCTCGGAGAAGACCCATGAATTCCAGGTCGACACGCACCTTCTTTTTGTCGACTTTTAAGCCGCGTATGACAGTGGTTATGAGAGCACCGTGGCGCAGTGGGTAGTGTGTTGGCCTCTGGCGCCGATGACTCGGGATCGAATCCCGACGCAAATGTCATCGAACGTGTTTTTCACGGTGTTTCTCCTCAGCGGGTTTCTGACAAAACCCCCTGTAGTAAAATTGTCATGAAAAGCTTCTCGAAATTCGCCGTTCGGAACCGGCAATAAAACTGTAGGTCCCTTTCACCTATGTGAAAATGAAATCACACACAACATGGGTGATTGAGAGAAGCTCGGCTTAGGTTCTTCATCGACTGTAACGCCAACATACATACATACATATGTACATGACAGTGGTTATAGAGACGAGCTATACAGAGCAATGTGATGTTTTAACATTCCTGCCATACTCGTCAGACTGTGCAGGATGACTATGAAGAACTCTCGCTGCATCATTAAGGTCGGAGGTGAACTAGCGACGCCTTTGATATTAAAAAAGGTTTTAGACGGGGTGACATTATTCTTGGAAATATCGTGCGGGACTCTGCGGCCAATACAAGTGGTGCGATCTACTTCAAATCCACACAATTGCTTGCCTACGCAGATGACATTGACGTTATTGGACGGACAAAGCGAGACGTCAATGAGGCGTTCGCAAGCATTGAAGCAGAAGCGGCTAAAGTGGGTCTAGGGGAAATGGGGATAAGACCAAATATATGCTATCATCAAAGAAAGACGCGTAACACCGACATCTTGATCACAACGTCACCTTCGGCAGCTATATTTTTAAAGTAGTCAAGGTCTTCGTCTACCTTGGCATAATAGTGACAAGCAGCAGTGACACCAGCGCTGAGATAAAACGCAAAATAACTCTTGTCAACCGCTGCTTTTTTGAGCGCAAGAGGCAACTGAGTAGTAGAGTCCTCTCTCGAAAAACTAAGGTATCCCTCTACAAAACTTTAATCATCCCAATCGTCCTCTATGGCGCTGAGGCTTGGACGTCATCAAAAGCGGATGAAGAGGCTCTTGGATGTTTCGAGAGGAAAATTCTGCGTGCAATCTTTGGTCCCGCTTGTGTAAACGGAGAGCGGAGGGGAAATTCAACCAAGAATTGTACGGATTGTACAGCGACATCTGCCTAGTTAGACGTCTTCGGATCCAACGTCTAAGATGGCTGGGCCATGTATAGCGAATGGACATCACCGCTCCGGCCCGGAGAGTCTTCGACACCAACCCCGAGGGCCGACGCAGCAGAGGACGATCGCACTAAGGTGGCGCGCACAGGTGGAAAGGGACCTTAACCAAGTGGGCGTGCGGCACTGGAAGCGGCTGACCAAGGATCGGGCTTGTTTGTTGAGGCCCTGGTTCACCCCGAACTGTAGCGCCATCAATGTAAGTAAATGCACATTATTGTTGCAACTAAATCTTACGAAAATATGACCTAGATACATTTAAAGTCAAACGAAGTATCGAAGTATCGACAAGTATGTATATTTATATTTAAATTGCCTATCAAAATCACATTTCTACACCTTACTGATTCAAGATGTTAAACGGGACTGCCCTTAGGTATCCAATAAAGTCTCTTATTGAACATATGTATGTATGTTGGCGTGACAGTCCATGAAGGACCCGAGCCGAGCTTCTCTCAATCACCCATGTTGTGTGTGATTTAATTTTCCCATAGGTGAAAGGGACCTACAGTTTATTGCCGGTTCCGAACGGCGAATTTCGAGAAGGCTGTAACGCCACCAAAGAAGAAGAAGAAGTTATATGTATATATGTATGGTTTTTTTAAATGATTTGCGCCCAAAGGATGTGGCATCTTCGGAAGGTTCTGGAAACCCGGTTTACCAGCGTGCACGATTCGTGGCTATTTATTCTCCTTTTTAAGCGCGCCTTCATGCTAAACCACACCCCTGCGCCCTTCAACAATCACTCTGCCCGCGGGACTGCCCTTAGGTATTAATTTGCGAGGCTGGTTAGCGATTTACGTTATATTTCGAGTGGCGGCCTCTTGAGCTTCTTCTCACTGCTTCGGCCTGCTCCCCCTCCGGGTCAGGGGTCGGAATACTCCCGGGGTAAGGCATGCCTGTCGTAGGAGGCGACTAAAATCCGGAGGATGGATCAGGTAACACAAGTTGCCAGATCCATAGGAGGAGGAAAAGGGATTAAAATCCCAATATAATAAAAGAATTCCGTAGAGTTTTCTTATTCCGTTGATACCCTTCCTGTCGAGATAAAGAAAGCCTTGAGTTTTCTTCTTGGTTGGTACGAGGTGCCCTTCGGGGTGGTAGAGGTACCCTTTTGGGTGTGGTGGTATCCTACGTGATATTTAAGAATTCCCTTGAGTTTTCTTTTCGGTGGACCTTTCGGGGTCATAGATAGAAGAACCCTTCGGGGTTGTCGATGTTCATAGGCGGTGTGCTATGCACGCTCCTAAAAAAGGTGGCAGAGTCGAGTAGCAGAAATGCGAAACAGAGAAGCTAATAGTTGTCTGCGCTTGGCCCACTTTAAAAAAAAAAATGAAAATCCAGTTGAGTGTGCTGAATCCCTAGCACATTCAGGAATGGACGGAAGGGGAGTTAAGGGACTCTAAATCCCTAGATATTCAAAATAATTCCTTGAGTTTTCTTAAACAAGGGACCCAAGAGGTTCCCAGATATGTAAAAGAATTTCCTGAGTTTTCTTAATTTGGTGGGTGCATGGTGATATGGACCTGTCTGGAAATACCCAGTCAAGCGTGCTAAAATCCTGGCACGCTCAGAATGACGGAGGGTAAGTTGACAGGCTTAAGCTATTGGGGAAGCTTATCTGTAAGTGATTCGGTTGCGAAGCAGATACCAAAATGCTTTGAACAAATTTGTTACCACGGGGACAGGAAGCTCCGGAACGTATTCGGTTACTAATAATAGTATTAAAGTCATTCGCCGGTGGTTCCGGTCCTATCGGTTGAGGTAGGCCCCCTTGTGGGAACATCGTGGTGGCAGTGGTTATCTCAACATCGCGGAAACGTATGGCATCAGGTATCATAGAGGAGCCTGTAGCAAGAGGTGATAGACCTCGGCCTCCATCAAGGGCAGTGAACATGCTCCCAAGCATGTTCACTAATTGAACCAGGGTAGTTTACTACTCTGGGGTAAAACCAATGCTTGTCTTGGTCCCGATTGTGGTTAGCCCACCGTGGGTAGGTGCTCACGTTAAACCAATACACACAATCTGCTTTGGCCTGCCGTAGCCTCGAATGAACTAACGCGATGTATGAGCATAGCCCATTCCAGTTATCTACCGAGTCCATCATGTAAGGGGCCACGTTTTCGGGGTTTGATATGTTCACCCAACAGACAAAAACTGCATGCTCTGCGTCCTCATCAGAATATGGACACAGCGGCGACGCATCAGGTCCACATCTATGAAGGTACTTTCAATAGCCGTATCCAGACAGAAACTGTGAAAGGTGCAGTGCTTGATGTCGAAGTGTCGATAACGGGAATGAGCCTATGCGTCTACCTCCCCTTTGTGGAAGCATCCCATCTGGAATGCCATCTGCCGCCGATCAGACACCTGCCTTCGATATACCGTCTTGAGCTCGTCCGCCAGGATGTCGATGGGTAGCATTCCTGCAATGACGTCGTCTGAGGTGGTTCTGAATCCGCTGATTGTCTTTATTGCACAGAGTTTATAGACTGAGGTCATCATCCATTTATTTCAGTGGTCTTACTGCAAGTGCTCCAGCCGGAATTGGGGCAGCGTACAGTAGGACTGAACTGACTACTCATGAGAGTAGGACTCTGCACGCATATCCGGGCCAGCCAACATTCGGGAGCATTCATGAGAGTGCTCCTTGTGTAAATTATGCCCTCTCGCTGGCGTACTTTATGTGTTCCCTAAAGAAGGGTCTGATGTCCAGCATAACCCCTAGGTACTTCATTGAAACCTTAGACCTAATCGTCTGATCTTTGACAAAGAAGCTCATATACTCCATCTTCTTGCGGCTGGTTGTAAGCACAGCCTCTGTGGCCGCTAGTCCCAGGCCGGCATTTACAAGCCAATCATTCATTTTGGAGATAGCTGTGTTCGTTTTTACCACCGCACAACCAAATAAGTTATCATTTTATTTTTTATTTTTCTTGCTGTTTGGTGGATGCTGGGTTTAAAGATGTAGACAATTTCCAGCAATTCGATCACATGCCAGTTCTTGTCGTTCGAGCTGATTCGTTTTTTAGAACATAGGACAAAGTCCACGGCACCAATGCAATGTCCCAAAGTGCCATAAATGTACCAACCCTGCAAATGTGTGTCCTTTACATCACATCTGTATACGCCATAATCCACATCCAATCGCAATGAATGTCACCCTGTTAATTAACCCATCCAAACTCTAGACACTGTTCGCATTTGCATCTTTATAGCAGCAAAAATCATCAAGCAACCAGTGGTCGTATGCAGCTCATCCGCTCACCATACTTCCATAGGCATTATCGTCACACATCCACTCATCCATTTAGATCGCAGATAAGTATATATGTATAAGCAAACATATCTCGACGCAGATAACATCTCCAAACTTCGTTGCAGCCTAACAACCAACACGGAGAGTTGACACCAATGCCCAAGAGAATATCGCAAATGCCCAAAGACCTCCTATGTAGGCGTCGGTTTTTTGTTTACACAGACACCCTGGCAGAAGTGTTAATTGCTTTGTCACTTATCTACGTTTTATGCTAATTACACCTCAAGTGGTGCCATCTTATAACATATGGTCCGAGACTCGCTGTGGAAGTGTACACCCACCATTACAGCATAGACTAGACTCGGACTTGGTTGCACTTTCTTAATTTGCATCAAATATGGCGACCGAAAGTGATTGCGAGAGAAGGTGGAAGGACATCGGTTTGGCTGGTCCAGGTCGCTTGTTCTCATTGTCATCATCGACGTATGTAGTCGTGATGGTGGTTGCGGTGAGCATAGTTGGAATGCATTATCGTATAGGATCGAACTTGAAAGGATAAATGGCCAAGTGAAGCCATTCCGCATGCATGCACCTGGGGAAAACAAAGACGACACATTTCGAAGGACCACGTTGTGAGAGCGAACGTGTTGGGGGTAAAAGGAACGATAGCCACATGGGACTCATGTAAATGGAGACGATGTTGAGGCCAAAATGGACTTCACTTCATCTAATACGTGAATCCTTTTGTATATATGTATGTGCTTTTTTCCATACTGCCTTCCAATTCTTTTTTGCTTTGTCCTATGACTGCGACGTCGCTGAGGGACATCATCTGCTGGCGTTTGCTACTCTGTTGCTACGTGTCCAGTCATAGTCTCATTTCTGCTTCCCGACCTTAAGCTGCTCGAGAATATGGAGACAATGGAAGTGAAAGAGAAGGATTTAAAAAAAGAAGAATGTGTATACATGTAAGTATGTATCTATATTTAGTATAAAGACATATCAAGCGAACGGGGCCGTGATGGTTAAGGGACGATGGTCTAATTCAACCGCATGAGGTGGTACAGAATGTAATCCTTCATTGTCCTTCTTTTGGAGGATAATACGAGAGAGAATATTACAAGCATCCGACATACAAAGTAAACTGCGAAAGAGGTAAAGAGGAAAAGCCTCCAGACAGCCAATCTCACTATAGCCTCCGGTCACCCACCCGAAGGACAGAACACGCTGAACTCCATGAACACAGTGATGAACACATGAGCATTATCGCTCAGGGCCTTCTCTAGTACTCCACTCATGCCTCGATCCGCCGCTCTATGTCACTTGGCACCGGTGGTAGTAACTAAACTCAACATGACCGGGGGATTGGGAAGGTTTTGCATTTCAATGGTTCTTTAGCTCGTTACAAGATTTTAACCGACGACTTAAAGGTGTAATCCGATTTGTTGGAGAGTTTTCTAACCACCGAAAATGTATTGTATTTGCCATGGAGCAATGTGCGAGCGGAAATGCAGCAGCTGAGAATGCAGCGCCGGGTTCCCTGGCACTGCACACTTAGGTTATCCCCATCCATTGGGTTAGGGTGGCTGTTATTCTTTTTTTGTTTTTATATTTACATCCGTACCAACTGAGAGAATAAAGGTCCCGATACAATCTTTATTTACGTAGGCAGCACGTCTCGTCCAGCAGTAGTAGTATGGCAGAAAAGCAGGGTGAAAAAAAACAACAACACACGGAACTTTGGTATTCATTGCGCTTAGTTGTGCTACTGCGAAGGGGTTTTATGGATTTAATTGCCAGGGGAATTGTTGGACGTTGGTTGTAGCAGCAGTGGCAGCGGCAGCAGTTACCATCGAACGTATAGAGTGCAAATTAAAATCGCGCTAGTGGAATCATATAAATCCGCACATTATATTGATTTTAATTGAATGTTAATATGCAGTCGGAATTGAATGGAATTACAATTATCCGGGTCACTGGAGACTCTTCTTGCTTATCAGATGGTACAAGGATGGTGATGGGGTTCGGTGAAAGTTTATAGTTTAAATGCTCTGTTAAACGGTTTAGATAATGTTGTACAAAATAATTCTGCAGTTCTTGGACATTTAAATTTTCCTTTTTCCATATAAATTGTAACGGCAACATTGACAAAAGGTCAGGAGATGGAACAGATGTTTAAAGAAATATAGAGATGTTATAAGAGGGCGCCGTGGTGCAGTGGTTAGTGTGATGGACTCTGACGCACGATGAGCGAGTTCGAATCCCGATCGCACCAATGCCATTGAGTATTCATTTCACGAGGTCCTTCCTCGGTAGGGTACCGGCCAAACCCCCCGTAGTATGCTGTCTTGAAAAAGCTTCTCGGCTCACGTCGTTCGGAATCGGCATTAAACTGTAGGTCCCTTTTACCTATGTACATATGTGAAAAATAAATCACACAACATGGATGATTGAAGAGAAGCTTGGCTCTGGTCCTTCATGGGCTGTAACACCACAAAAAAAAAAAAAAAACAGAGATGTTATAAATGTGGACGTTTTTAATATGCAGTCAACTCTACAGATTGGGGACTTGAAGTAGACACTCTTCGACCCATAGGCCTTGTATCAAAATTATTCTAAGCTATTTTGACAACATTTTTACATTGATGTCAAGACGAAGGGGTAAAGTAATATCACATAACGGGCGGTTTTTCACAAGTTTCAGTATTGGGACCGATGAAATATAACATGCATACTTGAGGAAGTCTAGACCTGAAAGTATTTAATGTGATACAGATCCATTGTGATAGAACGGAACCTGCACTGTAAGAAAAAAAGGGGTTCTCAGAGTAGTAGGTCCCACCATTTCTTCGAAACCGTCCATTTAGTAATATTCGAGCAAAGTTCATCTTCAAGGCGAACATTTAAGCTGCGTGCGGTAAGGCTTATCGAATAACTGCAGCTCTTAATAGAATAATGGATGATTTTGAAGGACCCACACAGCAAAGGACACTTTCAAGAGTACTGTAGTCGATCACAATGTACGCAGCACAAATTGGTCCCCAAAGTGGCGATTAAATTATACACTAGCAGAATAAACTCAATCAATCGCTTGAATGCCCTGTCGGTACGCTTCGCATTTCGATGTTAAAAAACTAGCTGATTTGCCTGCCTCTCTATCTTTTGAATAAAAGTCGAGTCTGGCAAAACCCAGTAGTGCCATAAGTGTGCCCAATAATGACATTTTTGATCTCCTAGATAGACTTACTTACTTACTTACTTACCTAGGTGGCGGTACAGTCCCTGGTGAACCTGAGCCTCAACCAACAAGCGTCTCCAGCTGGCACGGTCTTTGGCCAGCTGTTTCCAGCGCTGCACGCCCAGTTGGTTAAGGTCCCCTTCCACCTGCGTGCGCCACCGTTGATGCGGCCATCCTCTGCCGAGCCTTCCTTCCGGGTCGATTCGGGAACTCTTCGGATCGGAGCTGTATTTTCCATGCGCCCTACATGGCCTAGCTACCTTAGACACTGTATCCCTAGACGTCGTACCAGGCCGATGTCGCTGTACAACCTGTAAAGTTCTTCGTTATATCTTCTCCTCCATACACTGTTTGAACAAACGGGACTGTAGATAGTGCGCAGAATTTTCCTCTCGAAACGACCAAAGGCATCTTCATCCGCATTTGTTAAGGTCCAAGTCTCTGCGCCGTACAGGATGACTGGAATGATTGAGGTCTTATATAGTGTCACCTTGGTTTTCCGAGAGAGGGCTCTACTTCTCAATTGCCTCTTGAGCCCAAAGAAACAGCGGTTGGCAAGAGTGATTTTGCGTTTTATCTCTGAGCTGGTGTTGTTGTCGCTGGTCATCAGTGAGCCAAGGTAGACGCATTTCATTTACCACTTCAAAGTTATATCCGCCCATGGTGACCTTCTGGCCAATACGTCGGTGTTGTCCGTCCCTTTTAGATGAAAGCAGATATTTAACCTCATTAACCTTTAGACCCATCTTAGCCGCTTTTACCTCAATGCTTACAAAGGCCTTATTGACGTCTCGCTGTGTCCGTGTAGTCACGTCAATGTCGTCGACGTACGCAGGCAATTGCGTAGACTTGAAATAAATCGTACCTCTTATACGATTTTTACAAGCACGATGTTGAAAAAGTTGCATGACAGCGCGTCAGCTTGCCTAAATCCTTTTTTAAGATCACAGGTCTCGGTTTGCTCATTACCGACCTTAATGGAGCAGCGAGAATTCTCCATTGTCATTCTGCACAGTCGGACGAGTTTGGCAGGGATGTCAAAACTGGACATGCCTTATATGCAACCTTGAAAGCGACTAAGAGTTTCGATTTGATATTCCTGGGTTTTCTCCAAGACCTGCCGTAGTGTAAATATTTGGTCTATTGTGGATTTACCTGGCCTGAAGCCACACTTATAAGAGCCTATCAGGTTATCCAAAAACGGTTTCAGGCGTTCACACAATACGGCAGAGAAGATCTTATATGCGATGTTAAGGAGACTTATTCCCCTATAGTTGGCGCGGTTATAGGGGTCTCCTTTATTATGGACCGGGCAAACGATGCTGAGATTCCATTCGTCGGGAATGGTTTCCCCCGACCATATCCTGCAAATGAGATGGTGCATGCACCTTACCAGCTCATCTCCAGCCGTCTTAAGAAGCTCAGCAGACAGGCCGTCTTCGCTGGCGGCTTTATTAGAGTTAAGTCTTGATACCGCTATTTTGACTTCGTCTAGGTCGGGTGGACAGCGGTATCTTGTCTGTCATCACCGTTACAGTTTGCAGAAGTGGTCTTGCCAAATCCTCAGCATCAACTGTGATTCCACTATTAGTTCTCCATTTTCATCCCTGCAGGCCGCCGCCCTGCATTGTAGCCATGGCATGTTCGTTTTACCTTACTGTAAAACTTACGGTCGTCATTCCTGCGGAAACATCTCTCCATCTCCTCGATCTCACTCTTTCCGTGCTCTCTTTTCTTTTTTCTGAAAAGCGTGTGTTCCTCTCTTCTCTTCTGCTCGTCCGTCATTGCAGCATGGCTTTATATGCTTCTTGCTTTGCTGCATGGGCTTGTTCACATTGTTCATCGAACCAGGGGTTTCTAGGT
This sequence comes from Eumerus sabulonum, assembly GCA_951905685.1. NCBI lineage: Eukaryota > Metazoa > Arthropoda > Insecta > Diptera > Syrphidae > Eumerus > Eumerus sabulonum. The sequence goes on from OX645063.1 coordinate 49,195,927, forward strand.
AGTGGCGGTTTGAAACCCAGCACCTCTGAGGCAGCGTCTCTGACGGCGCTCTGGCAGTGCGCCCATTCCTGCTCTATTGTTTGTGCTGCTGTGGGCGGATTTTGAGAGAGCTTGAAAGAGACACGATCGGCAAGGATTCTGGTAGTCTCTTGCGGTTGTTCCTTTCCGACGTCAAACTTACGTAGTCCTACTCGACTCCTAAGCATTCTGGATATCCTCATTCGTACCTTGGCTACAACAAGGTAGTGGTCCGAGTCGATGTTGGCCCCTCGGAAGGTTCGTACGTCGAGAATACAGGGGGAGTGCCTGGCGTCGATCGCAATGTGGTCAATCTGGTTGGTGGTCGATTGATCAAAAGACCGCCAGGTACCCTTATGGAAGTTGAGATGGGGGAATCGCGTGCTTGCTGCAAGGAGGTTCCGCCGCACTAGGAAATCGATTAGCCTAAGTCCGTTGTCGGATGTGGTTATGCTTTCCTATGATCGACTCAAACATGTCCTCTTTGACCAGTTTTGCATTAAAATCTCCTAGGACTATTTTTGTGTCGTAGCTGGGGGATTGGGCATATGTTCTGTCTAGGAGATCGTAGATTTCTTCTTTAAGTCGATCGTCCATTTCTTCCGTTGGGGCGTGAGCACATATTAAGCTAATGTTTCCAAATTTAGCTTTGATGCGAATTGTTATGAGGGGTTCGCTTATATCTCGGAAGCTTAAGGCTTTTTGTCGGAGTCTTCCTTTAATAGCGAATCCGCACCAGAATATGCGCTGTTTTTTCTCCTTGTATCAGTTCCCGTAGTGGATGTCACAGTTTTTCATCCGTCCCATCCCATCCCATCGCACTTCTTGGAGTTGGGTTATATATGCTTTATCGCAGTCGGGGGTTTGCTCCAATTGATCGCCCCGGTCTGTTAAGGGAGCTCACATTCCAGGTGCAGACTCTGAAGTCCGTTAGTCGTTTGCAGGGGTCGTCAGCTTTGTATCCGTCCGTATCCGAGGCTTGTTGTCGTTTCGGAATAAGTGGGTTTTTACGTGATAGAGATGTTACCCCTAAGCTCAACCCCCAACTTGGAGGGTCAGGTTCCTCTTTCCCCAGGAACAAGGGGTTGGGTTGCTGCACACTACCTGGCGGGTGTCAGGGTTGGTATCTAGGGGGCCACGCGGAGGCTGTGTGTCAACTTGGATTGAGCAGGGACAGAGATCGAAGCTGGCGTTTGCCATGTTACACGCAATCAACTTCTTTGCTCTGTTTGCTCGCTCCCTCCCCCCTGATCACCTAGATAGAACTTATGCTAAATATCCTAGTTATGATACCAACGTTTCACTAGGAGAGTACATTGCGATCATGGGCAAATAAACCGTTCTTGAGCGCGACATTGGATATCAAAGACTTCGCGATGGAGCGGAATTCCATTATAGTAAGCACGCAATTCCTGCTTTCCTATATTCATAAAGGGACCTGGCGGCCACCGTATTAATCGACTATCCACCAGATTGATCACATTGCGATTGACGTCAGGCACTTCTCCATTGCTCTGCTTGCTCCCCACTTGAAGCTACAATCGCAAGAGATCGCTAGAGCCTTTGCCGATCGTGTCTCTCACAAATTTTCCTAAACTCTTGCACCACAATTCATTCCGCACGGAATAGCCGCCAACAACTCATGAGCAACGTCGCCTCATATATGTTGGTTTCAAAGTGTTACATCAAAGGAATCACGCAGAAGGATAAATGTACCGAAACAAAAAGTACATAAAACTGCGCTTCACTGGAAAACGAAATCTGAACGCGAAACCTATAAGCAGAAAATAAGAGATGAACATAGCACGAGAAGCACACGATCGAGAGAAATAGTTTTTAGGACACGAACTCGTCACAAGCAACGTTTCCCAAATAGCGACTAAACTTAGTAAGTGAAGTGCAATATCTGTGGGCGAAACGTTAAGCCTATGAGTTCCGTAAATCCGTATAAAAATATTGTATTAATGCTCACCTTCTCTTGTTGGTTCAAGCAATCAAGACTCACAACAAAATATTTCAGCATACATTTCCCGCAAGACTAACTATACCGCCCTCAATTTGACTCGACTTTCAAATTCCTCAGTCGATGGATAGTTCCGCGAAATACATTTTTTTTGAAAACCATCTGAATCAATCTAGTCGTGTGTTTTTCAAATGTATAAACTACCACCCTGCGGCACATGCCCGGGAGTTCGCCCTTTTGCAAAAATCCATTTTCTTAATTATGTGCATTCGCTACTTCAACTCTCAATGTTCTTCCGGTCGGATATGACTAAACAAAAAGCAAAAACAAAATCAAAACCACCCGCCCCATGAGTACCCGCCCGTACTTATGTATTCCGCGCATGTTAACAACTGCCAGCTATCAAATTATGCGGTTGCACACTGACTGACCCCTAAGGACAAGCTTTCGGCCGGGCAACAATTCATACACGCGCGTGAGTGAGTCCACAAATATGCAAATTAGCCGACCTGTAATTTGCGATTAATTATGCTGCTGGGGGTTTTAAATGGACGGAACAGGTGTTGTCGTGTCATACTCTCTCTTTCAGGGTTAGAGGTTGAAATTTGCATCGTGCGGGTGCCATCAAACTTCATTATGGTGCCGCTGACGCAATGCAGTTGTTTCAAATAATTCGTAAAATTTGAAAATTAAAAAACAAAAAATGGAAACGGCAGAGCCCATAACCGACGACATTCCACTCGAAAACTTGTACTACGTGTCGGGTGATGTCATTTAACTAATTTCTCAACAAAAATGCTCCTTGCTGGGCACATGTTAAAAACAATTTGCAAAGGTACTTGAAAGTCATCGTGTCTCGAGGTTTGTGCACTTTCACCACAGGTGGTGCGACAAATTTTGCCAGTTGGCGACACACAAAAAGATGAAGGAAAACTACAATGGACTCATTAAGACAGATTGTGCGGTGCCGTACAATTTTGTATTGCACTCGAGACTCGCACTCGAGTGTGGTGATGTTGGAACTGATGGAGATGATGTTCGTGCAACAGCACTCTGAGATACATTTGATGGTAGAGGAAGCGGCATGGGTGGCATTTGCCTGTTTACCTAGGCATGCACTTCAATGCGGACGAGTGCCATGTGCTTAGACTTGAATGAATAAAGTTTTTAACACGATGTGTAACGAAAAAGTCCAGATACGTCAAGTGCGAATACGTGCAATGTGTGCTGCTCAAGGAATGAATTGTTCCTTGCCCATCATATATTGTTACGCCGCTCTAGAGTATCCTAACTGACGCTTAAAAGTGGTGCAAAATTGTCGTAAGACTGTGAGATATCCTTCGAATTCCAGTTGATTTGATTCATTTGGCTTGAGGGAGGGTATGGACTCAAGTTATTGATGGCTCTCAACCTGGCGAGATGCCAGCAACGATCCCTGTTTCAATGCCCGGGTCAAGTTGATATACAGCGGATTTGTCGTAGGAAAGCGGTTAAGGTCGAAGGTCATCGACTTAAGGCTGTGACCCGCATCACACGCCTACAACAAAGAGGCTGAAGATCGCATCAAAGAGGACTCTAGGACTTCTTATCCGGAGTACGATGTTAAAATCGTACTCGACGACTTCAGTGCCAAATCCGGAGTGATCGGATAGAACAGCCTCCACGATACAACTACAGATAACGGTTTCCGATACACGGATTTGCGACAGCTTGTAAGCGGTGATAAGTAGCACAAAACTTCCCCGCAAGCAATCTGGCGATCACCGGATGGTCGAACCTCCAGCCAATTCAATAATCTGCTCATTGACGCAAGACACTCGTCAAGCATCCTGGATTTGTGAACATTCAGGGGGGCAAACGTCAACTTCGACCATTTCCTCGTAGCAGTAAGATTCAGAGTTCGATTGTCCAATGCTAGAAAGCTGCACCCACCCACCGTGAGGAAATCGGTGCACTATAGGGAGCAGCTGAGCGAAAGGCTCTCCGGTATGCCTGCGTCAAGCACAAATGTCAACAATATGTGGGCGCTTTTCCGCTCAGCCATTTAGGAAGCAGCCGAAAACACCTTAGGCTACCTACCACCCCCCACAAGAAACCCGTGGTATGATGGCGAGTGTTAGCAGGAAAAGGCAGCAACCGACGAGCCTTACCAAAGGCGCGAAAAACCAGGGAAACGCGAGAGGAGTAAAGAGCCAGAAGAAGGGAAAAAACTGCTGCGACTAAAGGAAATAATCTTCGCGGCATCCCAGCTCAAGGATATTGAGGCATCTAGGGACAAGCATAAAATACGGGCCTTTTATAAGAAAGCACAAAGCCTTGCAGGAAGCTTCAAGAAAGGCACCCAGGCTCTTCGAAATTTCGAGGACAATCTTGTCACCGACCCGCAGGGAATAGTGGATGTATTTAAGCAGCATGTTCAGCAGCTTTTTAACGGGCATGACTACCTTCAGCCGCTGAAGTAGTCCTCCCACCCAGCATCGAAGAAGTCGGCACGGTTTTTAAAAAAAACTGAAAAACAACAAGGCCGCAGGCTCAGATGGCTTGCCGTCAGAGCTTTTCAAGGCTGGCGGCGATGTTCTTGTTGGGAGCATGCATGAGATCAGCTGTAGAATTTGGCATTCCCGACGATAGGAATATTAGCTCTATTTGCCCCATCTACAAAAAAGGCGATCCTACCTCTTGCAAGAACTATAGAGGTATATCCCTGCTCAACGTCGCATACAAGATCCTGTCCAGCGTATTGGCAAATCGACTATAGACTATAGTCCTGGAAAAGACCAGCGAATTTCAAATCTATTTATAGATTTTAGGGCCGCATACGAAAGCATTCATCGCACAGATTTGTTCTAGGCGAAGGCCGAATTCGGGATCCCAGGAAAACTGATCCGGCTGTGTCGCGCCACGCAAAAAAACTTGAGATGCTCCGTAGAGTTCGGTTTTAGGGCATCTGAACCGTTTGAAATATGCACCGGATTTCGCAAGGAGATACGCTGTTGTGTGACTTCTTCAATTTGGTGCTGGAGCAGATAGCGCGACGGGCAGGCATCAACAGGGAGGGCAGTATCTTGTACAAGTCTGTCCAGCTGCTAGGATACGCTGATGATATTGACATCATTGCGAGATCTCAGCGTGACGTTGTAGAAGCTTTCACGGCGATTGAGAAACAGGCGAAACGAGTTGGTCCTAAAGTCAAAATATAACGATTGACAGCTATCATTTCGATATGGTTGAGTTTGTCTACCTCGGGGCAAACGTAAGCTCCACAAGCGACACCAAAGTGGAGATCCGAAAGGAAAATTAAATTCTGCGCCGAATACTTGGTCTTGTCTGGGAGGAGGGTGAATGGAGGAGAAGAGATAACTGCGAACTATACGAGCTGTACAAAGATGGGGATATAGTGCGGAGGGCAAAGATCCGCCGACTAAATTGGCTCGGCGACATCGAGCGCATGAACATCAACGTTCCAACTAGAAGTTCTTCGACTCCGAGCCTCCTGGTTCGAGTAGAAGAGGAAGACCGACTTCCGGTATAAGGACCAAGTAACCACGGATGTAAGATAACTTAATCTTGATGACTGGAAGCAGCGTGCCAGGGACCGTCAAGGATGGAAGACCTGATAAGTAAGTAAGTATGTAATTTGGCTGGAGCTCATTTAGCTAACTATGGGTAACTGTTGTGAGAGGATCGTGTTTGGCTAAAATGAATAACATAGACGATTGAGTTCCACGTAATGCTAGGATACGGTTCATACTAACTCCAGGAGGTGTAACCAATATTGATCACTATATCTATTCTGAAAAGGTCAAGAAGTCCCATTAGAAAAAAGAGGCAAACAACGCATTTGGCAATGTGTTACTAAATGGTTAGTATAGCTAGAACGAGCAGAGCACGTCCTACTGCCTTACTTCAACTGAAACACGAACCGTAGACTTCTTATCCACTCACGTTATGATGTCGCATTTCATTAAAAACAAAACATTCTAAATATGCACCCGACTCCTGTCAATTCATCGCTTCATACGACACAAATGACCAGATAGTGCCGAACAAGAAAACATATCTTCATAATCCCCACAGACGTTATTATGTAAAGGGTTAAAGGTTCTAGTCACGCTTTCGCCAATTGCCCACAAATCTAACCAAAACCAGCCAACGTGCTTTCGGGAGCTGGTCTATTGCAAGTACAACTCGTATAGCCAGCCAACAACGACCATCATCACCGCCCAGAGAAACTCGAGAGTGTCCTCGCCAAGACCTGACCGACACCATCGGGTTCTGTACCCTGTCATCAAGTGTGGCAAAGAAATTACCCAATGCTACTGCCTTTGTGGTTCATCTCCATTTGCATATTACGCGTTGCAAAAATCGTCCCTTCACGTCTCGTCGACTCCCTACCCACACTCAACCGGATGGGTTGTTCTGTTCATGGATAATGGTGGCGATGGTGCCTGGAATCTGCACCAATTGCTGGCCACATAGTTTGCAATTCACACTTGGAACAGTACTGTTTCTGTACTGTGTACTCAGTGTTGGACTTCTCGACCAAAAAGTGCGGTGTGATGTGATGTGGTAAGAGTTCTTTTGTTTGTTCCATAGATGTACACATAGAACCACTGGGTGGGGACATTACAAACAAGATCCTGGGCAAGGTATTTTTCCTTTTTTTTCATTCAACAACCAAGTGAATGTCTCATTGGTTCTGCTCTAGTCTTCTGGCGCACTATTCAGTCACAAGGGATGCTAGTTTGGTAGAGCTTTGAAGCATTGAATTACAAATTCAGGTCGCGATCACTTCACAGGGCTTTCGTCTGGCACGTGAAGGAAATATGGCTGCATGACGACAGTAATGACGAGACCAGTGATGCCGACGAAGACGACAATGACGATGATGACGATAATGATGATGCTGATGGTAGTTCTGAATGCACAGCGAAAATTCAATTTGATTTTCACCACGACGAACTGGGAAGAAAAGGATAAAAGGAAATTTCTCGCTTTTCTTCGAAAACATCTTCGGAATCTTTGCACGAATTGACTTAGCCTGGGTAGTCGCTGCCACACAATCAGAGTTGCGAAGGCAATCCCGCATCGAGGCAATTGAGGTTCATTGCTTACACAAACAATTGGTACGTATCTAAACAACCTATCGATTGTGCCTTCATCAGGCTATGCCACCAGCACAGTGTTTCACAGTGTTTCACAATCACCATCAGCATCCGAAGTCAACACTGCATTTTCATTGGTTCTTGAACGAAATGACATTGGAGAAGTTGCTGATTGTTGCAACAGTGTGGCCAGCAATTCAAAGTCATAAACCTCCACTTTGTTGGGAGTTCCACATGCTCGGCACACTGTAATGGTGTTTTCTGGTTCAATCTATACCCATCGGTAGAAATGCATAAGAAGCATGAGAAAGCATTTTCGAGCTGATATTCTATACTGCTCCACCAATGCATATTTTTTTGGTGTTTCTCGCGTCCTTTCCGGACGTGTTAACTCCTTTACGACATTCTTCCCTCTCCGCCTACTTCACCTCGCCAATGGGCTAACTAATGTTCTGCTACACTAATATTTATGTTCTGTGGGATTTGTGGACGCGGAGCGAATACAAAAGCTGATTTTTCACAGGATAATGGCCTTCAGCAGTTATCGATGTTCTCACTGTAGTGCATTTTCATTTACACGTTGCAAGACATGAAGCCTCAACTGGTCTTGTCCGCATAGGTGCAACATCCAAACTTATGTACGTCGCGTTTGTGTACGTGATGAAAGAGAAATAAATTGGGATGGAAAGCTTCCCAACGGCCATGAGATTGATTACCGGCCAGCCGGGAACGAACGTTAAAACCTTACCGCCTCGAGGTAATTTCGAAATAATCCGTAAGCCATGACCTACTATAATTGGTAAGATGGCTGAAATGTTTGTATCTTTATGTCTTGTTGAATCCGAGGCTGCATAAAATAGGTGGATTGCAACTTTTTTATGATTGTTGACAGAACGGGAGGAGAAAATAAATCTCTAAGCAGGAGCATGTGCACCACCTATTTCCTTCCGAAAATAACTAGGCCTTTTTGAAACCATGTACAACAATTCTTGGCAGTAATCAGATTTTGGTGATATTGAATGACTAGAGAATGTCGTTAACTGGACTTGGGAAGGGGTATATTTATTAATTTAATCAACGACGGGATTCTCCTTCGTCTTCGTCCATTGTCAATGGTTCTGCCTGACGGCGGCATTTGGACTACCATCGCCGTAATACAGTCTTCAGAAGTGGTCCTTCCACAATCTCAGCATGGACTGTGACTCCACTACTAGTTGTCCGTGCTCATCCCTGCAGACTTCTGCGCTGGCTCTATAGCCTTGGCATGTTCGTTTTACTTTCTGGTAAAATTTTCAAACGTCGTTCCGGCAATAACATTTCTCCATCTCCTCGATCTCGCGTTTCTCGTGCTCCTTCTTTTTCGTTCTCAGAAGCGCATGCTCCTCCCTCCTTCTCTGTTCATAGGGCTCGCGGGCAGCTCTCGTCCGTCAATGCAATGTGGCCATGTATGCATTCTGTTTCTCTACATGGTGAAAGGGACCTACAGTTGAGTCGAGGAGCTTTTTCAGGGCAAGTTATACTACGCGGGGTTTCGCCAGTAGTCCGCCGTGGAGGGACGCCACGAAATAAACATTCGATGGCGTTGGTGTTATCGAGATCCGAACTCCAATCAGCATTCTTAGTTGATGAACGGTATTGATGAGATATCTTCAAATTGATGATTTCTTAATAACTTGAAGGAGAAAATTTCACTATTCACCAAATATTGTAGTAAATATAGAAGCAAGTGGTTATATGTAGGCCATTGGTGTTCGGGATTGAGCTTCATTTAACCTTTCCGTAACGTAAGACTTGTAAAAACAATACAATTAAAAATCGATGGTCCTCGTCATCGAGAAAAATTAACAGAACTAATTAAGATGAATCTAATGAGCCCAAACTTGATGGGTTTACTGACAGGCGATCCAGAACTTCGTCTCCCTCGAGTTCCATCATCAGAGTAACTCAGTGGTGTCAGCATATTTGAGTGTTTCAAATGTCAGGTCACAGATATGTTTGAGAGTAATGTAAATACCCATTATTCGTCTAAGAACTTTACCGCAGCTTACAAAAAGAGCTGGTGACCTTGAAACACCTGAACAGATCTTCATAAGTTTTAGCTAACAACCATCTTGATTACGTTATCTTTCTAAATAAAAAAAAAAGCGTCATAACCGGTACATTCGTTCAGGAGCTACGATGTCACAGACAGACACACAGACACCTTAAACTTAAAACACCTCTCTTTTTGCGTCATGGGCTAAAAATTAAAAAATATGAAATTCAGTTAGTGTTTTCTTTTTTGGGTTCCATACCCAAAGGTAAAACGGAACCCTATTACTGAGACTTCGCTGTCCGTCCGTCCGTCTGTCACCAGGTTGTATCTCATAAACCGTGATAGTTAGACAGTTGAAATTTTCACAGATGATGTATTTCTGTTGCCGCTACCACGACAAATACTAAAAACAGAACAAAATGAATTTTTAAGGGGGGTTCCCATACAACAGACATGATTTTCATCCAAAAAATCCTGCCTGCAACCAAGATCTGTCATTCGAAGAGGTAACATACATAGTCTCTTTCATATTTATATATACAGATGGTACGGAACCCTTCGTGCGCGAGTCCGACTCGCACTTGGCCGGTTTTTTTCCCACTGGGAAGATAGTCGTGTGGGCCTTGCCTTGCGGGTCGCACCTACACCACTTTTTTTATATATATGTACATATTATTGATTTGAATCAATCCTCATGATGAAAAACTACATATCAATAAATTTTCCGTAGCCATAGATACGTTAAATGGGACAAGGATGTGGTCATCATCCAGATAACGTCAATCAATGTCGCCAGTATTAAAATTACCAAAGATACATGGAAATTGACTAGACAATAAACTTCCCACTAAATTACTTACGTTCGAGTCTGATGTAATTTACAATAAAACAATATCCACGTGTTGTTTGAGACGTGCTCTGAGCCAACAAGAATGCTTAATGTTCGAAATGAAGAGAAATCGTTTGCAAATTCATTTGTCGACTATCAAGTGAACTTCTAACTACAATCAACACTCCCCCGCCTCGCTCCATACCAGACTTCTGAGACCGATCCATACGATAAACCGAATAGCTCAAAAGTATATCTTTCAGCCAGGTTTCCGTTAATATTAGGATGTCATAGTTGTGCGCAGAAAAACTGATAAAAATTTCGTTTGTTTTGGTTCGGAAACCACCAGCGTCTTGATGGTCCACCCGCAACTATGACGGATGTAAAGAAGATGATAGAGAACATTTCAATCTGGTTTCACTTCGTTTGCGGGATTCCCGTTTTTTGGCTTTAGATATTAACTTAAGGTTAATATAATTTGAACACCCAATGGCCAATTAGAGGCGTTTAAAGCCTTCTCAAATGTAAATATAATCTGAAGTTCAAGTTTAAAATTGACGAAATGAAGGGTCGTAACTTCGACATTGCCTTTTACTAATTTCTTCCAAACAAGCACATGTTTGGGAAGATCAAGTTTCTGTGCTCTAAATGAAATTATGTTCTCCTTGGTGATGTTTATATTCAAACGAGAAAGATGAAGAAACCTCAACCTACCTACCTACCGATGGCAATGATAGATCGGATGCGTCAAACCTAGCAGTACCAACCAGTTTGCGTTGACTTAGCTCATTTTTTCCGCTGCATCTATTCAGCAGAATCATCAAAAATGATGTTGGGTCTTATAACCTTGGGATGGTGGCGTCATATGGGATTCAACAAATGATGGGACCTTATAGGATGATTACGATGAATGTGTTGCTGAAGGTGCACCGGGAGATTGCACAACAGCTGGGCTGATAACTTATTGTAATTGTGTGGGAGCTAAAGGTGGTGTCTGTCACGTCGTTGGGGTCAATTTACATATCAACCCATTTTTATGGAGTCTATAAATGACACTATCCGATGGGCTCAGTGATTTCACAATTATGATTTCAGATTTCCTAATCAACCTCGTTTTTAAGTTGGGCAATTAATGAAAGGAGATATGTAGCTACTAATCCAAGGGCAATTACTACATCGCCAAACGAGATTACGATTCAATTGAAGGGCCATGGCAGATTCTTCGTGAAATTGTGCGCATATTTTGTGAAAGGTAAACCACAAAAATCTTCACAATTAATAAAATTATCATGGAAGCATTTGACTGATATAATTAATACCAATAGTTTTAAGTTAAAAGAACTACATACATAAAAGAGAATATAGTGAGGGCAATTATACTCACAATACTACTAAACAAACAGTCTAATAACTGGCATATACATAGAGTCAGTACATGATTATGGCGAGAGTACCTATATCATTACTCAGAAACAACCACAAGCCTCGGATTTAACGGACGGACCCGTCCCCTACAAACGAATAAAAGGATAAGAGTATCAGTTCTGCACCTGGAATGTTATATCCTTTAACAGACTGGGTGCGGCCGAATAGTTATAAAAAGCCCTAAGCTGCTATAAAGCAGACATTACCGCACTCTGCGAAGTGCGAAGGGATGAAGCGGGTAAAAGGAGGATGAGAAACTGTGACATATACTTCGGAAACAGCTACAAAAGAAACAAACAATGCCTATTTGGATGCGGATTTGTTGCTTGAGGTGAACTTAGGCAAGAAGTGCTTAGTTTTCGGCATGTGAGCGAAAACCTCAACAATCCACAGCAAATCTTTGAGAACATCAGCTTTATATGCGTTCACGCTCCTACAGAAGAAAAAGACGACAGAGTGAAAGATGACTTCTGTGACCTCCAGGACAGAACATAAGCTCAATGTCTTGCAAAATTTGACGTCGGGAAGCTGTAATCGCAAGAGACCGTCAGGATCTTCGCTTATCGTGTAATCCTGAGTGCGCCTAGTGCTCAGGATACCCCGCTAAAGACTGGGCTAATTTTAAGATGGGCCCCCAGCCAGGCTGATCCTCGGCACGGGTCGTGTAACACCTTGATCCGGCCCATTGACCATATCTTGGCTTCATATCTCCTCTGGGGTTACCCCGAGAGTCATTGACCTTTACTGGGCCCTTGCACTGCGTCGAGGTGTGTAGTCACGCAAGGGTCCGGCCTAATTAACACATCGCTGTTTTTTTTTTGACAATATGACTGCGTGTGGTTAAAAACCTGGCAGCGTTCACATTGAGGAACTAACCTTGTTCTTCTTTGTTGCGTTTCAATTTCATCAAGAATTATATCTCATTAATACGATGAGATATAGTTTTTATCGAAAACGAAAACGGGCAGACCGCGTCTTGTTTTAACTTCATAGCTATCGACTACCTTTTTTCGCTCGCAAAAATATTAACGACGTCAGTTATCTTGAAGCCTTTATTTTTTTAGGCCGGAGGTAATCTTCCCCTCTGGGCAGGAGGCGGACAAGCCTTTAGCTATCTCTCTGATAGGCCTTATTTTCATAAGTATGCCACTGATTTTTTCATTTGTAAGCTTTTGATTAGCAATACATTTTTTTACATTCTAAACAACTTATTCTAGGTAAAAACGCTTAAACCTATCTTATATATCTTATCTATTTAACGTAGCATACTGGACCTAAACGGGCACTCTAAGCAATACTGAATATTTTTAAATTTGTTTTTTGACGTCTATTCTATTTATTGTGGAATTCGTTTATTAGTTTATTATTTGATCGGCACTTTCCGGCAAAACGCTCACAATTTCGTTTATTCGATCATATGCCTCAATGCCGATCATATTTACCGGCGGTGTTAGTGCTACTGGGTTTCACGCGTACCTTTGTTCTTAAGCGACATCGTTCGCTGCTTGTCTTTTTGCACTTTAGCGCTGCACGTATTTTTACGGACACCTTGTTTTCCTTGGCGTCCATAATATAGGGTGACAAAACAGCTTTGCGTTTTTCACCGGTCGTTTTATGAGCCAGTCCCTTTCGCTACTCAATTCTTCTTCGTCTGTATGATAATTTACATTATCCAGACGGTTAAGTTGCGATTCGCTACGGTCTCCGACCGTGCTTCCAGAGTCTTTAACTCCCTCCTCAGTTCTTCGCAAAGAAGCTCCACGTTACGTAGCTTCATGCGAAGATCATAATTTTCCTCTTTCAAACTTTGTAGTTTTGGAGGGGAAGACTTTTTGCCTGAGGTGTTCGTCTTTTCAGAGCGCTTTATGTCTTTTGTCGATTCCGACGGAGGAGATCTTGTGGTCTTGGAGTTAGTAAGAGGGTCTAATTCGTAAAAAGTATTTTTTTTTCCATTAGATTCCCACGTGTAGCTGAGAAAGGATGGTCCATCTGCCCAGAGATCCGCAGCAGATAGATAAGGGTAGCTGATCTGGAGGTCGCCAAATATACGGATGCTCCGTTAACGATTGGGCTACTGGGTCGCTTAACACCTTAATTCAACCCAGGGGTTAGTTAAACTAACGATGGATTTTAGTCGCCTTTTACGACAGGCATACCTTACCTCGGGTAATCCCTACCCTAAGTGTACGTAAATATTTCGTTGTTTTTGTATGTGTCTCTTAAAACTTCATCTTTATTTATCACGAAGGGGCACTATGTTGGACTTTCACTGAACAGATCTAGCTTTTCATTTCGGTGCCCTGATTGTGCATGAAAAAAGACAACAACCTGTTCCAGTTTTCTCTAAGTTAATTGATTAGCAAATTAAGTTAAAATGTAGAGCACGGCGGGGCAAGCACCGGGCTTAACCTAGTAGACAGACGTTAGAGAGCCAGTTGTTTATTAGTGCTAAGAGATGACTGACTTAAGTGGTTGTCCTGTAAATCAATTTAGATGTGTCTACAATCAGAGATGGATTGTTCATTCGAAGCGCTCCAAACCGGCGGCTTTTGCTTATGCCAGTGACTTCCGAAGAAGCGGACGGGGAAGAGCTTTATATATATGCCCCTTCCATTTTAGTTAGTAGATATAAATACGAGTCCCTAATTGCATGTTTAGATACTCGAAACATAACATAATCTGTCATTTGATGAATGCGAGTGAGAGCAATTCATTTGAATTTCCTAATCTTCTATTGCCTCCTTATGTGAAAGTAGCGTATCCCATTTGACTCCTCAAGCATTCCTCATACCACTGCAGCAATCATTTTTAATAGCATAAAATAAAAATTCAAAAACACACGTATACGAAGATACCCAACACACCAACGACCAAACCTGTCGTCATCTTTGCCACAAGTGACTGGGACGTTTTCATGCTATTTGCAATCAAGCCAGGAAAGATCGACTCCCCGGTAAAAGATAAGAAATTTGATATTTGAAACAGTTAAGAAAGAAACCGGTCACTCTTTACATTTCACCGGTCCCCCATCACCTCCTGCTTTTGCTTGTGGATGCACCCTGATAGCCAGTGTAATGGCGCCGCGTCATGTGCATGTTGTAAGTGATAAAAACAAGAAGACGCAACCAGGAAAATAAAATTCGAAATTTGTACAACAGTTGGGCGGGTGGTAAACAGAAAATTGCATACATTATCCATGAGTTAACCCGAAAGGAAAAGGTAGTTCCAAGAAACATTGGTGATGTTATGAATGGAGGAAGGAAAGAAGGAAAGACGTGAAACAGTATGAAGGAAGAGGGTTCACTCGGTTGGAAAGCCTTCAGATGGAGCTCATAAAAGTCGAAGCCGAATGTTGAAGGTGAAATGCCGGATAGCGCAATACTGCTCTGCAGGTTTTCTGGACGTTCCAGGCCCTTGATACAACCCCTGCTGCCATACTACATAGTTATTGTTGTTGTTCGTGTACTGGTACTTTCTTTTATCGCTATTACAAGAGCATTCCTTGCAAAATGATATTCACCTTTAACCAGGCGTTTTCCTTATTTCAATTTTCCTCGGTGGCACTCCTATTGCAGCGATATGAAGTCGAAGTTTTAAAAAAATACTGCTCTAAACGTTCGGAACAAAGGTGAACGGTTTTCGTTTTTTTTTTGCTCCGAGAGAATTCATAAAAGCGGCTCAAGATACCGACTCAGGGTAAGACTAGAGTATAAACACTAGGTGGAACGGGAGTTAGATAAGCGTGCATATAGGTAGGTAGGATTACTGTAGCGCAAGGACATTCCAAGCAAATCCCCTCAAAAATAAGAAAAAATTAAAAAAGGCAAGAAAAGACGATGGAGAACGAATTTCAGTGTAAGATGCGATTGTAATAAAAAGTAACGAGCGAAAAGCAGCAGCCAGCCAACAAGGATGTTGGCTGCTCACAGTGCCTCTGGCCCACTGTTGCTGTTGTAGGGTGTGCAATTCTTTTAATTTTTAACATTTTAATCCTCCCCGAACCATCTACATCTTCACGCACTCAAATATGCAATCCAATATTCCTCCGAGTTTGGTATGAGTATTCGCAAGGGTGATGTTGGAATGCCAGGGGGTTATGTTTATCTATTGCATCCGGTACCACATGCAGTACGATCATGAGTTCTGTGTTTCGAATTGCAGCCAATTTGAAAGTGAATTTTGGCTTACGGCATAGCTTGTTGTGCTTAATTTCTCGATTCCGTTCCTTGTTGTCTACTACAATTGGCTTTCAGCGAGATGTGTTTCAGCCGTGTGACTGTAATCGGAGTAGATTTTGGTTAATTGGAAATTGGGTGACATATTGTGGGTGGCTTATGACTTTAGCTTGGGCGGACGATTTGATTAAATTAGTTGAGAGCTTAGTTACGACTAACGAGCGGAGAAGGTGCCGAAGTAATCCCAAGTTTTTTCAAAAATGTATGTTGATTTCAAGTATTTTTGCGGTGACACCGCGGTGGACAGGCAAAATTGCCTTTAAGGCTAGACAGTCTATTATATTTAGAAAAATATATTGAAGTACTTGATTATTTTCTCATCAATACAATATTCATATGATCATGTGCACGTAAGTATAATATCTTTCTCCTCTCTTAATTTGTTCAAACAATAATAAGATTTATCGTCGTTAGAGCCTGAAAACCTTAGAGTTTGCACCGTGGCGCAGAGCTCAGTGTGTTGGCCTCTGAGTGAGGCCGGATGCCGATATCACCAATGCCATCGTATGTTTATTTCGCGGCCTCTCACCTCGGTCGGGTACTGGCAAAGCCCCCGTAGTATACCTGCCAGCTTTCTCGACTCAAGCCATTAAGAATCGGCATTAAACTATATAAACTACATATTCATTCACACACAACATGGGTGATTGAGAAAATCTTGGCTCTGGTCCTTCATAGGCCGGAATTTCAGCATCGTCGTTTACAAGAAATAGTGACCTTTTGAAATCAGCCACTTTTAGGTTTTATGAGATAATTTCGTGTTGCGTAATTGAATTAATTGATAAATGACCTAATAATTCATTCGCAACCGAGACGATAACACTTAGTCCCTAGCAAGCGTTAGTTAAAATGATTTAAATACACTCATGAGAATAATTTTACGTACAAATGTATTTTGAATAAAATAGTGCCATTTTTTAATGAAAACGGTATTTAATTAATGTTTTACTGACAATATCTTTTTAATGTAACATTTTAGAAGAGATTTGAATGCCAAAAGTATACAAAATAAAAAATTTTAAAATATGCTTACAGTAAATATAATTCATCTTCAAAAATCAATGAGAAAAATTTTTCGTACAAAGTCCAAAAGTTGTTTTAAATTTATATTTTCAATATGTTAATACCTAGTATGAAGGCCCTTTTTTTCAATTACAGCTTTCAACCTACGTGGCATTGACTCTACAAGATTTTTCGTTATGCTGGGATCCATCTTATTCCACTCTTCTTTGAGTGCTTCTTTTAGCTGGACTTTGGTCCGAATGTCATGATTTTCTCGTATTTTCCTGTCTAAATGTTCCCACAGATGCTCAATTAGATTGAGATCTGGACTTTGGGCTGGAGTCTGAAGCACGTGGGGACAGTTGTAGAGCAACCAAAGCCAAACGTCTTGTGCTGTATGCTTAGGATCGTTATCTTGGTATAGATAAAAATCCTGAGCGCAGTTGTTTTTCTCAGCAGAAGCGACCAAATTTTGCTTGAGAATGTTTAAATACTCCTTGTGGTCCATATTACCCTTGACAAATACAAAATTTCCCACTCCATAATATCCCATTGCACCCCAAACCATTATATTCCCACCTCCATGTTTAACCATGGCGGTTACATGTTTTGGTTGCAAAGCTTCGTTTTTTTTTCTCCACACCTTTTCTTGTTTTCTATCACTTCTAAACAGCTGGAACTTACTTTCATCTAAAAAAATTACTTTTTTCCAAAATTCCGTTGTTTCGTTCTTATACTTTTTTGCAAACTCAAGCCTTCGTTTAATATTTTCTTCTCTTAAAAGTGGCTTTCGCCGTGCAACAAAACACTTAAATCCGAGAAAATGTAATTTTTTACGTATAGCCGAGTCCGAAACATTTGTTCCACTAAAGTCTTTCAACTTCTTATTCAGCTCTACAGCTGTAATTTTGGGGTTGGATCTTATTTCCCTCTTTAAAAACTTTTCATCTGACGGCTTAATTTTTTTTTTCTTCCAGCACCACTCTTGTGTTCCACTCTCCCTTCTTTGTAATATCGATCACAAATACCCTGAACTGTGGAATGGGTTAAATTTAACAAATTGCCGATGTCGCGTAATGTTTTCCCTGATTCTCTGTGAGAAATCACTAGAGATCGCATGTCAATAGAAGTATTTCCGCGTGTTTTCACCATTTTCTTCTGTTTTAACCTTCTAACTTCTGGCAAAATACAACCTTAAGCAGTTATCTTTAAGCGGAACTGTGCACAATAAACAAAGCTGCGTATGAATTTGTAGGTTTGTGTAAAAACAAAGAAACATTTCGTAAATGAAACTAACGGCATACTCTATGGCGTTGCCAAATCCCTTATGTACTCTTCTTTTGAGTAACGTGTCCGAGTAGGTTGAAAATAAGTAATTCATTCCAGATGACCGATCCGGCTTCATGGGGGCACGATGCTACATACATATATATCTACATATGCCGCATGGAAACACATTTCCTAAATTCTTTCTTCTTTGAAGGTATATGAAGGACCAATGCCAATCTTCTCGCTTTTTCCCACAGGTGAAAGGGACCTGCAGTTTAATGCCGATCCCGAACGGCGTGAGTCGAGAAGCTTTTTTCAAGCAAGTTATACTACGGGGGGTTTTGCCAGTACCCGCCGAGGAGGGACGCTGCGAAATAAACATTTGATGGCGTTGGTGTTATCGGGGTCCGAACTCGCTCATCGTTCGTCAGAGTTCAACACACTAACTGATGCGCCACGGTGCCCTCGTCTCTCTACACTTTCTAAATAAAATACAATCAATATTAGCGCATTACCTTTTTGTGTTTTAATTTACTAAAATCATTCTGTAATCACAACAGACAGACTTGGAAAAAGATCCCGACTCACTATGGTTAGAAAAACTTTATTACAGTCCCAAACAGCATGTTGACGGGCAAAAAGTTTGTTATGAAAATTTCCAACGGGATTTTAAGTTAATCGTATAACATTAAAAATTGAACTGCAACAGGGTATTGGTAACTTGCCGATCCTACATCAGTGGCTTGATTCTCTTCACCATTCGATGGCGTACGCGGACGACTTAACCACGTACAGGTCGGCTTCAACAAACTTCTTCTTTGCTACTCTTTGCAATGAGGATCCGACAACAATCAAAGTTCTGTGATGACTGAAGGTTGAAAATCAACCTCTAGAAATCAGGGATTATTTTAGTCAGGACACCTGTCTAAGTCACCTAGGTGCACAAGTACACACTAAATAAAGTTATCTATCATTGGAGCCAAAGGGCGTTCACTTATAAATACAGATATAGTCAGATTCCTTGGGATCTGGTTAGATCAGTAGCAATATTTTGAGAAAAATATGGATGCGTTACTTGCGAGGAGCCACGGTGCTTTTGCCTGACAAAATGGATAACGGTAATCTGTTCTTCTTCTTTTTAACGGGCGCTACAGTTCGGGGTGAACCTGGGCCTCAACCAACATGCCCCTCCAACTAGCACGATCATTTGCTGGATCTTCGCACACCCAGTTGGCTGAGGTCCCCTTCCACCTGTGTACGCCATCTTAAGTGCGGCCGTCCTCTGCTTCTTCGTCCCTCGGGGTTGGACACAAAGACTCTCCGGGCTGGAGCTGGGGTGTTCATTCGCTCTACATGGCCCAGCCATCTTATGCGTTGAAGCCGTAGACGCCTGACTCGACTTATGACGCTGTACAGCCCGTAAAGTTCGTGGTTGAATCTTTTCCTCCATCTCCCGTCGGCGTTTAAAGGCCCGAAAATCACGTGCAAAATCTTTCTCTCGAACCGACCAAGGGCCTCCTCACACGCTTTTGATACTGTCCATGCTTCTGCGCCGTACAACAAGACCGAGATGATAAGGGTCTTATATAAAGTCAACTTTGTCGTTCGGGAAAGGGGTGTATTTCTCAATTGCCTCCTGAGTCTAAAGAAACAGCGATTGGCAAGAGTGATTCTGTGTTCGATTTCGGAACTGATGTCGTTGTTCCAGGTCACAGCGGAGCCAAGGTAGACGAAGTCCTTAACTACCTCGAACTTATATCTGCCAATATAAACGTTCTGGCCAAGACGTCGGTGGTGAGCGTCCTTTTTTGATGACAGCATGTATTTAGTTTTGCCCTCGTTTACCGCCAAACCGATTTTCGCCGCCTCCATCTCAATATCCGCAAACGCCTCATTGACATCTCGCTGTGATCTACCTATTATGTCAATATCGTCGGCGTTTGCAAGGAGTTGCGAGGATTTGAAATAGATTGTGCCTCTTGTATTGGCCAGTGATTTTTGCACAAACATTTCTAATATGACGTTGAAGAAATCACACTACAGCGCATCGCCCCGCCTAAATCCGTTTCTGACATCAAAACCATCGGTAAGGTGTTCACCGATTCGGATGGAGCAGCGAGCATTCTCCAAAGTCATTCTGCGTAGTCTGATGAGTTTAGCAGGTATGTCAAAGGTAGACATAGCATTGTATAGCTCGTCTCTAATTACGCTGTCGTATAAGACTTTGAAGTCGACAAATAGGTGGTGAGTGTCTACTTGAAATTCATTGGTTTTTTCCAGGAGCTGCCGTAGTGTGAAGATTTGGTCGATGGTGGACTTCCCTGGCCTGAATCCGCACTGATAAGGACCTATCAGCTTATTTACAAAAGGCTTCAGGCGTTTACATTAAACGGTAGAGAAGATTTTTTAGGAGATGTTAAGGAGACTTATTCCTCTGTAGTTGGCGCAATTAGAGGGGTCTCCTTTTTTGTGGATCGGACATACGATGCTGAGACTCCATTCCTCGGGCATGCTTTCCTCTGACCAGATCTTACAGACAAGCTGGTGCATGCTCCTAACCAGGTCATCCCCAGCTGTCTTGAAGAGCTCAGCAGACAGTCCGTCTGCGCCAGCAGCTTTATTCGACTTGAGTTTCGATATGGCAATCTTAAGTTCGTCGAGGGCAGGGGAACGGAATTCTTCGTCGATTAGAAATCGCCTGACAGCGGTAAATTGACTAACATCGCCGTTATACAGTCTGCAGAAGTGTTTTTCGATATTCTCAGCATCGACTGCGATTCTACTACTAGGTGCCCGTTCTCATCCCTGCAGGCTTCCGTTCGGGCTTTATATCCTTGGCATGTTCGCATTATCTGTTGATAAAAGTTTCGAACGTCGCGCCTGCAGTAACACCTCTCCAAATCGTCAATCGCGCCCTCCTCGTGCTCTTTCTTCTTTCTTCTGAGAAGCTTATGCTCCTCCCTTCTTTTCGTAGAGCTCACGAGCTGCTCTTGTTCTCTTATGCAGCGATGCTTTATATGCATCCTGCTTCGCTATGTGAATCCTCCTGCACTCATCATCGAACCAGGTGTTTCTTCGTTGTGGGGCCTTGAAATCCAAAACTTCGGATGCAGAGCTTTTCAGGGCTTGTCTGCAAAGGCTCCACTGCTGTTCTATTGATAGCGTTGAGGATTGAGGTGTATTGGAGAGCTTAAGGGAGACGCGATCGGTAAAGGTACAAGCGGTTTTTGGCGATAGTAACTCTCCGACGTCATAACTTTTTATCCTTGCTCTACTCCGCTGCGTTCGTGATATCTGTAGGCTACTTGACTACTACAAGATAGTGGTCCGAGTCGATGTTAGCCCCTCGGAAAGTTCGGACATCAAGTGGAGAAGTGTCTGACGTCGATCGCGATGTGATCAATCTGGTTGGTAGTCGATTGATCAAAAGACCGTCAGGTGCCTTTGTGTATATCGTGGTGCGGGAAGCTCGTACTGGCTAGAAGGAGATTTCGCCCCGTAGCAAGATCAATCAGCATGTGTCCGTTATCGGATGTGGTGTCGTGTAGAATATGTTTGCCGATGATTCGTTCAAAGATGCTTTCCTTAGCCAGCTTAGCATTGAAGTCTCCTAGTACAATTTTGATATCATAGCTGGGACATTGGGCATACTTTCTGTCTAGGAGGTCGTAGAACTCATCTTTGGCGGAGTCATGCTTGTCTTCCGTGGGGGCTGATGTTCGCTCACATGCCAAAAGCTAAGGACTTTTTGGCTAAGTCCACCCCGAACAACAAATCGGCATCCAAACAATCATTGTCCTCTCTCCCTATAGTAGTCGCCGTAGTAAATATCGCAGTTTTACATCCGCTTAATACCCGGTCCATTCCATCGCATTTCCTGGATGGCGGTTATGTCCGCTTTATAGCGGTCTAGGGCGCCCGCAAGTTGTTCGGCTGCACGTGGCCTATTTAGGGACCTAACATTCCACGTACAGAGCCGAAGATCAATGTCCTTTTTTCGTTTTTTGCAAGGGTCGTCAACATTAATCCGCTCCGTTATATCCGAGGCTTGTGGTTGTTTCGGAGATTGTGTTTTTTTACGGTTACGGTTTTAAGTTCAATGAATGTAATTACTTAAATTAATGTTTTTGGCGCAGGAGGCTCGCAATTCGCCCTTCCCCGTCTGCAATTTCCGTAGGATATCCCCAAATGGCACCACGAGGAGGTGGGGATGGGACTTACTAACAGTGCCGCAAGATGTTCGACTGCGGTGGCTCTTCTCGCTTTTTAGCAGGCCAGCATCCGTCGGATAGATGCTACCCCTACGAGGCCTTTGCTAGTTTTTTGCCATCTAACGGTAATCTGTTACATGACCTTAATTAGGTACATGACTGCTTAACAAAATATTTTTATTAGGGGTGTACGGATGCAATATAAAATAGCACGGTTGAAGCTAAGCTAATCTCTACGATATTAGCTTTCTTCTTCTTTGATGGCGTTACAGCCCATGATAGACAAGAGCCAAGCTTCTCTCAGTCGCCCATGTTGTGTGTGATTTATTTTTCGCAGAGGTGAAAGGGAGCTACAGTTTAATGCCGATTCCGAATGGCGTGAGTCGAGAAGCTTTTTCACTACGGGGGTTTTTGCCAGTACCCCGCCGAGGAGGAACGTCGCGAAATAAACATTCGATGGCGTTGGTGTTATAGGGATCCGAATTCGCTCATCGTGCGCCAGAGTCCAACATACTGACCACGGCGCCCGATATTAGCTTTATTTAGTAGATAATTTGATGCCATTAAATATTGAACAGCAATCATGAAATTCGATGTTCGATCAATTTATTGAACAATAACGTGGTGAATGTTGCCTTCTAAATCGTCCAACGTCTCTGGTTTATCGGCATAGACTAGTGACTGGCAGATGCCCCTAAAGGTGTGAGATCGCAGGATTGTGTAAGCCAGTTTACAGCTCCATTATGCGAAATTATGCACTCAGCTAAAAATAAAAGTATGGTGTCGCGCGTCATGTTGCGTCATCTTTTTGAAACCAATGCTCAATGACGTTCAACTGAGGAACGAAGAACTCAGAAAACATGTTTCTATAGATAGAGCACTCTCTATAGACGGTAATTACGGTCCTTAATCCAATATTTGCCGATGATTTCACCAGCCCATAAAGCACTCCAAACAAAGGCTTTTGAGTTTTCTTTACTCCAAAATTAGACAATTTTGCTTATTTACTACCATCTAACCAAAAATGGAGCTCATCGGAGAACAACTTTTTCTGAGGATCAACCCGAATCATGTTTTCGTCCTATTCACTTCTTGTACAAGCTGGATGTTATAACTTTTAAGCCAAGATCTTCCACGAAGTGGATGGGCATAGCTCCAATTGCTGTGCACGATGGCGAATCGAATCATTCGGATTCTCTTCAACACTGCACTTCACAGCGGCAATAACTTCTTCTGTTCGCACTGTTTGTCGTCTTGGGGATGCGTATTATCCACTAATCCACTAGAGTATACGTGGTGCGAAAACGATTCATCGTGTTTCAAATAGCTTATGCAGATGGACGATTATGTCGACCGTAAAATGGACATAGCGCACGATAAGTTGGGAGAACCGACTCATGATTTTGAAAATAAGTTTTCACAATTTGCACGCGTTGTTCTGGCGTTAATATACTTACTTACTACTTAGGTGGCGCTACAGTCCGTGGTGAACCTGGGCCTCAACCAACAAGCGTCTCCAGCTGGCACGGTATTTGGCTAGCTGTTTCCAGCGCCGCACGCCTAGTTGGTTAAGGTCCCCTTCCACCTGCGTGCGCTACCGTTGATGCGGCCGTCCTCTGCCGCGCCTTTCTTCCGGGGTGGATTCGAATACTCTTCGGGTCGGAGCTGTATTTTCCATGCGTTCTACATAGAGTAGCCACCTTAGACGCTGTATCCGTAGACGTCGTGCCAGGGCGTTGTCGCTGTACAACGCATACAGTTCTTCATCATATCTTCTCCTCCAAACACTATTTGAACAAACGGGACCGTAGATAGTGCGCAAAATTATCCTCTCGAAACGACCAAGGACATTTTCATCCACTTTTGTTAAGGTCCAAGCCACTGCGCCGTAAAGGAGGACTGGGATGATTAAGGTCTTATATTGTGTCACCTTGGTTTTCCGAGAGAGGGCTCTACTTCTCAATTGCCACTTGAGCCCAAAGAAACAGCGGTTGGCAAGAGTGATTCTGCGTTTTATCTCAGCGCTGGTGTTGTTGGCGCCGGTCATCAGTGAACCAAGGTAGACGAATTCCTTGACCACTTCAAAGTTATATCCGCGCATGATGACGTTCTGGCCAATACGTCAGTGTTGTGCGTCTCTTTTAGATGAAAGCAGGTATTTGGTTTTACCCTCATTAACCTTAATCTTAGCCGCTTCTACCTCAATGCTCACAAAGGCCTCCTTGACGTCTCGCTGTGTCCGTCCAGTCACGTCAATGACGTCGCTGTACACAAGCAATTACGTAGACTTGAAATAAATCGTACCTCTTATACCATTTTTACAAGCACAATGTTGAAAAAGTTGCATGACAGCGCGTCACATTGCCTAAATCCTTTTTTAACATCAAAGGTCTCGGTTTGCTCATTACCGACCTTAATGGAGTAGCGAGAATTCTCCATTGTCATCCTGCACAGTCGCACGAGTTTGGCAGGGATGTTAAAACTAGACATGGTTTTATATAGCTCGTCTCTATACACGCTGTCATATGCAGCCTTGAAATCGACGAGAGGTGGTGAGAGTCGATTTGGTATTCCTGGGTCTTCTCCAAGATCTGCCGCAGCGTAAATATTTGGTCTATTGTGGATTTACCTGGCCTGAAACCACACTGATAAGATCCGATCAGGTTATCCACAAACGGTTTCAGGTGTTCACACAATACGGCAGAGAAAATCTTATATGCGATGTTAAAGAGACTTATACCCCTATAGTTGGCGCACTTACAGGGGTCTCGTTTCTTATAGACTGGGCAAACGATGCTGAGATTCCATTCGTCGGGCATGCTTTCCTCCGACCAAACCTTGCAAATGAGATGGTGCATGCACCTTACCAGCTCATGTCGCTATTTTGACTTCGTCTAGGTCGGGTGGACTGAATTCTGTTACATCGTCGTCCATTACGAATGGCTCATTCCGCCTGACGGCGGTATCTTGTCTATCATCGTCGTTATACAGTCTGCAGAAGTGGTCCTTCCAAATCCTCAGCATCGACTGCGACTCTACTACCAGTTCTCCATTTTCACCCCTGCAGGCCGCCGCTCTGGCTTTGTAGCCATGGCATGTTCGTTTTAACTTATTGTAAATCTGACGGGCGTCATTCCTGCGGAAGCATCTCTCCATCTCCTCGATCTCATGCTTTCCGTGCTCTCTCTTCTTTTTTCTAAAAAGCGTGTGTACCTCTCTTTTCTTCTGCTCATAGATTTCGCGAGCAGCTCTCATCCGTCGTTGCAGCATAGCTTTATATGCCTCTTGTTTTGCCTCATGGGCTTGTTCGCATTGTTCATCGAACCAGGGGTGTTCTAGGTGGTGGCAGTTTGAAACCCAGCACCTCTGAGGCGGTGTCTCTGATGGCACTCTGGCAATGCGCCCATTCCTACTCTATTGTTTGTGCTGTTGTGGGCGGATTTTGAGAGAGCTTGGAGAAGACACGATCGGCAAAGATTCTGGCAGTCTCTTCCGATTGTAGCTTTTCGACGTCAAACTTACGTAGTTCTACTCGACTCGTAAGCATTCTTGATATCCTCATGCGTACCTTGGCTAAAACAAGGTAGTGGTCCGAGTCGAGAATACTGGAGGAGTGTCTGGCATCGATCGCAATGTGATCAATCTGGGTGGTGTATGTTAAGATGGGGGAATCGCGTACTTGCTACAAGGAGGTTACGCT
Organism: Eumerus sabulonum; assembly: GCA_951905685.1. Taxonomy (NCBI): domain Eukaryota; kingdom Metazoa; phylum Arthropoda; class Insecta; order Diptera; family Syrphidae; genus Eumerus; species Eumerus sabulonum. Next base: position 49,221,719 of record OX645063.1, read on the forward strand.
CCGTTAGGAAATCGGTTAGCCTAAATCCGTTGTCGAATGTGGTGTTATGGAGGCTATGCTTTCCTATGATCGACTCAAATATGTCCTCTTTACCCAGTTTTGCATTAAAATCTCCTAACTATTTTTGTGTTGTAGCTGGGGCATTGGGCATATGATCAGTCTAGGAGATCTAAGAATTCTTCTTCGAGTCGACCGTCCTTTTCTTTCGTTGTGGCGTGAGCTCATATTAAGCTAATGTTTCCAAATTTAGCTTTGATGCGTATTGTTTTGAGGCGTTCGCTTATATCTCGGAAGCTTAGGGCTTTTTGTCGGAGTCTTCCTCGAATAAGGAATCCGCACCCGAATAGGCGCTGTTAGTTCTCCTTGTAGCAGTTCCCGTAGTAGATATCGCAGTTTTTCATCCGTCTTTTGCCTGGTCCATCCCATCGCACTTCTTGGAGTGCGGGTATATCTGCTTTATAGCAGTTCAGGGTTTGCTCCAATTGGTCGCCTGCACCCGGTCTGTTAAGGGACCTCACATTCCAGGTGCAGACTCTCAAGTCCGTTGGTCGTTCGCAGGGGTCGTCAGCTTTGTATCCGTCCGTATCCCAGGCTTGTTGTCGTTTCGGAACTTGTAGGTTTTAACGTGATAGGGATCTTACCCCTAAGCACTGGCGTTAATATATTCACCGTAAAATGGCAAAACGCCCTTTTATATTGATGAGTTGGAGTTTGTAGATTTCTAGTTTTTATTTTAATTTAATCTCTCTTTTGAAATAAATCCGAATCGAACACACCCAGGCAGTTTTATCCATTCTCTTACATATATTCCTGGAGCTATATGTATACCGGTTAAATACATATAAGACAATATAACCAAGCACTTTTGTCCAGTATTCAAAATGTTAAAAGCAACCTTGTCCTTCAGGAAGATTGCTTCATAACGATATTATTGATTTCAAAATTGTATTCTTTATTGGAACACAAACTCATGGCGCGAGCCCACCTGCAACACACCCCGTGCACGTGCAAGTCATGCTACCGGGACAAAATTACTTCTGCCATTACAACAAACAAGAGTAATCACACCTTGACAATTGTACGTACACTACGTTCTGGCATTTCAAAGTCCAAGCTCCTATACAACCGCTACCGCCAGCGCCAACGTAAGTAAACTTTGTGTGTCGGTCGTCGCTTACGCTACCAACTGGAGTCGCATACAGATTAGGGAGAAAAGTTCAAAGGAACGTGCTTCAATATCATACTCAGCTGTACATGGTACCTTGCCTCGTTGTCGCTATCGTCCTGCAAAGTTTTCGGGAGATTGAGACCTAGAGACTTTCTTTACGCCCCGTTAATTCACTCATACCTTTCGCACGAGTTCTCGATATCTCAATAACACCAGGAAATGGTACGGGCTGTGGGTAGCCATAGAACGAACAACGAGTAGACAACGTCGCTATGACGGTAACTACACCGGCACAACGAACTGTGAGCTTGTACCGTAGCATTGCACAGAGACGAAGAGATACACAGAAGTCGGTACGGCAACTCATTCCATGCCGAAACGAAGCGTAAAGTTTGCATTATACATTTTAGTCATGTATCTAATAACTTTGAATTAATCATCTCTTCCTGTGGAAGTAATAATCTTCACATTTGTGGCATTTTCAGATGAGTACGATAGAAAAAAGTGGTTTCCTGTTTGTGTCGACGTTGATAGGCGATATCTTAAGAAAGATACCTTAAAAAAGTGTCTGAAGATAGGGAAGGTCGCAGCTGAGTAAACTCGGTTTTCATAAAAGACGTTATCTTAAATCCAATTGCAAATGGACAAATGAAGTCAGAGTAAAACCAGTACTCAAATTGCCTTCATTCTATCCAGAATAGGAAACCACACATCACCCTCAAGAGATATATATAATTATGTACATAACGTATACGTATATGTATGTATACATTTTCGAAAGTCGCAAACAAATGAAGTCTCTCACATTCATCCGCAAATTAACTGAACAAGTTGGTTAAGACACTAGGTCTGACTTAGTGCCAACGCAGCCACATCAGTACTTGATTACAACAGAAACCAAGGACATCAGGCTGTAATTTATTAAATGAAATGCAAGAATTCACCTTTTCGCATAAATAATATGCGACTGCAGACATTTGTCTGCAACACCACCAGCCCCCGACCATCGTCAACACCGCTAGCACCACAAGGACCGCACTTGGTTCGCTTTTTCAGCTTATTTTACTTAAAAGTCCTTATCCTTCCTTTATCCTTCATAGTTAGAAGAGTTAGTTAATCAAAAGTTTCGTCACGGTTCTCCCGGGTTGCGCGTCGCTGCAAAAGGACGGGAAAAATTGTTTGAAGCGAATCCTTTATTTTGTCCTCCCTTCTCCTATATTGTCTTGACACGCTTTTTTTGTTTTTCTTCTTATTTTCTATTTTGTACTCATTTTCTTGGTTGCAGATTCGTAGGAGATTATATATGAATATGCTGCATTGGTTCCCTTTAAGGACTTCTTTATGCATATTTAGGATCCCTAAGCTGAACTGAGGCGGATGGATGGGCAGAAGATCATGATGTTTGTGGGAAACTCACCCTAATGAATGCAGTTTCATGATAAATTATGCAGTAAGATTAATCCGTGAGTCGCGAAGTGACTCTTCTTACAAATAAGTCTTAGCGAGAACGGAGAATTCGACTTCTGGTTGTATATGAATTGTGCATTTTAAATTGGTGTCATCCCACAATACCTAAAGCAATGCTTGAATTATTTATTGAATATAGTGATATCGTCATTTTTGGTGACAACCACAGAATGGACTAATAACATTTTTGTTCTTGTTCTGTAACCCATTGCACGAAGAACCAATTAAATGAGAGAGATTATCTACTTTTCTTATAAAATGAATGATCTAGCTCACAGGATATCTCTCACGATTTTTCTGAGGATTGCACGTTTTTTAAAGCGGCAGATCAAAGCACACTAACGCCTGTAGATTTTTTACCAACCAGAAGGAGTTAACCAGATTCGGAAAAGAAGCTCACCTTAATGGCTTGGAACATTTGCTGAGAACTATAACCAAGGTAAAAATTCAGTCGAGTTCCTCTCGAATCTTATTTGGGAGAACCACCCCTGGAGAGTGGTGAACGAACATCTACGACCAAAACTATCTACACTCCCCCGAGGTTGTGTGACAAAACGTAATAAGAATATCTATTACTCTTGAACCTGCGCGAATTATAAAAAAAATGTTGTAAAGACCACCGTCCTAATAGGCAATTAGGGTGTCTTTGATATGGTTTTCTTTTCAGATGTACATGGGATGTAACGAGCTTGTTTAAAAACCTTATAATTCTTTTGGAATTCAATGGGGTTATGATAATGTAGTATTTTTCAGTTGTCTATCAGAGTGTCAACTCTTAGTTTTGAGTTCCCATTGCAGAGTTCCGTACTTATAACAAATGCCTGCTACTTAGTCGCATATTTCATTTTCATCAGAGTATTGCCTTATTTATCTTGGCTGCCTGGCAGACCATCAATGCGCTTTATAACTCCTTGTCTGCGCAGTCCAGTTTATCAATAGTAGCTTTTGATGATTGTCATGTGACTTCTCTTCCGTATATTTTGGCTTCAACCACCGAGTTTTACCGTAAGTGTTATGGGCGAGTTATAATACCTAGGTTGACCAGCAGATAGTAACTAATATTCAAGCGATGAAAGGGACGCGTTTGTCATCTGCCTTGTGTTGTGCAATTACTTTTCACTTAAATTTCTGAATCAACTAATGCCTATTACGAGCGCTGGCAGAGAGAAGCACAACAGAACGAAGAAGCATGAGTGAGAAAAATATCAGATCTTAAATCACATACATACGAGTAAAGGCAATTGAACTATTGTTTTCAACAGCCATGACGACGCGAGATGTTCGCTAGTCGGTAGACAGATCTGCACGAATCCTGTAAAGAACTTAGTTGGAAGAAGTTCGCTGAAATGTGGCGAAAGAATGAAGAGTAAGATGTTATTGCAAACCCCCCTACGACACTGAGGAAAGACGTTTATCACAATAGCGGAGTTTAAATTCATAGATGTTGTCTCACTTCCTCACATAAATGACACGGAAGTTAAAGACCTATAATTGGAGAAGAGTAAATCACTTAAGTCACCTGATATATATAAGTCAGCAAATCGGTTGGTTGGTATTTCTGATCTGGAATTATGAAAACAAGGAATATTATTGAAGCCTAAGGCCACACAAGTACCCTAAAAATGATGCAAAATAACTGCTACTTAAGAGCCTGAAATACTGCTACCAACAGTACTTACTTTATTTAGGTGGCGCTACAGTCCGGTGTGAACCTGGGCCTCAACCAACAAACTTTTCCAGCTGGCACTGTCTTTTGCCAGCTTTTTCCTGTGACGCACACCCAGTTGTTTAAGGTCCCCTTCCATCTGTGTGCGTCATCGTTGATGCGGCAGTCGTCTGCCGCGCCTTCCTTCCGGGGTGGATTCGAAGACTCTTCGGGTCGGAGCTGTATTTTCCACGCGCTCCACATGGCCTAGCCACTTTAGACGCTGTATCCGTAGACGTCGTACCAGGCCCCGATGTCGCTGTACAACCCGTACAGTTCTTCGTTATATCTTCTCCTCCACTTCCCGTTTATCAAACCGGACTATAGATTGAACGCAGGATTTTTCTCTCGAACCGACCAAGAATCTCTTCATCTGCTTTCGCTAAAGGCCAGGCCTCTGGACCATAAAAGAGGGCCGGGATGATTAAGGTTTCGTACAGCGCAACTTTGGTCTTTCGAGAGAGGGCTCTACTTCTCAATTGACTCTTGAGCCCCAAGAAGCAGCGGTTGGCAAGAGTAATTCTGCGTTTGATCTCAGCGCTGGTGTTGTTGTCGCTGGGCGCTAGTGAGCCACGGTAGACGAAGGCCTCAAGCACTTCGGATTTCTAGCTGCCAATCGGGACGTTCTCGCCGAGACGTAGGTGTTGCGCGTCTTTTTTGGTTGACAGCATATAATTCGTTCCACCCTCATTAACCGAAAGAAGAATTTTAGCCGCTTCTGCTTCAATGCTATCAAACGCATCATTGACGATCCGCTGTGTTAGTCCAATTATGTCAGTGTCATCCGCGTACGCAAGCAGTTATGCAGACTTGAAATAGGTCGTACCTGTCGTGTTGGCCAGTGAGTCTCATATGATCTTTTCAAGCACGATGTTGAAAAAATTACATGAGAGTGCCTCACCTTGTCTAAATCCTTTTTTAACATCTCAGGTCTCGGTAAATTCGCTACCGACCTTAACAGAGCAGCGGGAATTCCCCATTTCATCCTGCATAGTCTGAGGAGTTTGGCGAGGATGTTAAAACCAGACATGGCTCCGTATAGCTCGTCCCTGTGCACAATGTCATACGCGGTTTTACAATCGACGAAAAGGTGATGGGTGTCTTCTACAAGATCCGCCCGAGTGTGAATATTTGGTCTATTGAGGATTTACCTGTCCTGAAACTACACTGATAAAAATCTCTGAAATTCGCACAATATGGCAGAGAAGCTCTTGCGATGTTAAATTGATCTCAGAACTCAGACCTCAGTTTGGGGAAAATAACCAGTTTTCCTAACTTCACAGGCTGTATTTAAATGAACATCCCCCTTCACATCCCTTAGGTTTATCGAGTTTTGGGGCATCATAACGGCGTCTATGCCCTAATTGTACCCTGACGGGCAAGTCGGGTAGCCACTTCATCTTACCTGCCTCAGTTCTTTCTGAAATGGAAAGCTTTATCATACCTTTGAACGTCGCTAGTAAGTATTATGTTAGGTGTACAAATTCTCTAGTACTCGTAAAACATAAAATAATTTTTGCAGGCTCAGCATATGGTAAAAAGAATTATTCTTAGCCGAATTTGGCATATTTAAAGAGCTCCTGCCCGACGACTGGAATACCAGCTCCATTTGCCCCATCCACAAAAAAGGCGATCCTACCTCTTGCAAGAACTATAGAGGTATATCCCTGCTCAATATCGCATATAAGATCCTGTCCAGTGTATTGTGTGAACGTCTAAAGCCATTTTGCACCGCACTAATCGGCAGCTACCAGTGCGGCTTCCGGCTCGCCAAATCGACTATAAACCAAATTTTCACACCTCGACAAATCCTGGAAAAGACCAACGAGTTTCGAATCGATACACACCATCTTTTCATCGAGTTCAAAGCCGCATACGATAGCATTCATCGTGAAGAACTATTTGGAACGATGGCCGAATTCGGGATCCCGGGAAAACTGATCCAGTTGATTTCGGCAAGGAGATGCGCTGTCATGTGACTTCTTCAACCTGGTGCTGGAGCAGATAGTGCGACGAGTAGGCGTCAACAGGGAAGACACTATCTTCTACAAGTCCGTCCAGCTGCTAGGATACGCGGATGATATCGACATCATCGCGTGTTCTCGCCGTGGCATTGTGGAAGCATTCACGGCGATTGAAGAACAGGCGAAACGAATTGGTCTTAAGATCAATGAGGACAAGACGAAATACATGCTGTCAAGCAAAAACCAATCCGTAGCTCACCACCTGGGACAAAATATAACATTTGACAGCTACAATTTCGAGGTAGTTAAGGAGTTTGTCTACCTCGGGGCAGACGTAAATTCCACAAATGACACCACAGTGGAGATCCGGCATAGAATCGCCCTTGGCAACCGCTGCTACTTCGGCTTTTCCAAACAACTGGGGTCAAAACTCCTCACTCGAAAGACCAAAGTCATGCTTTCCAAAACGCTGATACTGCCAGTCTTGCTGTACGGAGCCGAAAGCTGGTTGATAAGCAGGACGGCGGAGCTGATTTTGGGTTCTTTCGAAAGAAAAATTCTGCGCCGGATATTTGGTCCTGTCTGTGAGGAAGGTGAATGGAGAAGAAGACACAACCGCGAACTCTACGAGCTGTACAAAGATGTGGATGTAGTCCGCAAGGTAAAGATCCGTCGACTGCACTGGCTCGTCCACATCGAGCGCATGGACACCAACGCTCCAGCTAAGATGGTCTTCGACTCCGAACCTCCGGTATAAAGACCAAGTAATAGCGGATGTGAGACATCTTGGTCTTGATAACTGGAAGCAGCGTGCCCGGGACCGTCAAGGATGGAAGGCAGCTATAGCTCAGGCTTAGATCCTCCATGGATCGCTGGCCTGATAAGTAAGTAAGTAAGCAAAGAGCTCCTGGACAGATTGTTATGGAAAGTTGAAATATGTAGCAAGCATTTCCTGCTGCATACATTCTATTTGTATGCTCCTTTGCATATTTATAAATTGTAGATTTCGCATACGATTCCGTATGTGTATGTATGTTGGCGTTACAGTCCATGAAGAACCTGAGCCGAGCTTCTCTCAATCACCCATGTTGTGTGCGATTTCATTTTCCCATAGGTGAAAGGGACCTACAGTTTATTGCCGGTTCCGAACGGCGAATTTCGAGAAGCTTTTCATGACAATTTTACTACAGGGGGTTTTGTCAGAACCCCGCTGAGGAGAAACACTATACGATTCCGTATACTGCATACTATTTTCAAATTGGCCTAATACGTAGATACCAACTAACCGATGCTAATGCACTCTTCAAGGTGCATAAGAGCACTATTTATTTTCATCCACTTCATCGTTCGTTGATTTAAAAACCTATATTCGATCTATCTGTTCGCTACGTTACCGATAAACCGTTACGAATCCTCTTAGTTGGATATACAAAACTGGGAGTAAACTCTGATAACTTTATAACTCATAAATTGCCTTATCCACTTAAAAACATTGCACAGAGTAACTTCCACATCAGTTCTGCCCTCACGCCTTTATCATTCAGGGCGAGACGGACAATAGAAAAAAAGAGAACACACGAACCGAAAGCCCGAAACAGTGAAAAAAGGAGGAAGAGGAAGACCAAAAAGAAAACTGTGGCCAGTTTCAAGTGTTAAAAATTCCGAAAGCGAACATGGAGGGAAACTTTTGTTCTTTGGAAACTTTTGAGATATTGGCTTTGGCGGCGGAATGTAGAACAAAATGGAATCGAAGGAAAATCACATCGCCGACTCGTATATGGACAGCAGATCTCGATTCAGGTGCATCGGTTTTGTTGTTAGCTACCTCCTCTTGGCTGCCTCCGGTAACCCTATTGAAAGTTGTCACAAAGTGGAATGCACTTCTCTGGTGATTTGGAAATTGGTAATTTTTTTTTTCACTTTGACATCCAATGCGGTGATGCTCATAGTGCGAATGTGCGGAATGAGAGGATGGTTCATTTCTTGAGAATTTTCGGTACAAAGGTAATGATAGGTGAGTACTAGGTACTAATAAAATACTAATACCTAATCAAGTTCTGCGTTACCTTTTTTTGTTTTTGTTGAAGGCTTCTGCTATCTGTTGGAGCACTTATACGTAAATACTGGTCCATTGTACTCCAGACAGACACCTTGTATGTACATATGTTGTTGGCGTTACAGTCCGCGAAGGACCAAAGCCGAGCTTCTCTCAATCACCCATGTTGTGTGTGATTTTATTTTTCTATAGGTGAAAGGGACCTATAGTTTATTGCCAGATCCGAATGGCGAAATTCGAGAAGCTTTTGTTGACAATTATACCACAGGGGTTTTTTTCAGTACACCACTTAGTAGAAGCACCGTGATAAACACGTTCGATGAAATGGCTGTTGTCGGGATTCGATCCCGTGTCATCGGCGTCAGAGGCCAATACACTACCCACTGCGCCACTACCAGCTACCAGTCTCACAGGCATATACATACGATTCGTAGACCTTACTGATCTGTTTGCCCCTACGTACTAAAACCACACCCAGTACACTTCAACTGGTCATCCCACTGGACTGCCGTTAGGTTTACTTCGAGGTGCTGGCTATTAGTTCATGCTTGTTGCATTGCTTTTCTGGTTTCGTCAATTCCAGTTCCTGGCCACTTTCCTCTTGATTTCACCATTTATTTTATTAGACTTCTTCGGCTTGGTATGATTCCTCTCCATTCCGTGAAGCGGTTGCATGCAAAAATTGCGTGCTTCACGTCCTCCTCCTGATTTGGGCACTCTGGGCAAAAGGGAGAGTTATCGTGTCCGAAACCGTGAAGGTATTTACGATAACTTCCGTGGCCGGAGAGAATCAGTGGTCCACATATATCCATCGATCGATGGATATATGTAGGTTCATATATGTCCTTAGCGCGCATAGCCAGTAGGCTGATGTTATTTTCCGACGGTTGTGTTTTTCTTTATAGCACCTCCGCCCAGACTGCTGCAACATATAAGAGAGTAAAACTGACCACTTTAGAGAGCAGGATCCTCTTCGAATATCCATGTCCACAGATATTGGGTAGTTTCCTAGAAAGTGCTGCTTGTGCTGACGACGCTTTTTTGCACTTTTTAAAACATATTCTGTTGTCAAACATTACCCCTAGGTATAATCAAAGCGACCCGAAGGTGAGCTTTCTTTGTGCTGACTCGGACTCAAAACGTTGTTCGCGTTTTTGGACCACTTCCTGACATTTAAGAAAGATGCAATTTTTTACACTATTAGTTGACCATATAATCGGGTCATGACAAAGCCGGAATATTGAATTTCGATTTAGTTTAATTGTAAAAAATTGGAAACCAAATTAAACCTAGAAAAATAATTCGCGCGCGCAATTATTTAAATTTGAACAAAAATTCCATTTTTGATGCTTTTCGCCACTAAGTCACGTCATTATTCTTAAAGAATTTTGCATGACTGAATACGGCCATATTCATCATCAAAACTGAATATACGTGAAGCAGAACTACTGATAAAAACATAAAATAACTAGAAATAGGTGCAAAAAAGAAAATAACATAAAACAACAATAAATCTCGTATATCAACTGAAGTCTACAAAAAAACAGCTTGCCACTTCCTCCTAAACGATTCCGGAACTTACCACGATCGACCAGAGATGCAGCCAGAATGAGGAACGTTCGCCAAAACATTATCGACGACCCTCTTCGAAACTCAAACATAGAAACAACACATTTTGGAGACTTTGAATTTATCAGAACATTCACCCGGAACTTCAACAAGCACGTGTTCAGACTCTGCGACAACTGCTCACGGCTACAACTCAGCTACCATGAAGTCATCTGCCATTACTGAACTAAAAACCCTGTCAAGTACACTGCTCAAAACAATATGGATCCAGGAGATGTTCCAGAGGTTATGAAGACATTGTCAGTCGTCGAGCAGATGTTGGTAGCACGGATTCAACCCGTTCTCAGCGTCTATCAGCTCCGCAGTCAAGGTTTCAATGATAAATTCCGTTACGTGCTGAACGTCGAACAAGATCTCCAACCGATTGCAAACGAGTTGCCTAGAGTTCCTAATACAGTCAACATTTTGCTGGTTAGGAAGCAACGAGGCCAAGGTTACAAAGACTTCAGGGTCAGACGACAGGTGGTACACGATATTCTAGGGTTTCTAAAACAACAGAATCGCTTCTATGCTGACTTGCAAATACACTGTTGCTTCTGGAAAACCAAGTTTTCAGTCGGTGAGCCTTCCTTCTACGTCGAAGGCCGCTGCACGCCCAGTGATGACAGTTCCCGTTTACAAGACGCATTTTGCTAGAAAAGAAAGAGTTGTTCAAGTCATTCCTAAAGTCGTGAAAGGTAAATTCCGTGAAACCGACGAAATCTACAACAAACAACAACTGGTACTTCACACTCCATGGAGAGTCGATATGACAACTTTACAGACGCACACAACATGGGAAGAGTCATACAAGGCACATGGCGTCGCTGTTTGGGCGTTAAATATAGATATGGCGGACGTCGAAGAGAATGACGAGCCAGAACCTCCCATATATGAGCCACACGATTGGATGGCTGCTGCCGCTACGCTTCCGAATCAAACACCTGCAGACGTCGAACTTGGATTCCGAGATGTCGATCGGCAGCATGATCTTTCAGCCAGTATCAAGGAGTAGAAAACGAGCTCAAGTTCATTGATGCGGCAATGGCTTCCTACGAAATACCAGAAGTTGAGGCGGCAGCAAGCTACTTTACATTGAACATCGAGCAACAGCCGTGATAGACTTCATCACAAGAAAGACAAACGGAGAAACGACGGACAAAATGGCAATAGTCATGGGAGCTGCTCGAACCGGCAAGTCGTTAGTCATTAACGAAGTTGTTAAAAGTTTCGGGCTTGGAGCACGTCCAGCTAACGGCTCCAACCGGCGTGGCTGCAAACAATATCGGTGGCCAAACTCTGCATTCCGGATTGCACATTGCCACATCAGCCAGAGTTACGCCCCTAACTGAAAAGACCCAAAGAGAGTTTCAGGAGCATTTCAGTAATATCAAGGTGATATTGATAGACGAATTCAGCATGATTGGGTTGCGTATGCTGTGCAAGATAGATGGCCGGCTTGGAGATGCTAAGAAGATGCTGAGAAGCAGCCCGAATGTTGTGGAGGATTTGTTGTTGTATTCTTTGGCGACTTCAATCGGCTACAGTCAGTTTTGGACATACCTCTGTATGGCGTACCTAAAGAGTCGGATAAGTTTTCCCTGCGAGGCAAAGCAGCTTATTTGCAGATACGGATGACATTTATTCTCAAGCAGATCATGCTCTAGTCTTAGGCGAGAACAACCTCTCGCACTATGAATTCTGGTCACAACGCTTTGTCGACAATAATCTAGGATCGACCCGAGATTTCAGGGACGCGACACGATTGATAGCGACCAAACAAAAACATCAACAAGAACGCCTTACGATCGCTTGGAAGCCCAGTGACTTGAATAAATGCCTCAAACAATAATGCAACAGCCGCTCAAGCGTCAGATGACGAAGCTCAAGGACTGAGCGTAGAATTGTTACTCTGCGTTGGCGCTAAAGTGATGTTACGCCAGAACCTGTGGACCTCTGGCGGACTGTGCAATGGCTCGATGGGCACAGTCATTGACATTATTTACGGTCCGACCGAAAACAGAGTCGAGAACTCCATACCAAGCGAAGCTCCTATCTGCATCATGGTCAAGTTTGAAACTTACACCGACATTCGCTTCTGGCGCTATTCCTATAACGCAGGTCGTAAAGTCATTCAAAAAAGAAGCAGTCAATGGCGCGAGGAAGCAATTTCCTTTATCGATGTCTTGCGGCATTAGTATTCATAGGTCGCAAGGAATTACATTGGACAAAGCAGTTGTGCAGTTAGGGATAAGTTAATTTAGTGCCGGGTTGGCCTACGTTGCGTGTTCGAGGGTCAAGAAAATTGATGGAATGCTCTTCGATCCAAGTTTTCCATCCGAAAGGTTGTTGGGAATCAACTCCAAACCAGCGTTCTTACTAACGCGGGCTGAACTCGAAAAACTGAATACTATGCAATAGATGTGTGTGAAAAAAAAAACAATTCGAATAAAATGATTTTCTACAAATATCGCAGCAATACTCCATGAAACAACAATTGCACAATTTTCATACTTTAGCGCCAAAAGTTGTCACACCATTTTAGTTCGTGAAGATTCGCTTTGTTTTGGGGAATTTATTCCCGCCTAGTATTTAACCGCTCCTTTTGATTTGATGATGGTTGCCCACTTGAATATTAATGAATTCAACTGTTGTTTTTTTTACTAGTAACGAGGACTGCCTTACTGTTGTGGTCTGTCAGCCCTAGACATTCATTTTGAAGCCACTGCTTAATTTCGCCAACTGCTGTGTTCGTAACAGGCTTCTTGCACATATATATTTCGCGACGACGACTATGGCAATATCGTTTGTAAAACCGATAATATTTATTCCAGGTGTTAACCAGGACGCAGGATTCCGTCGTACAATAAGGTTCAAGGGAGGCGACCCAGCACCGATCCTTAAAGTACTCCCGCGGAGATATTATACAATTTTACTGCTTCATCCGTGTCGTACCTTGTTCTTGAAGTAATTGGAAACTATCCTGAATAGGTAGTAAGGCGTTTCTATCCTTGCAAGCGATTTTCTAATTGCAGGCCTGTCAGCGGAGTCAAATGAGTTTTGGACATTTGGCGTTACCACTGCGCAATATTTTTTCGTTCCCCAGCTTCCAGAATACTTCTCTATGACTTCAGTCGCTATCTCTACAACTATCTTGATGGCGTCGGGAGTGGAGCGTGATTTTCTGACTCCAATAGAGCTCTATTCTCTCCGGTACTGACAGCAGTCTGCCTGTGCTAGCAACCATATCGGGCGATATGACGAGAGTTCTTAGGGTGGTTTATATCCCTTTGGTAGAAGTATGAGGTGTTGTATCTCCTTCCTCCAAGCATTTTTGCAGATTTGCAATGAAAATGCCTGGTTTCTTTTTATAATTCGCGTAGGTTGAAGAGTCATACTCTTATTATGTTTTGTCACACAACCTGGGCGGAGTACAGATGGTTTGGGTCGTAGGTGTTTCTTCACTACTTACCCGCGGTGGTTGTCCTAGATATGGTTCGAGTGGAACTCGACTGAATTTGGTGTCAATCGTATATGAAAACTGCACACACAGAGTATGCATTTGAAATTACCATATACTGAACACTCACAGTCCATCCATCAGTATTTTGATCACTTCCCACTCCGACTGCTATGACCACTCTCTCTTGGTCATGTTCGTTAATCAGCTGCTGGAAATGCTGCTGGGTGCCTTTCTTGAAGCCTCCTGCAAGGCTTTTTGATTTCTTATAAAAGGCCCGTATTTTATGTTTGTCCCTAGACTCCCCGATATTCTTGAGGTAGGAGGTCGTGAAGATTATTTTCTTTAGTCGTAGCCGTTTTTCTTCTGGTCCGTTACTCCTTTCGCGCTGCCCTGGTTTTTCGTTGCAGTGCCTTTTGTTACGCCTTGTCGGTTGTTGCCTTTTTTTGCTCACATTCGCCATAATACCACGGGTTTCTTGTCGGAGGTGGTAGGTATTTTAAGGTGTTTTCGGCTACTTTCTGAATGGCTGTGCGGCAATGCAGCCACATATTCTTGACCTTTGTGCTCGACGTAGGCATACCGGAGAGCCTCTCGCCCAGTTGTTCCTCCAACCTCCCCTGGTAGCCTCCAGTGTGCTCAGGCGTCCAATGTCGAACCTTGTCATGGTGAGCTGGTGCTCTTTCTGACATTGGACAGTCGAGCTCTGAATATTGCTGCTACGAGGAAATGGTCTGAGTCGACGTTTGACTCCCTGAATGTTCGAACATCCAAGATGTTTGAGTGTCTTGCATCAACGATTGGTTGGCGGTTCGGCCATTCGGAAATTGCCAAGTTGCTTTATGGATTCGCTTGCAGGGAAATCTTGTGCTACTTATCACCACATTACGAGCTGTCGCAAAGTCCGTGAGTCAGAAGGCTGTGCTTTCCGATCACTCTGCCAAAGGTGTTATCCTTACCGATTTTGACATTAAAGTCCCCAACTACGATTTTAACATCGTACTTCGGACCAAGAGATCATAGAATTCCTCTTTGTTGTGGTATCCGTAAGCTCTAGCTAGTCTCGTACCAATTTTGGTAAATGACGTATTGTCTTCGACGTAAAGCATGTCCCTCATCAGGGTTTTAATATTCTCAACTCATTGTACCAACACTTTCATATCATTCCTTTGATGATGTTTTCTAGTATTTTAAGGTAATTTTTCACATTCGCCTTTACGTGCTCCTTCTGTCTATTCTTTTCCGTTGTTTCATTCGTACTCACCCACGCAACGAGGAACAGATGCGCAAGTATGTAGGTAGGTGTACGTCAAACAAACTGATGCTTGCTACTTACGATGCTGTTCTTGCAGTGCTAATATCCCTAATAGTTATTGATTGTCAGCGAACATGATGAGAATTTTAAATTACAATTTCTCTGGCAATTTTTTATTCAACTCGCTCTCGTCAGTTTTGTTTTTCTTCTCTGAATGCACCAAGGGGTTGCGTTCATGTTACCCGTCTCTAGGTCTTTCGACACATCCACGCCCATCCATTCGTTCAGCTGTCAGCAAGATATTCCATCGTATAGGTAGGGTTTCTATCTATGTATTTGGTTCTTAAACCCACTTTTAAAGGAACAACGGGTATATAAAGTAAAATTTGAGAAAAAAAAAAAACAGAAATGAAAAGAAGAAATTCCGTTGCAGGATCTTCACATTGGTTTTGCAAACCACCCTCCGACACATTCACATTCTTATCTAATTTCAATTCTTTTAACAAATGGAATTGATGGAGGAGAACATTATTTATCAAATTTTATTCGCGTGACGCTATGCCTTCGATGACTTTGTACAATATACAAAAGTCAATGTCCTGCGACATTTTACAAAACGACATTGACTGACAAATATCGTAAGCTGCTTTTCGGCTGGGCGGCAGCAATGGTACATATGTACATAGTGATGGAACGACTAGATGTTCCTTCTGTAGTAAGTGTGCCTCGGTGCCTGAATGGAGAATTTAATAAAGTTGTACTCGTCAAGCGTTTACAAATTGTCAACTTTACGAACACGAGCACGAGGAAGGCGACAATGTGGCAGGGTGTATACTCATTTTAAAATGCCATCAAATTAGGATTAATGGTTCGAAAAAGGATTTAGGCTGGTGTCGGAGATGATCATTTAAACGGAAAAGTGCGACATAATTTCTTTCATTGAATTTATGCGATGCTGGCTACAGTTTTGGATTTGCGTACTTTAGTGAATTACCAGTGAGGCGCAAATTAATTTAAGCAGTTAAGTTTATTTAATACACACTTGCGCGTCGATGGCTGTCGCAGAGGTGTACTTGAATTACGTAAATTGGGAGATGTTGACGTATTCGCTTTGTGAAGAGGGAATCACTTAAGAGCTAATCATGCTTATTTTATTATACCCAGCTGTCGCCTACGTAATGCAGCTTATGGATATAGAACTGATTCATTATATCTGCGCTTGCTTAAATGTTTGGTACATACATATGTCGGGGTGGATGGGATCTAATGCTCTTACAACTAAATAACGTTGTGTTTAAGAATGTGGTAGGTTTCGAGAGAAAAATATCAATTTTCATAGTTATTTACAAACCCTTCCAACCGGTTCTGTCCCTTATTCGTTGCATTTCCCCTGTACGTGTTTCTTTTGACGCGGTCGTCCTCCACTATATTAACCATCCACGTTTCCGCTCATTCGTTACATACGAACTTAACTTCCATTAAAAATCTCGGTGATATGCTATCGAAATACTACAAGACAAAAGCAGCATGTTAAAGTGTACGCCACATGCATACATATGTACTCGACCCCGCGATATCCACATCCGTGCCTTGTCTTGGGGGTGGCCGTGGCGCAGTGGTTAACATCATCGACCGCCGAGCGGAAAGCCTATAGTTCAAATTCGCTTCAAAGCCAAGAAAAAGTAATTCCTATACGGACAAAAAGTATGCAACGCAGTTGTGAATAGAAAGTGACCAGACGTACTGCTGCAAGCTTAACACTCACAGTATATAGTCAACTGAAATTCATCCTCTGCGTATGCAATGCATACTAAAGTGCTCGAACGAATTACTACAGACTATAACCAACGCGAAATTTGGTCGGCTCTCGTCCTATATAGGACAAGAAACACAGGTCGATGAAAAATCTGATCCTTCGGATTTCAGTCTTCCTGGATATAGCTTAGTGCCATTATTCGTTTCTCCCCGCGGTCTCGCCATCTATGTCCGTAGTGACATTGCTTACCAGCTTCTTCCACAGTATAGCCAAACATCCACCTCGGCATTTAATTTCATATGGCTTAAATTCACATTCCGTAAGCACTCCGTTCACAACTGTTTTCTTTATAGAAGCCCCAATCTAGACAGGAATGCAACATTTGATGCATTCGACGCACTGTCTGATTCCATCCAAAGAATTGTTTCCCTGTCCCCTCGCAATGAAATCGTTTTAGCGGGCGATTTCAATGTACACAATTCTCAGTGGCTTCGACATTGTTGACAGACAACACCCGAAGGAAGGTATGCTGAAATTTTTGCTGAGTTAAATCAATTAACTCAACTTGTGAATGAGCCATCACGTATCCCCGATGTTGCTGGTCATACCGCCAAAAAACTGGACTGGTTTCTTACCTCTCAGCCTGACAAATACACGATCGATGTAATGTCGCCCCCACTGCGTGATATCAGCAAAATTCTCTAACTCCCACTATCCAGTTAAAGAAAAAGCTCCTAAGAGAACACTATGGCTATACGAGAAAGCCAACTGGTGCCCCCTTCTTCTTCGGACCTTTAACTGGTCGTTGTACTTCCTCGACAACAACGTGGACGCCGCAACTGATATTATCGCAAATATTATCCGAGTCGGCATAGCGAATTTTATTCCCAGCAAGATTAAAATCACCAGGCCTAAGGATAATACATGGTTTGACTTGAGCTGCAAAGAGGCTATTACGCTCAGGGAGCTAAGTTTTCGGGCCTACAAGGCAAACAGTTCTCAGCTCCCAGCGTGAACTTTGTCTCCGCCTGTACTAGAGTGTGTCAATTTCACCTTGGAACTAATTAATTTCCCCACTCGTACAGTCGCAAGGGTTCTTAAGGACCTCGACATACACAACTCCGCTGGCCCAGATGGTATTGCCCCAATAGTTCTGAAGAGGTGTTCTTCTACGCCGGCAAAACCACTGCGTAAGCTTTTTCATCTTTCCTACTCCTCCGGGCTCTTTCCGAGTAGGTGGAAAACAGCATTTGTCTCAGCTGCTCATAACCTAGAAAGAATCCTCACGCAGTACAAGGCGGATATTACTGCGGTCCAGGAAATACGCTGGATAGGAAATGGTATGATGAGGAAGAAAAATTGCGACATTTATTACAGCTGTCACAAAAGATTGCACTTACTGGGATGCGGATTTGTCGCGAAGGTCATCGACTTTAAACCTATACGTGATCGTCTGGCTGTGATCCGCATCAGAGGCGGATCACAGGATTTTATAACATCAGCCTTATATGTGCACACGTCCCTACCAACGAGACCGAAGACCCTATCATGGAGGACTTCTATGATCTCCTAGACAACGCCTACGGAGCTTGTCCGGAGTACGATGTAAAAATCGTGTTCGGGGACTTCAATGCCAAAATCGGTGAGAAAAACACCCTTGGCGGAGTGATCGGAAAGCACAGCGTCCACGATACAACAACAGATTACGGCTTCCGACTCACGGACTTTGCGACAGCTCATAATGCGGTGATAAGTAGCACAAGATTCCCTCGTAAGCGAATCAACACAGCAACCTGGCGATCCCCGGACGGTCGAACCGTCAACCAAATCGACCATGTGCTCATTGACGCTAGGCACTCGTCAAACATCCTGGATGTGCGAACATTCAGAGGGGCAAATGTCAACTCTGGCCTCTTCCTCGTAGCTGCAAGATTTAGAGCTCGACCTCAATCTGACCAAACCGGAGATTACCAGAGTTTACAGGGAGCAGCTGAGCGAAAGCTGCCTACGTCGAACACATATGCCAATAATATGTGGCTGCATTGCCGCTCAGGCATTCAGGAAGTAGCCGAACCACCTTAGGATACCTACCAAACCCGTGGTATGATGGCGAGTGTAAGCAGAAAAAGGCAGCAACCCGCGAGGCGTGCCACAAGGCGCTGCAGAGGAAACCCAGGGCAGCGCAAGAAGAGTACCGAGTCAGAAGAAGGGAGGAGAAAAAACGACTGCGACAAAAGAAAAGAATCTTTGCAGCATCCCAGTTGAAGGATATCGAGGAGTCTAGGGTTAAGCATAAGACACGCAGGGAATAGTGGATGTATTTAAACAGCGTTTCCAGCTGCTGCTTAACGAGCATGACCGAGCCAAAGTAGTCCTCCCACCCAGCACCGAAGAAGTCGGCACAGCTGTTCAAAAGCTGAAGAAAGAACAACAAGGCCACAGGCTCAGATGGCTTGCCATCAGAACTCTTCAAGGCTGGCGGCGATGTTCTAGAAGGGAGCATGCACCAGATCATCTGCAGAATTTGGGAAGACGAAAGCATGCCCGACGACTGGAATACCAGCTCTATATGCCCCATCCACAAAAAAGGCGATCCTACCTCTTGCAAAAACTATAGTGATACATATATCCCTGCTCAATGTCGCATACAGGATTCTGTCCAGCGTACTGTGTGAACGTTTAAAGCCATTTTGCACCGCACTAATCGGCAGCTACCAGTGCGGCTTCCGGCCCGGCAAATCGACTATGGACCAAATTTTCACACCTCGACAAATCCTGGAAAAGACCAACGAATTTCGAATCGATTTCAAAGCCGCATACGACAGCATTCATCGTGAAGCACTGTTTGGGGCGATGGCCGAATTCGGGATCCCGGTAAAACTGATCCAGTTGTGTCGCGCCACGCTAAAAGATACGCGATGCACCGTGCAACTCGGTTCTAGGACTTCGGAACCGTTTGACGCGCTGTCATGTGACTTCTTCAACCTGGAGCAGATAGTGCGACGGGCAGGCGTCAACAGGGAAGGCACTATCTTCTACTAGTCCGCCCAACTGCTAGGATACGCGGATGATATCGACATCATCGCGTGTTCTCGCCGTGGCGTTGTGGAAGCATTCACGGCGATGGAAGAACAGGCGAAACGGGTTGGTCTTAAGGTCAATGAGGACAAAACGAAGTACATGCTGTCAAGCAAAAAACCAATGCGTCGCTCAACACCTGGGTCAAAATATAACAATTGACAGCTACAATTTCGAGGTAGTTAAGGAGTTTGCCATGAATGAATTCCACAAATGACACCACAGTGGAGATCTGGCATAGAATCGCCCTTTGCAACCACTACTACTCCTCACTCGGAGAACCAAAGTCATCCTTTACAAAACGCTCATACTGCCAGTATTGCATACGGAGTCGAAAGCTGGACGACAAGCAGGTCGGCGTAGCTGATTTTGGGTTCTATCGAAGGAAAAATAAAATTCTGCGCCGAATACTTGGTCTTGCCTGTGAGGAGGGCGAATGGAGGAAAAGAGATAACTGCGAAATATACCAGCTGTACAAAGATGTGGATATAGTCCGGAGGGCAAAGATCCGTCGACTAAATTAGCTCGGCGACATCGAGCGCATGAACACCAACGCTCCAGCTAAGAAGTTCTTCGACTCCGAGCCTCCTGGTTCGATTAGAAGAGGAAGACCGACTTCCGGTATAAAGACCAAGTAATCGCGGATGTGCGACAACTTGATCTTGATAACTGGAAAGAGCGTGCCCGGGACCGTCAAGGATGGAAGGCAGCTATAGCTCAGGCTCAGATCCTCCATAAATCGCTGGCCTGATAAGTAAGTAAGTAATCGATATTCGCTAGTTATGAAGAGAAGATTCCATTTTCAAAAAATCCCCTTGGTCACATACTGACATAAGGTTAGTCGACAATATCCCACAAACAATAGCAAACCTCCGAGCTTTGCTGCAACCAATAAATACCCTTTAAACTTTGATGATCCCTATTGTGTCACCCTTTCGTACAATTGCTATTCTCCCCCTTTTCCATCCTGATAGGTTAAGATATCAAATGTTGCAACAAATTCAATTGTGTGAAATTAACTTTCGATCATTTCGTACAACCAATAACACACTTCCAAGCTTTGATCCCTATTGTGTCCTTGATATATTAATCCAAGCTGTAAGCCTTTTTTCTGTATTTATTGTTATTCTCTTTCATTTTTGTATATACAGGTTAATATCAATAAAAAACTGATTTCATTTCGCGCTCAGTGCCAAGGAATGGAGGTGACTACGTTTTTCGCGCTAATCCAAGACTGACTCGATTTCAACTAGCACATGTGGGTCACTCTCACAGCTTCGTCTCCAGAAAAAGACGAAGATAGAGAGTGAGCTAAAGTTAACCCTGTTCAAGAGCCAATATGGTGATAACGATGGCTTGTAAACAAGGTGCAGTTGGATGGGCAACTACATCTTGTTTACGCGTCAATGTGATCACACAATTGCCTACAAGCAAGGTAGTTCAGCCATATTGCCTGTACTATAGATCCCACGCAATGACACACAGGCTGTATTACGTAACTTAACTATTAAGTTTAGTCGTCGATTTTAGTCGAATTATTGATAATTACATAATGCAATATATTGGACGATCACTTGCTCATTTTTTTTTATTATCGATTGTTAGTAGTGTGTGTATATGGCATGGCATTACAGCTCCGATAAATCTAAGCCTACACAGCTTCTTTCAATCACCCCTTTTTATGTGATTTTATTTTCCTACGGATGAGAGGGACCTACAGTTTATCAATCATGGCAATAATGAGCCTGATTAATGTCATGTTCACCCCGGAATCATGTTGGCTGCTATGAAGCAGCCATCCTGTTAGAGCGAAAGAAAGCAGGCATCCATATCTTTATCAAAATTTAGATACTCATCCAGCCAGATTTCTAGGTATCTGACTATACTTCTACAAAAGTTGAGAACCTTCGCCATTGTTTTTTAGTATCCCTAGAGGCCCTAGATAGAGGCGTCCTGAATAATAAGGTCTCTGATTTCGGCAAGTAAGTTCTCAACCTCCGGTTGGCAATTTTCACAGCGAACTTTCTTCTGGTTAACATATTATGAATCATATGTACATGGCAGTGGATTACTTATGCCCAGCAGCTTGAGCTTGTAGTAGAGTCCTACTAACCGTATGGTGTCGAAAACTTTTTCCAAGTCAACCAGGCAGACACCCAAGTATTGATTCTTGCATTTATTTCATTGGATATCGGCGACAAGTTTCGACGCGGCATGTATGGTATCATGCTCTGCCCTGAAACCGAATTAATTATCCGGAACTGTTGATACTCGGAAGGAGACTTATCGACTGAATGATTTGCCCTGTTAGTGATAGATTGGACCACCGCCGCCGTTTTCCAATGCACCGGCTAATATGCCTTATTCAATGCAATGTTAAACAGGATGGTGTACCTCTCTATAGCCATTGGTGGAAGGTGTCTGAGCCCAACATTGGATATTACGCCAGTACCTGCCCACTTATTTCTTTTTTTTTTTAAGTGACACGAAGATCAACTGGAGATCCTACGTCGAAGAATCGTCACTGAGCCTGGTGAAGTCAATATTTTCGGCCAACACACTACACACAAAAGTAAAAATCGTGATCGAATGTGTTCGGAGAATGTAAAAAGCTATTCGAACGTGTTTGTTTGTTTGTTTTTTTTTTTTTTTTTTTTTTTTTTTTTTGTTGACGTTACAGCCCATGAAGGACCAGAGCCAAGCTCCTCTCAATCACCCATGTTATGTGTGATTTCATTTTCACACAGGTGAAAGGGACCTACAGTTCAATGCCGATTCCGAACGGCGGCGTGAGTGAGAAGCTTTTTCATGGCAAGTTTACTACGGGGGGTTTTGTCAGTAGTTTGTTAGTTACCGTATCTAACAAAAAAAAAGTTCGTGGTAGAAAAAAGCTCATATGTGGATATGGTCGGAAGAAAACATACCTGGTTCATCAAAAAAGAAACCCCTATGACTGCGCCAACTATAGGGGAGTAAGTCTCCTTAACATCGCGTATAAGATCTTCTCTGCCGTGCTGTGTGAACGCCTGAATCCATTCGTGGACAATTTGATATTCACACTGCGGCCGATCTTAGAGAAGACCCACGAATTTCAGGTCACACCACACCCTGCCAAACTCGTCCGATTATGCAGGATGACAATAGAAAATTCTCGCTGCTCCATTAAGGACGGTAAGGAGTTAACCGAGACCTTCGATGTCAAAATAGTCAGACAGGGCGACGCACTGGCATGTGATTTTTTCAACATCATCATCGAAATGATCGTGCGGGATTCACTGGCCAATACAAGAGGCACGATCTACTTCAAATCCGCACAATTCCTCGCATACATTGATGAAATTGACGTGATTGGGAGAACGCAGCGTGCCAATAGAGCTTTTGTGAGCATTGAAGCAGAAGCGGCTAAAGTGAGTCTGAAGGTAAACAACGAGGGCAAAACCAAATATACACCGACGTCTTGGTCAGAACGTTACTATTGGCAGCTATAACTTTGATGTAGTCAAGGATTTCATCTACCTTGGCTCCCTGGTAATAAGCGGCAAAGACATTTGCCCTGAGATTAGGCGCAGAATAACAGCGGTTGGCAAGACAATTTCCCTCTCTCGGAAAACGAAGGTGGCCCCCTATAAAACATTAATCATCCCGGTCCTCCTCTACAGCGCAGAGGCTTGGAGCTTATGAAAAATGGATGAAGAAGTCCTTGGTCGTTTCGAGAGGAAAATTCTGCTTACAATCTTCGGTCCCGTTTGTGTTGAGGGAGAGTTGAGGAGAAGATTCAACTTAGAACTGTATGGGACGTCTACGGATCCAACGTTTACGATGGCTAGGCCATGTAGAACGGGTAGACAGCACAGCTAAGGCCCGAACAGTCTTCGATTCAAACCCCGTGGGACGATGTTGCAGAGGACCGCCGCATCTATGGTGCCGCAAACAGGTGGACCTTAGGCTATTGGGCCTGCGACACAGTAAACAGCTAGAAAAAGATCGTGCTATCTGGAAAAACTTGTTGGTTGAGGCCCAGGTTCACTGTAGCGCCACCTAAGTGTGTAAGCGAAAGTACTAACATTTTTATGCAGCTGCAAATTGTGTCATAATAATTTTGGGAACAGGCGGAATATAATTTAGATATCAATTTACAAATTCCCCAATAGAAAATGAACATTTTTTGGTGGATGGTATGCATCAAGAATAGACTGGAGTGCATTGATGTACATATGTATAGTTTTGTTGCCTATTATATCGAAACATAAGGGCAAATTTCCTGCACTAAAGACAAATTCAGTGGTAAATAAAACAAACCTTTGGTCCACACAGGCTTCACTCTCAAAGAGAGTAAACTCAAGTACTCTCCTTTAATCGGTATTCTGAAACAAATCTATTCCATTGCAAGCAACCTTCAGTAGCCACTTCACAAGACAAAAGTATCTGCTCGGCCAAATTTTCACTCACAAAGGCCGCATAATGCAATTACTTGATTGTTTCACTCGTGTCTCAACTATATAGTGAAAAAATTGTATAGGTCCTTCAAATTAACAAGAAGCACTACCATACCTTATTCCTCTTTAATGTAAAGAAAAAATTCAAGGCCCGCTTCTCTATCCCTCGTTACGCCTTTACGAGCGGCATTCCGCGATGACTGCTATCAAACGAACGAACCAACAGTATCCAGAAAAATAAAATACAAAAGTTCAAGTATAAAGTTGTTGTAAGTTCATGAAAATTAATTCAATTTATCTCAGCCAGGATTGCGAGAGAACTCCTTTTTTGTCACCTTTTCTTGTCCTGAACAAGGAGGCTCAGCCTTATTCCACTTCTTTCCAAGTGGTTAAGTGCAAGAAATTTCGAAATATTGTCACGAATTTACATCCATCACAAAAAAAGAAGAGGTAGACGAAAATCATATTAAAACGTACAGTGTTTCGTTCTTGATTCTTTGTTGCCCTTACCTGTTAGTCGGCTGCACTATAATACCGAGCAAATTGTAGGGGATCGGACTGTGACAAGACGAGTCGGGTTAGGTCCTTAGGGGTTAGGCCTGTGGGTAGTGAGACAGAAAGGTGGAGGGATGGTGGGTTTCATTGACATGGATGATTTCAAAAGTAGTAACAAGTAAAATGATTTTCCGTTTCATATATTCCCCGGAAAATGATTTCGTTTATGAATTTCTCTACTCAGAGGTTATCTGTTTCATACTCATTTCCTTTAAATTGTTATTTGTGACAAATTAAGGGAAATAGCGTATTATTTGTTGCCAGGTTCGGATTATAAGAACCTCCTAAACAAGTTCTCGGAGAATTTTGTGTGTTACTATCGACGCCTGTATTTTGCCGCTATTTATTATTTATTTATTTATAGTTACACCCGCACTCAAGGCTAAGGCCTTATAACGTAAACGTTATGCGAGCGAAGGTAACATGGAGAGGGAGAGTTCTGCGCAGGTTCACACACAACCTGAACGGAGTGCAGTGGCTTTGGGCCGAAGATTTTTTTTTATTTTTTTTTATTTTTAAATAATTTGCGCGCACTCAAGGTCTAATGACCTTATTATGTCGGCGACACAGTGCGGTCAGAAGGTAGAAAGGAAGAGGGATAGAGCAGATGCCGATGGACATTGATCTTAAATGCTTGCATGTTGCATTGAGGGGGGAAAACCGAAGCCGGCAGGGAGTTCCAGATTCGTGTGGTTCGGTTAATGAAAGATTCTCTATATTTGACTGTACGTCCGAAAGCGGGCCTCAGGGTGTATTGGTGAGCGCATTATTCATCGAACCAGGGGTTTCTAGGTGGTGGCAGTTTGAAACCCAGCATCTCTGAGGCACCGTCTCTGACGGCGCTCTGGCAGTGCGCCCATTCCTGCTCTATTGTTTGTGCTGCAGCGGGCGGATTTTGAGAGAGCTTGGAGGAGACACGATCACCAAAGATTCTGGCTGTCTATTGCGATTGTAGCTTTCCGACGTCAAACTTACGTAGTCCTATTCGACTCCCAAGCATTCTTGATATCCTCATTCGTACCCTGGCTACAATAAGATAGTGGTCCGAGTCGATGTTGGCCCCTCGGAAGGTTCGTACGTCGAGAATACTGGAGGAGTGTCCGGCGTCGATCGCAATGTGATCAATCTGGTTGGTGGTCGATTGATCAAAAGTACGCCAGGTATCCTTGTGGATGTTGAGATGACAGGAATCGCGTGCTTACTTCAAGGAGGTTACCCCCCGTTAGGAAATCGATTAGCCCAAGTCCGTAACGGATGGGGTATTATGGAGGCTATGCTTTCCTCTGATCGACTCAAAGATGTCCTCTTTACCCAGTTTTGCATTAAAATCTCCTAGAACTGTTTTTGTGTCGTAGCTGGGGCATTGGGCATAGGTTCTGTCTAGGAGATCGTAGAATTCTTCTTTGAGTCGATCGTCTTTATCTTCCGTTGGGGCGTGAGCGCATTTTAAGCTAATGTTTCCAAATTTAGCTTTGATTCGGATTGTTATGAGGCGTTCGCTTACTGTTAGTCACAAAAGTAAGTACACATCGGCAATCTAAACAAATAGTATAAAAAAAAACCGTTTACTTGTATTCATATTCCGCTAAGACTCCACATGGGGTCTTATCGACTATCTGTGCAATTGGCGTACATAAAAAAAGTACCGTTGGACGAGCGGTATGTAATGTAACAGTTTCCAAGACGCAGCAAGTGCGAATTCATATCACAAAAGTAAGTACAGAGATATCGTATACTGAGTTTAAACTTTGAACGAGAAAGACGTATTGCAAAAGGTGTGTATTTTTTTTCTGAGTTTGGCTTTTCTTCTAAATTAGGTATTTTGAAAATATTTAAAAATTCTTATTTGAAAAGAAATATCTTCGATATGGCAACTCGAGGCAAGCAACTTTCACAAGATATGAAGGACTTAATTATAAAATACCACAACGAACAAAAAAGCGTACGGGAAATAGCAAAAATTATTGATAAAGTCCTTTCACCATACAAAAAATAATAAAAAAGTATGAGGAAACAGGCACGACAATAAACAAGGCTCGAAGTGGACGCCCACGTATGTTCCCAACCCGAGACACTCGCCTGATCTTGCGTAAAATAAGAAATAGATCCAAAACTAAGCGCTCCAGCAATTCAAAAGAAAATTTCCAATGAAACTGGTAAAGAATGCAACCCTCAGACAATTCGCCGTGTACTCAATAGTGCTGGTTATCATGGTCGAGTTATTTTTTTTTTTTTTTTTAATAATTTGCGCGCACTCAAGGTTTAATAACCTTATTATGTCGATGACACAGTGCGGGCAGAAGGTAGAGAGGAAGAGGAATAGAGGAGATGCCGATGGACATTGATCTTAAATGCTTGCATGTTGCATTGAGAGGGGAAAACCGAATCCGGCAGGGAGTTCCAGATTCGTGTGGTTCGGTTAATGAAAGATTCTCTATATTTGACAGTACGTCCGAAAGCGGGCTTCAGAGTATATTGGTGAGCATTCCTAGAGAGACGTGTATTGCGGGAGAAATGTTGAAGGGGCGGAATGCAACTGGCTATTTCATCAGAGCATTTTTGGTGGTAGTAACGATAAAACAGGGAGAGGCAGGTAACATTCCTGCGGTGTTCCAGCGAGTCTAATGTTTTGGTAATGCTGGAGTCACCTATCAGTTTTATGGCTCGTTTTTGTATTCTGTCTAGTAGGTGCAGTGAGGTCTTGGAAGCACCGGACCAGACATGAGCGTTAAACTCTAATTTGGGGCGAATGAACGCCTTATAGATTGTAGCCAGATCTAAGGGTGAGAAATATTTCTTGCATCTGTATAAGAATCCTAGGCATTTCGCAGCATTCTTGGCGACACTGAATATATGGTCGCTCCAATTAAGATTGTGAGCAACACTCATACCCAGGATGGAAAGCTTTTCAGTTTCTGAGATGCAAGTGCCATTCATGGATAATGGCTGCGGGCTATGAGGAAGAAACCTTTCATTAACACGGTAAACCGCCTCAAAAACCTACAATTTGCAAAAGACCATCTTAATAATAATTCAGCTTATTGGAATGCAGTTGTTTTCACTGACGAGAGCAAGTTTAACATCCATGGCTCTGATGGACGTCGCAAAGTTTGGAGAAAGGCAAACGAGGAGCTACATCCGAAAAATGTGGTTGGTACTGTCAATCACGGCGGCGGATCGATCATGGTCTGGGGGTGCATGGCGGCTTCTGGAGTGGGCAATTTAGTTTTCATTGATGAAATTAAGGACAAATATATTTATTTAAACATTCTAAAGAGCAACCTGCACCAGAGCGTCGAAAAATTAGGCTTAGAAGGATCATTTATCTTTCAGCAAGATAACGACCCTAACCACAAGTCGCTCTTGGTTAAGGAATGGTTGCTTTACAATGTTCGCAAACAGTCGAAAATCAGCCCAGATGTCAACAAAAACCTTGTTAATTCAATGGCTTCTAGGATGTCTGCCGTCATCAAGGCAAAAGAGTACTCTACTTAGTACTAATTCTTAATTAACATTTATAATTTCTTCCGTTTTTATTAAGTTTTCCTTTGAGTTTCATCTTTGTGTACTTACTTTTGTGATATATATTTTTTAATATTTTTAATTATATTTGAATTGTGCTTTTATTTTTCTTTTTTTGGGTAACTTTTTGTCCGATACGTGAAGATAATGAATTAATGAAATAAAAAAACATAAAATATCTGTATCTGAATTCAGTTCGAATTGTTTTATTGTGCATTGTACAGCGAAGTACATATGTGCTGTGTACTTACTTTTGTGACTAACTGTATATCTCATAATCTTAAGACGTTTTGTCGGAGTCTTCCTCTTATAACGAATCCGCACCCGAATGGGCGCTGTTTGTTCTCCTTGTAGCAGTTCCCGTAGTAGATGTCGCAGTTTTTTCATCCGTCTTTTGCCTGGTCCATCCCACCTGTTAGGGGACCTCACATTTCAGGTGCAGACTCTCAAGTCCGTTAGTCGTTTGCAGGGGTCGCCAGCTTTGTATCCGTCCGTATCCGAGGCTTGTTGCAGTTTCGGAGCAAGTAGGTTTTTACGTGATAGGGATGTTACCCCTAAGCACAACTCCCAACCTGGAGGGTCAGGTTCCTCTTTCCCAGTATACCGCCGAGGAGAGACGCCGCGAAATGAACATTCGATGGCGCGAACACACTGATCATGAGTCAGAGTCCAGCACTGCTCCGCGGAGTAAATTCTCCCTTACCTTCTAAAAATCAACTGAGCTTATCAGGAAATGCATTAGTTCTTCCACTTATTCTGAGGAATCTCACCATCCCATGTCAGTTCGTAATTGGAACGGATGGGCGTCTTCGTTAATTTTAATTAAGCGACTACTTTCAGTTTCATTATAACACATTCGGCCGGTTTATTTACTCGAACCTACCTACCTACCTTCCATTGGGTTAATGTCCTTTTCCGGGGCGTAGGAGTTAGTGTGTTGGACTCTGATGCACGATGAGGAGTTCGGATCCCGATAACACCAACGCCATCGAATGTTTATTTCGCGGCGTCCCTCCTACGCGGGGTACCAACTGGCAAAACCCCCCGTAGTATAACTTGCTTTGAAAAAGCACCTCGCACGTCATTCGGAATCGTCTCTAAACTGTAGGTCCCTTTCACCTGTGTGAAAAATACATCACACACAACATGGGTGATTGAAAAGTAGCTTGGCACTGGTCCTTCATGGGCTGTAACGCCACCGAAAGAAAAGAATGATATTCTTTTCCATTTGTTTAAAATGAATGTACCTTGAACGATTAATTCAAAAGTCTTTAACTATACCACTGTCCTCCGCTCTCCTTAAGACACTGAAAAACATCACATTTAGACTAACATTAAAAAGCATTCTGTTATTCCACACAATCTGATTAGCACGTTGCCTTATGCCATGGGTGAAGTTAAGTTACGTTAGGTGGCTGGCTGCATACCCCAGTAACACTACATTAGGTCAATGCTTTACGTTGCTGGTTCCCAGACCTGTTCTTGTTAAGAAGTAATCTGCAACAAAATACTCTTTTTTCTTGATCGGTTGCCAGGTGGAGTGGACTCTACGGAAGATAGGCAATCTATTTGCGGTTTGATATCAGTTCATTGACAATGTCCTGAGGCAGGGAGTGAAGCAGAGTATTAAGAGTCGCAATTGGGGTCGATATCGCCGGCACTTTATGCAGAGAGTTTCCGATCACTGAACTTGTTCTATTAGAACGGTGCACATAAAAGTCGTGAAACTATACATACATACATACTTATGTACATTTTCAGTGGCCCGCATGTTCCACTAAAAGGGTCGCGGGTGTAATGCGCGCATGCGGGATCTCCAGGCCACTCGATCCTCCGTCATTGACTCTAACTCATCAGGAGCTATGCCCAAGCGCACCCAGGCGAGTTTTTGGACTTGGTCCAACCCCCTCGTCCTGGGTCTGCCAAGCGGTCAACTGCCTGATGGTATTGCATCCAAGGCACGCTTCGGAATTCGTGATGATGGCGACATTCGTCTCACGTGACCAAACCGTCGAAACATAGCCCTTTCCGTTAGCAGAAACAGCTGCTCAAAATTGAGCTCCCCGCGCACTGCCGTGTTTCTTACCCTTTCCCGGCGAGTAACTCCCACAACAGCACGAAGAAATCTCATTTCGGCAGCTTGTATTCGCGATATTATTCTATCGGTCAATACCCAAATTTCATGACCATAGGTGAGAGTTGTAACAAATACTGAGTTAAAAACTAACTTGGCTTTGACACCGAGCTCGGCCAATCCTGCAGAAAAGCTCAGTATTACTCCTCCCATCACTCGTGAAGAAGACCCTGAGATACTTCAATTTCTCCACCTGCTTCAATGGGATTCCACTAACATGTAGAATGCATTGGACAGGTGTTCTGGAAATAACCATAACCTCGGATTTGTCCACGTTAACCCTCATTCCAGCACATATGGCCACAAATCTATCTAGCGCGCGCTGAAGTTCCATCTAGGAGGATGTGAGGACAACTAAGTCATCTGAAAAAAGAAAATGAGCTGAGTCTCCCAAGAGAATCCAGTCCCTGTATGCCTTCTTTTTCTCTCTAATGGCTTCTTGAACTCCGGCTGTTTAAACTACGCAGTTCTTTTCTCACCATCAGCAGCTACGCCAAGCCGCTTCTCTCCACAAACATTACGTGCAGAGGCAATGACAGCTGTTGAAGATAGTCGCCATTCTTCCTCTACATGCGATGGAACAGTTGGAATTTGCTCAAACTTTTCGGATATGTGTCGTACGAAGTGTTGCCGCACCTCACTGCTCTGTAGTTTCTCCCACCCTATGCGAGTAACCACTCTTGGTTTCCGTAAGACAAAGCTTACACAACACCACGTGATGATCAGTTGACAGTTCAGCCCCTCCCAACACACGAACGTCACAAACCATACGTTTCATACGATGGTACCACAAATAGATCCATCAACGATTCCTGTTGAAGACTCCGACGATACCACGTATATTTATGAATGGCTTTGTGCGGAAAGAAGGTGTTCATAATGGACATGCCATTTGCAAAGCAACAATCCAACCTCCATTCGCGTTTTGATGAGGATCACCGTTCCTCCCAATCACACTCCCCCGTGTCGTTACATCCACACTCACGTGGGCGTTGAAGTCCCCCATAAGGATATAGGGATCCATTTCAACCACCCTATCAAGGGCAGCATCAAATTCATCCAGGAAAGTCGCATACTCTGACTCTAGATTCTGTGCCTAAACCTGCACCAGAACCAAAGTTGATCTTTCAACTTGAGTTTTAAGATCGCGACTCTCCCTCCTAATGGTATTCACTCCATTAGCCTGTCTGCCAACCTGGGACTTATGAGTATCCCCACTCCCGCCTGTGCAGACATTTGAGGTGTGCAACTCCCGACAGGAAGAGTTTCCACCCGTCCGAAAGGTCCACAGTTTTATATCCTCTTTGCTTTGTCGAAGAGATACCTACGATATCTAACCCATACCTGGCAGCTTCCTCAATCAGCTCGTGATACTTCCCTGTGAGCGATGAGACGTCCCACGTGCTCATCCTAAGTCGATGCCGATGTCTGTTGCCCTTTACTCCCCGCATGCACTGGTTAGTGCATGGCGTGATAACCCCCCACCTCCGTAATGGCTCACGAGGCCACTGCCGGGTTGCTCTTGACTTCATCGGGCTAAGCCCGACCGGCTGCCGAGCGGGACAGACAGGCCACCAGATGCTCGCATACTGCCACCATTTAGGCCTGGCTCCGAATGGGGCCCTGGCACACCAGGGTAGGCAATTTCCGAGGCTACTTTTCTTTTCGTCATCATGGGGGTTTGCGCTTCGTTAGCCAGGTTTGGTAGGTACGAAAATTAATTCGCACACCCCAAACCTGTTGCCCGCCCACCACCACGAGGCGGTCGGCTGCCGGGGGGCATACCCTAACTTATTTGGGCAATATGCTATTTATTTCTTTTGAATCAGAAAGTTATTTTTCTTTATTCCTGTAAGTTGGTCATACAAGTTATACATCAATGCTTACAAAAAATAAAAGGATTCATTAAAATTCCTTATCGTCAATTCAAATTTGGTGAATGTTATGAAAGTACGATGGCACTTCAAAAATATTTTTATTTATTCAATGAGATATTTAGCTAATTGCCTTTTCCATCCTTTGATTACCCTCCTTTATCAACCCTCTGTCAGAATAAGAAAAACATTCCATTTTGAAAGGTTCTTCAAACTACATCTTCCTTCTTTCCAAAACCATCAGATATGTTGGCAGCAAGTCAATCACCAATGTTTCTTTTTCCTCCCTTCCAATCCTCTTACTGCACCGCGATATTTTCGGTCCCTCATCAGTTTCCAGGCAATCAATTGATGATGGGTTCCACCTTGATCCCATGTTTTGCGGTGAATTCAAATTAGATAATTATTATTACCAGCTCCTTTTTTTCTCATCGCCTTCAGATACTTTGTGATTGTACGATACAATCACCCATCCGTGGATCGGTATTACGGGGATATCTATTACCATTGCCGCTCCCTTTCATCAGGGATGCTCTTCGGTTTGCTCGATTCCAATTCAAATTTGACACTTTTGATTAATTATCTTAGGGTAGATGTGGAATAAGGTGTGTGCGGTGGGCTGGCTTGTGAATTAGGGATGAAAAAGTTTAGTAAATCAAAGTGAAAGGTGTGTTATTGATAATTAATGTTGTATCCTTGTTTATCCTTTCAGGTTGCTTTTTGCCGATTAGCAGGGTGACGGAGTGATTGGTACAAAAAAGGATCACGTAATTGGTAGGTCAAGTAAACCTTTTTCACAATTTTCATCTTATTTCTTAGAAAGAATCTGAACTAATGGTTTTTATTATGATGGGTATGAGGTACAAAGTTTTCTGATGAGCTCGACTAATCGACGAAAGGTGTTATTTTGACAAATAGTACTTGATTAAGTGGGCACTACAAAGGGCAGAACATTTTTTGAGTGTAAATATCTCAACAATATTTTTTCGTCATACACTTTAATTTTTATTCGTATTCACGACTTTTAACAATGATGTAATATAGTAGCGATTTAATTAATTCCTGCTCAGAAGACTTTTCAACAATAACATCATGATAGCCTATGGTGGAAAAATACCAGAATTGGGATGATATACAAAGCAGTGCTTAACTTTATTCTCTAATTCTATGCGACAACAACTTGTCTGCTAGGATAATAATATCTAGTAGTGTTTAGATTAATTTTAATCTAATTAAATCTAATATATATATATATAGCGTATTCTAGCTACTCAAAACCTAAACTTAAGCATTCTTAGCTTAAAAACTAGCTACAATAAAAACCATAAGTAGAACTTAACCTAAGAAAGAAAAGAGTAGAATAATAGTATGTAAAAGGAAAGAGGTAAAATACTTGTATTTTGTATTTTATTTATTTCAAGAGAAGCTTACATTTAAGATAAAGTATCTTATTTATAATAGAGCTTTCAAATGCAAAACAGCTACGTTACAATATTAAAGTAATTCAATTTTGTGTTTAAATTAACTATAAGTTGCTAAAATATTTCTTCAATTCCTTTCCCACCTTTCTCATGCAACTCAAGCCTTTTGATTTCTCGCGGAAGGGAGTTTCAAATTCGTGTGGAGTTTACAAAAAAACTGACGTTCGGATGTAGTACAACTATAATGTGGAATCAAGACAATCAATGATCGATTAGAGTTTAAAAAACTGATTTCGTTATAAAGACCCACAGGTTGGCGGGTTATGAATGTATTAGAAAAGAAAGTTACGGAACGACATTTCAAAAAGTTTTCGAAGGTCATACCAAGAAATTGTAAAACATATTGCGAAATTCTATCGAAACGACGTACGCCATAGACATAATGTACTGCACTGTTGAAAACGACAGCTAGCTTTCTTTTGCTCTCGTAATTCAAATGAAAAAAGATCTCGCAACCATAAGTAAGCAGAGGAAGAAACAACATTTTCACTAAGAGAGCCTGACAGGCCAGAGCGTTTGGAGGACACCATAAGCTTTTGCAACCGTATTATAGGCATGAGGCTCCTAAGTTAGGATCCGGTTAAAGATAACTCCTACATTTTTCTTGAGCAGTATTTGAGAGAAGTATGATACATCCACCTTTTTGTTAGAAGTAACAAGACATTTCGACCATCGATCAATCATGTCCAGGTCTTCATTTAAACACGCTACAGATTATTCTTTTAGCCCTAAAGGACAGCTTAGGTATAGCTGTGTATCGTCGGTGTACATACGAACCGAACAATGTGTGACTAACTCGGGTAGTTCGTTGACGCACATAAAAAAAAAAAAAAAAACAAAAGCCCAAGGATAGACCCTTGTGGCACACCAGAAATCGAGGATCATTAAAAGCGTGATCCTATCCAAGTCAAGTGCTTTTCTAATGTCCTCTGAGACACTTAATAGGTAGTGCAGTCAAGCAGCTATTTTTCTTTCGAAACCCTGATTGTTTGGGTGTCAGTATTTCGAAGCGAGTAAGAAATACGTTCAATTGTTTCTAAATTACTCTCTTGAAGACTTTAGGACAAAAAAGGTAATATTGAAATTGGTCTGAATTCGTCACCTTTTGAAGTTTTTGTGATAAGAATTGCCTTTGCTCTCTTCCATTGCGAAGGAAAATCGCATGTTTTAACAATCGAATTGAAAATATGTGTAACAAATGGCAGAATCGAGGGAAAAATGATTTTCAGAAAGGAAGGATGCATGTAATCCAGTCCAGTGGCATTTGATTTGACCGAAAGCACTGCTTCAATCACATTCTCATCGGTAATATACCTAAATTTAAAGCCAACCGAATTGGATCTTTGGGTTAAGGAAAGACTCTTTAAAAGTTCCTCGTGGTCAGCTGAGTTTGTTGTGATTGATGAACTTGAAACGAAGGTTTTATTGAGAGCGTTGATATCTAAGTCTTCAGTTAGGCTACCACGTGCATTCCCAACACCGATTTTTTCTAAGTTCTTCCAAATTTGCTAACTTCCAAGTGAAGTATAGAAGCGAGTCGAAATAATATTAGCTTTAGATTTACGTATTTATCGCACAGTTTCGTTACGGAGAGCTACATAATTTCGATGAGGGCTGTCAATGTAGTCTTTTAGTTTTTAGTTTTTAAGGGCACGTGTTTGCTTAAGAGATAGTTAATGTTTCGGTTGAGGAATTCCACTTGATCAGAGGAAGTAGGAGTTTCCAAAATAAAGTTCCAGTCAATAATGTTTACGTCACTTTCCAGAGCACTATAGTGATGTTTTCAAAGTCTCGATATTCGTTGGCGTGGGGTCGTAACATGAAATTCAAAGACTAAATAGATCAAATCGTGTTTAGAAAAACCAGGAGCGGTAAGTTGATCATAAAGAATCGGTCGGCGATAAAAAACAGATCCAGTAATGTTGGATCAAAATTGGAGAAATGGGTAGGCGTGTTGGTGTTAAAATAGCAATGAGATTTTTTATAGGTAGTATAGATGAGTGTAAATCGAGGGATATTTGTAATTGGTTGGCTAAAATCAACATTCTGCCAATGGGTTTAAAGAGGCCTTAGAGCCAAAAGAGCAGGAGAGTCGATATTTCCAGCTAACAGTTGGTACACAAAAATAATGTCGCCTTATGTTCAGGGCTTGTAAGCTGATTAACTCCGTCCTATCTTTTTTTTTACCGATGCTGCAACCATTGCTTCTTTGTAACAGTGTTTTTAACGAACTACTGGCATTATAATTATGCAAATGTCATTGCCTTAACGATTTTTGGGAAATATAGCTTTAAACTGGTGTTCCCGCTCTTTGCATGTCCGGAAAAAACTTTATAGCCCGTAAGCAAACAAGACCATTACCAACCAGTCCATATACTTTAAATTAGCAACTCTATTTAACAAAGTTGTGGAGAGCGCAGGAACCACAGCGGTTCAGAAGGTAGATTAGGTAAATCTGGTGGATCAAATCTCCGCAACAGTATTGTTGTTGATCGTGCATAGTGAAAGCTTCTCGATATTCAACGTTCCCTTTCACCTATGTGGGAAAAATCGAATACAACATACTCGGTTTAGAAAAGCGAGATTCCTGTCATTAACAAAATCTGTATGTACTTCGATGTCAGTTTCCTTTCTTATACCTCACCTTTTGCTGTATTATCAGGTTTTTGCGGGTATTGTGGAAAAATCACATGGCAACGCAACGGAGTATCTAAGTATTTGTTATATACACTCATAGTCATGCAGGCTCTGGTAGATAGGCAGTAGGTCCTTTTAGTATATAAAAAAAGGTTGCAGGAAAATATTGGACTTAACGAATATACACTGGATTACAATGGACCAGTATTTGCGTCTCAGTTCTCCAACAGATAGCAAAAGGACAAGCCTAACGAATTTACAAATGCATTCTTTTCTCCTATATTTCAAATATGAGAAAAGTCCTTGTTAGCCTCTTTTTAAGATAGATCAAAAGTGCACTTAACATATCATACGTAGTTAAAATCAGTATTTTTATAACTTCATATGAGCCACAGACTAGAATTTTCATGGAATTCTGGAGGTTAATTTAATTACGAAAAAAAAATGAGATTTTAACGAATGAAATCGCAAAAGTACGACATCTTAAATAGAAAGTTATGTAACATGACCTCCCTGTATCTATTTGTGCACGTTTTAATTGTTGGTCCTAATTCTTAATATCTGCTGTTCATTTTAGTGGTTCTGATTTGGTTGTCTTACTGAGCGGTCTTAATGACATTTAGGACGTGATATTGACTCATTAAAGCGAATTCCCGGTTTCATATAACAAATATTTTCTCTCTAAGTAAGAGCATTTGCCATGTGATATGAAGCAGACATTTGATCTATCATTGCACCATGCGTAAGTAACGAAAGCTGAGACGGTCCATAATAGAGATTTGCGCCCAAACTTTGTAATATATGGTTTTAAGCACCTTATTGTTAACAAAAAAACAAAAACGCCAGAACACGTAAGCCGGCATATTGAAAAATGTAGGCAAGAAGACAGCTAGAAGGGCTCTGTGTAGAATAGAGCTGGTGTCCGCTGTCAAAAAGGAAAGAAACAGTACTCTTGGAAAGGCAAATGTCAGGCTTAAATCCCGGCAAAAACAAAGAATTAGACGATGGATGACTGGAAACGGCAGCTTGTTACTTAGTGGCATCTTGATTAAAGGTAAGGGCATAATAAAAAAAAAAGGTTTTACTTATTTTAGAGGTACAGCCACCTCAAGCAGATATCCAGATATCTTAAAGGGCAGCCTTCTCAGACTAAGGCACGGCCAGCATTTGGGCAGGATTTGAATTAATTTAAAAATGCACATATGGGATATATGGACGGGAGTTTCAAGGAACACCAATGAAATTAAGATGAGTCGTGGCTAAGATTGATAGTTGAATAGTCGACAAATCCACGAGAAATTATTCATATACTGGGTGAAAGTATGCTCAAGATAATAAACAGCATTATACATATGTACACGTACAGAGTGCCCCACGAGCAGTGTGCCAAAAAGCTAGAGCGTGTAGGTCGGGTCAAGAAAGAAAAAAATCGTAT
Organism: Eumerus sabulonum; assembly: GCA_951905685.1. Lineage (NCBI taxonomy): Eukaryota > Metazoa > Arthropoda > Insecta > Diptera > Syrphidae > Eumerus > Eumerus sabulonum. Next base: position 49,259,310 of record OX645063.1, read on the forward strand.
AGGAGGGGGAGGTATATTCCCCCCGTTTAGCCGGGTGGGCAATTTTCTAAAAAATTGACTTAATTTGGGAAAAAAAATATTAAAAATCAACGGTTACATCCACAATGCCGTGATATACTTATTTGTAAAGCCAGAAACTTCTTCTTTCATCTTGTTTTCAAACGAAGCTGTTTTAAGTAATAGTTTTTGAGAAATTAATTTTCAAACTCAAAATTTTCAAAAAAAAAAAAAAAGTTGAACTATTTTTTTTCAAAATTGTATGTACTACTACTTCTTATTTCAATTCTCTTATTAGTTTTTAGTTAAAAACAGAAACCCGGATGCAAACATGTCTTGTAGTTTTTGAGGAATTAAAAACAAGACCCAAACGACTTTTTTCTGAGAAAAACCTTTTTTTGGTTTTAACGCGGCTGAACTTGTAGGCAAATTAGTGTATAAAACACTGACCTCTTTCCATTATATAAAAAAAAAAAGATCGGAGTTTTATTATAATAAATTTTCAATATGACATCTCAATATTATATCTCCTTCTAATGGCTGCACATAAGTCTATGCTTGATAAATTTTCTTGCAATTTGAATCCAGCGACTTCAATCCGTTCTTTCAGTTGTTCCAAAGATACTATTTCCACTTCATAAACATAATTCTTCATGAATCCCCACACATAAAAATCTAGAGGAGTTAAATCTGGTGATCTAGGTGGCCATTCCGTGGGGCCCCTTCTTCCGATCCATACGTCACTAAAATGATCATCCAGCCAGTTTCTAACCTGTAAGCTGTAGCGTGCTGGTGCTCCATCTTGCTGGTAGATTAAACTATTTGCTATGGCCCAGGGAACGTTGTCCATCAAATCGGCCAAAAGGTCTCGTAGGAACTGCAGGTATGATTCTCCATTAATAACGGCATTCAAAAACCGGGGCCCGATTACAGTTTGTCCAACAATACCAAGCCAAACATTACAGCTGAAGCGGTGTTGTGATTTATTTTGTTTTTTGTTGTGTGGATTGGTGCTATTCCAATGATGCAAATTGTGGAAGTTAGTAACCCCATCTCTGGTAAACTGTGCTTCATCCGTCCAGAATATCCTTGCCAAATAGTTTCGTTCAGTTTCATCTCGAAGCAGTAATGATCGGCAAAATTCTACTCTCAAAAACTTGTCGTTGGAGGTGAGTTCCTGAACTGGCGTAAAATGGTATGGGAGTAAGTTTTGAGTATGAAGCACTCTCCATACTCTAGATTTGGGCACTTCAAGCATAATAGCTATCTTCCTTGTACTAAAGGAGGGATTACGTCGGACCAAATCTCCTGAAACACCCTTCTTAGCAAACGTGCACAACTGGATACATGAAGGTTATAGTGCATTTCATTCTGCTTCGCACTTTGTTCTTATACGAAGTCATTCCTATCTAATATCTTTTTTTTTTTGTAATAAAATCATAAATTGACCCTAAACAAAACCAAAAACCAGAGTATTTTAAATTAGGTATGTATTCGGTGTTGTCCTGCACTTTCAAAAGATTGGTTTCATTTCGACATCAATTTGAATTCTGTAAAACTTAACATTCTTTAACAGAAATAGTGGGAACAGTTTGATATCAGAGAAGCAAATCAACTCTCATTCTGTATTTTACCAGGGATGCTCATAATACTGAAGAAAAAGTCACTCAAAGCGTTGTGGTGAATAACTTTTAAGAGAAACCTATACCAAAGAGTACATCCGAGTATTAGATAAAAAATGTTATAATACTGGTATCAGTTCTGCTGAGGGAGCAAGAAGCTCTGTTCCTGTAACATTTTTCAATTATACCATATGGAAAGTCTTGGTATATTAATGATTTAAAAGGAAACGTTGTTGGAATGTGTTTGATTTTTCTTGCAAGTAAATTAAACCCAGAAATTTATTAAGGTTTTAATTCTTATAACGGAAGCCATACATTCTTTCTCGAATGAACATTATAGCCAACTTGGCCCAACGAATTTCATTTAAGTTTGCCGTAGCCTCATCGACAAAGCATAAGAAAAGGATTGAAACTCGCGGTACATCTGCCTCTTAGTCAACAAGAAACTCGCTTAGTACACACTGTAGGTACTGACATATTATTATTAAAAAAAGTATTTATCCCAGCTAGCCCATCCAAGGACTTACAAAGTTAACATATTTTGGTATCTAACATGCTCAAGATACCTTGATTAGGCAAGAGTTTCCACTTCGGATATAATGTATCTAAGAGAATTCGCTTAGCAAATTGAGATATATCTCTCGATTTAGTTTCTCCCACTAATACTATAAAAACGCAGTGGACGAGAGCGTGCCAGCACAAACAGAGAATTCTCTCCAAAGCCAGAACCTATACAAGAAAATCGGATCCCTGCCGAAAACCAGCACCAACACCATCAGTCTGGGTCCCAATTACTCACAGTGAGTGAGGAAATCATTCGAAGATTCAGTTCGAAAGCAAAACCTTAAAGAGACCGAGTGCATGCATGCCCCAACACATCCGAATCGTTGAAACCATTACCATCATCAACAAAGAGCCCCACTTGTAATTGTTTTGGTACTCGGATATGTGCATGGATATCGGTAATTTTTCGTTTTTCATTTTGCATTATTTTTCCTCTCTGTTTTCATCTTTTCTTCTTGTTGTTTTCGGCCCAAAGTCGCCAGACACACAAACTCGAAGCCCACATACGGTGGCTGTTGTCGCCGTCGTCGTCGTCGTTCTTCGTTGTCGTCATCTCTTCCCCGAATTCGTTGTTGTGGATAGTGGTGGAGCCTCACGGTATTGTGTCATGCTAGAAAAAGTTTTAAGCCAGAAGCACATTGCACTACCACCCAGAAGATACTCTAGTTCCGCATATTGTTAACAATTCAGTCTACGAGCGACTACGTGTACGAAAGGTCGCGCTATTTCGCATCCCCGCAAAATAAATAATTTTTGCCGCTTTTATTGCTTCTCTATCAAAAACAAAATTTTGAAATATATTTATTGCAAAAACCAAACAGATAAATTTATAAATTGCAAAAAAATAAAATACGGAAAGCGTCCTAGTAAACACGAATCATATAGATCTCAATCCAACCGTCAAAGCAATTAATCTACATCCGCGAATATACACGGACGAACCGCTTTTTGCGTGCGAGTTATCGGACCTTGTTTCGGGTGTTTTTGGTTTTTTTAAACAACAAATCAAAACCCGAAAGAAAAAGCAAAAATCTTTTAATTAGATTTTCCGTCTCGTTAGTATTGTTTACACAAAATCATTAACCGAATCAAATTAAAAACAAAATAAACATAAAGAAATATTTGGACAGGTTTGGTATTTTTTTAATTTTTAATCCTTTTTGTATTGTTTCACTTTTTTATTTTGTTTTTTTAGCCAATCTTATTTAAAAGGCCCTGGGTTTGTTTTGATTTTCCAAATTGCATGCTGAAACATCCCGGACCTACCCGAACACCTTTTTCATTGGATTCATTGGATATTTAATTTTAATTTTTTTTTTTTGTAAACCTTTCTCGCCTATACTATTAAAATTTCTAAATATCGTTAAATAAAAATCTGAGTGAAACGTGCAAAAAAATTGTTTAAAGTTCGTAATAGTGAATCACAAAAAAAAATATCTATTTACAAAAAAAAAAAAATAGATACTGTGTTAAGTTTAAGTCTTGTAATCGTAAAATGTATAATAAAATTTAATTAATCAATCCATTTGCTTCCTGTTTTTGTTTCTTTTTTATTTGTTAAACCTCAGAAATAAGGAAATACAAATCAAAGATAAAAAAGTAAAGTGAAAATAAGTACAAACGAAAAACAAACCCGGATAGATAATAAAAGATTAAAACATTCACTGACAAAACTCCTAATTGGAAATTAGCAGCTAAGCTTGAAAGCAGCAAACCAAAGCAGTTCTTGTCGCGGAGATTTTTTTATAAATGTAAGTTAGAGGATATACACATAACACATGTACTAGTATGAAGCTTCTAGTCGTTTATTTGCCATCCTCATCAATCAAGCTGAGTGTTGCATTATATGACTCCATGTCACGGACGTTTATTGGTTGGAAAAAATTCGTGTAAATTGACCATACTCTCAATAACTCGTTTTATAAGGGCAATCACGATAAATTCATCCGATGCGAGTGTATTTTTGGAAATTGCACGAAATTGCATTTTTAACTGCGAGCGAGCATGCAATGTTTTTTTTTATAACGCTCGCCACGCGGCCGATCACGAGACCTATGTGGAAAAGTGGGTTAAAGACGAAGAGTCTCACGCCTCTGAAATCTGTTGGCAGTATGTTAAAATGATGATAACATTAATATTTCAGGTCCAAAATCTTTTATTATGGATTTTATTTGAATCCGTATATTGAAGGCAGAATATAGATAAATGCAGATATTTCGTATCAATCAACGTATCGTTGGCAATAGATATGCTTTAGATTTTTTTATTTATGTTAAAATAAAAGACATATTGTCACTCTTTTTGCTTGCCTTAATAAGGTGCACATCGATCTTTGGCGATCATTTTTAAAATTATTTTTCACTTCCCTCTTTCAGTTTATTCGAAAACGCTAAGTTTAAAAAAAAATTCATTTAATTTTTTTTACTTCTTGAGTTTTTATTTTCGAAACAGTCTTTGGAGCCATTGTTATTGAGACCACTTGCCTTTTTAATTTTTAATAAAAAGGACTTTTGGTGTTTTTTAGGGTTCCCTGCGTCCGAAAAAAAACGGAACCCTTATAGGATCACTCGTGTGTCCGTCGCTCACAGTCAATTATCTCCTAATCTACTGGACCGATTAGGTTGAAATTTGGTACACATATCAATTTCTGTGACCCAAATGTAAATGTATTTTTTGTAAATTTAAAATAAATAGTCTCCAAGTTATTCAAGAAAATAGACGAAAATTGACCATTCCCCCCCTCTCTTCACATGAGCTTGCATTTTTAAGATGGCTAGTTTTTTTTTTTTTTTTATTATAAATATAATTTTTTTTAATAAAAAAGTAGGAACTTAAAAGATAATTGTTGATATAGCAAAACATAATAAAAGTAAAAAACAAACAAAATGATTGTTATTATGCACTCAACATTTGCTTGCACGTTGACTTAATCATGAGTCCTTGTGTATACGGACAATATTTGCAATTTTTTTTTTTTTATTGGGGCTAGTGCTGCTCTTAGCACCTGGCACTGCGACCTTTGCAGATCTATTGTGCCTTCTAGACGAGGAGCTTCTCCACTTCCATTGTGAAGTTGAGAATGCTTCTCGTAGGAGTCAAGGTGATCCCCTCAGGAGTCATAACTTCGCTGATGAGGATACGCTTCCTAAGATGGCAGAGAGCAGCAAACTCACACAGTATGTGTTCCGCCGTCTCTTCGTCCTCGAGACAGAGTCGACACTCAGTTTCAGACGAGTGGCTAATTTTGTTTAGATGATTTTTTATTTCTGTTACACTAACGTTCTTCTTTTTTTCGAGGATATTTTTTTCAATACAAGATCTAATATTACTGGGTGCTTCAAACCGTGTCTTCATCCGTGGTACTATGAGTTTTCCCTCTATTTTATTAACAGAAACATCTTCCCTTTTTTTTGGTGCCGTTCCGAATGCGAGTGAGCTTAAATGCTGAAGAATAATACTGACTATACTGCCCGTTTCGCATAATATGCCAGTTCGCCCCGATCATCGCCGTTATATGATACCCTTGCAAGAAACACAATGTGCAGGATAAACGCAAGAGACAGCCGAGACAGCAAACCCGCTCGTTATCACTGATGGCGTTAACTTGCATATTCAAAATCTTAACGCGCACTAAAAGTTACATAAAGGGCAACTTTCGTCGTTTCGATGAACAAATGCGCCGTTTTTCAATAAAAAAAATGCACTTACCCAAGCGGGTACACTACCCGCTTAGAGATGGCTAGGGTTACACGAAAAGAGGGTCCTATCAGTAAAAGGACTAAGGAGAAAACTAAAAAAATAAAATTAATGTTCGTCGAACCGACGAAGATTACCCTTCTAGGGTGAGACTAGTTTTATTCGACGCTTAATTGCGTAGATTTGAATAAATAAGTATCGAGTTTAGTTTGGCGACGTTTTTTTTTTTTTTTTTTTGGTAAGAAAACAAAAATGCTAAAGGATGCAATATGGTTTTCACTTCGAATGTTGAAAAATCATTTATAGACCTGAAAAATATCTGAAGTAAAAAAATAGAGTTTTTTTTTTTTTTTTTTTTTTTTTGAGACGTACCTAATAAATAAATTAATTATTAATGTAAGTTACTAAGAGTATACAGTGGGAAGTTGGTTGTGTGTGCAGAGCTCTCGCACTCACCTTTTTTATTTATCCATATTTCCTTTTTAAATAATACTACTTTAAATTCGATGATCGATGTGTCATGTTTCTTGGATCTACACTCGTACGTTTTCATGATTTTTATAATAACACAAATGTGTTGATCTTGCTTGGAAATGCTCTGCATATTCCTCGCATCGATGTATTTTTTGTTTACGTATTTTATGTATTTTTAAAAATATTTTATAAATTTGACAAATTTTTCTATCTTAGCCTTGTTATTTCTTATGTACATATGTATTTATTTTAAATAAGTCAATGGTCTATCTCACATCCGTCGTATAAACTGAATAAAGCTTCTCTGACATCGAGTCTTATGGAAGCTGCAAACTGTTTTGTACAATTCTTAGTATATTAGACGAATTAGTTTTTCTTTTACAAAAGGCTTCTGGAATTAAAATAAAAGGCCATACAAATTGAATATACAGTACCAAAGTTTCATGTCATTAAAAAAATAAAAAATGCAAATATTTTTCTTAAAGATGTACGTAGAACTGATAACCCTATTCAACATTTTAATTTATATAAAAAATAGGTTTAGAAACTCATTTTCTCTATTTCTGCCACACTATTGTAACTATTAGTTAGTTAAAATGACTTTTATTGCACCGTGGCGCAGTGGGTAGTGAGTTGGCCTCAGACGCCGATGACACGTGATCGAATCCTGACACAGCCATGTCATCGAACGTGTTTTTCACGGTGTTTCTCCTCAGCGGGGCTCTGACAAAACCCCCTGTAGTGAAATCGTCATGAAAAGCCTCTCGAAATTCGCCGTTCGGATCCGGCAATAAACTGTAGGTCCCTTTCACCTATGGAAAAATGAAACCACACACAACATGGGTGATTGAGAGAGAAGCTCGGCTCAGGTCCTTCATGGACTGTAACGCCAACATACATACATACATATATATGTAACAATTATTAATCAGCCTTAAGTCTAATTGGTTTGGCTCAAGGCCGTCTACCAGATTGACATTATAAATAAATGCTGAATTATTAAAAATCTCCATCTAAGATTCTTTTTCTATATCGAAGTGCAGTTGTCGTGTAGTTATAAAACATCCCATCCCTTTTCACCGTTTAAAATGTTCAACACTTCTTCCTCTTCTAAAATTACTTTTGAAAATTTCATAATACGGATCTCCTTTAAAATTGGGCAGACTCCAAGAAAATGGAACACATCTTCTCTACTTCCCATGTTACAGAGTTCACACAAAATCGGTCGATCGGTGCGGTGGGGAATCAAGTTTAAACCAAGTATCTCACCTCTTATTCTGAAGATCGTTCTGATTTTGTCCACAAAGTAGCAGTTTAGGAAATATGTTTTTTCGTTTAGGTGGTGGTTCAGTTTGCTGTAGTAACTTCTAAACAGTGAGGCACCAGCTTCTTCAATAAGTCTGTTATACGAAATTTGACCTAGTTTCTCCAACAGGTGAACTTGTCTCTCAGAGAAGAAGATCGTTCGAATTCTTGAATAACCAGTTCCATTCCACAGTCTGACGCAATTTTCTTTTACACTTTACAAATATTTCCGCTCGTTCTTATAGTGTTTCTCAGGATTATATTTGGTAGTCTTGTTTCCTTAATTTCTAGCACTTTTATAATATAACTAAAGTGCAATTTTAAGGTGTTCAAAAATATAGGTGGGGTACCAGTTTCAATAAATAACATATAATTAGAGATATTGTTTGGTAGTCGGAACATTCTCTTTAGGAAGTATCGAAGGAACTTTTCAACAGACTCATAAGATCTATGACCCCAGACCTGAGCTGCGTAAAGTAAGATTGATGCAGCAGTTGAACGGAATACCCTTTGCTTCGCACTATGTGATATATATTTGTTTTCAATGCAGCGCTCCCAAATCGATGATATAGCTCACTTGGCATCCGCTAATTTATCTTCGAGTTGCTTGTTCATTTTTAAGTCGGCAGATACTAACATCCCAAGATATTTATACTCCCGCACTATCTCTATATTTTCGCTATCAAACTTCTACTTTTTCAGTCGCGAATGACGTCCACTTCTGTCTCTAAACACCATGATTTTTGATTTCTGCAAGTTGACCGTTAGATTCCAACTTGTACATTACTCTGTGAGCCTGGTAATCATCCGGTGAAGATCGTCTACAGACTCACTCAAGATGACAATGTGATCCGCATACATCAAAGCTGGAAATTAATTCCACCTTGTACAACATCCGTTACATCATTAATGTGTAGAATGAAAAGCAATGAACTGAGTATACACTCCTGCTTAACACCCATCGGGGTCTCGAATTCTTCAGAGATTAGATCTCCATCCCACACAAGCGCACCATTATTCTCCTATAGCGCTCTTAAGATACGGATAATTTTGGTTGATACGACAATTTTGAACAATTTATAAAAGAGGGCTCGTCGCGGTATCGTATCATTTTCGCTGCACGAAAATCGACAAAAAAGGCATACAATTTCTAACGTTTGTCTTTATATATAGCAGCGATACTGGTTAGTGCAAATATTTGGTCGATTATGGAGTAACCTTTTCTGAACCCAGCTTGGAATTCAGTAAGTATGTTCTTCTCTTGAACCCTTTCACTGAGCCTTCTATAGATTAAGGCTGGAAATAACTTGGCCGAAGTGTTTAAAAAAGAAATGCCCCTGTAGTTTGGTGGATCTCTGTGGTCACCCTTTTTGTGTAGTGGGAAAATTATAGATTTTTTAAAATGGTCAGGAACCTGAGCAGTGTCGAAGAATTCGATCATAACCTGGAGCTTTATTTCGTTTTGAGTTGGGGTCGACATATTGAAACAAAGGTGACGTTAGTGGGGTGTTAAGAATGCTATTAAAGTTCGTTCTCAGGAGAGGAGCTTTCAGTGATGGTGTTAGTGCGTCAATTTACATACTTCACGGCTTTCCAAAATTCTGCTGTAGATCTGGAATTATTAATCATAGTTATAGTTTCTTGTTCGAATGCTGCTTTCTTTTCGTAACAAAGCCGTTTATATAGCTTGCTAATGATGTATATAGATGAGTTGTTCAGCATTTGTGTTAAATCTTTGGTAAATTTCGTAAGTTGGTTTCATTTCAATTAATCGTTTTTAACATTTGCTTTCTATTTTGAGAACAATGTTCATGGCTTATGCAGTCATTTTATTAGTTTTGTTAGTACATTTGTTATAAGCAAACCCGTATTAATCGCAAGTCAGATATACTTAAATCTATGATTTATTGTCTTAGTTTTTTTATAAGTCGGCAGTATACATTTAAGCCAATATTTTTATCAGAAATTAAGTAGTAGCTCATGTCATGTTGGTATTTATAACTTTTTTTTTCATTTCGCATGTAATTTATTTTACTTTATGAGATTGGGTGACTACTTCGAGTGATCTGCGTAACTTTGACCACCACGTGTTTAGTCACATGCAAGTACACTGCTGGCTGTGGTTATTTTGCTTGAATGATTTCCAGTTTTTGGCGATCAATTTCTATCAAAGTTATTTCAGCTGATATACATATCTGAATATTATTGGTTTGTCATTGAAATTATTTTTAACAATTGGGATGTTGCATTTTTGCTACTTTAGGGAGATGTCGTGATTCCAATCTCTAATTAGTTTGGGCATAAATATACTTACATAAATGTCAACTTTTCAAAGCGAACCGAAGGTGAGCTTTCTTTGTGCTGACTCGGACTCAAAACGTTGTTCGCGTTTTGGGACCACTTCCTGACATTTTAAAGAGATGGCATTTTTTACACTATTAGTTGCCCATATAAGTCGGGTCATGACGAAGCAGGAAGTTTTAATTTCGATTTAGTTTAATTGTAAAAAATTGAAAACCAAATTAAATCTAGAAAAAAATTAAAATATTCGAAAAAAATGTTTGATGCTTTTCGCCCCCAAGTCACGTCATTTTTCTTAATGAATTTTGCATGATTGAATACGGCCATATTCATCATCAAAACTGAATATACGTGAAGCAAAACTACTGATAAAAACAAAAAATAACAAGAAATAAGTATAAAAAAAAGAAAATAACAAAAACCAACAATAAATCTCATATATCAACTGAAGCCTACAAAAAAATAGTTTGAGACAATATGCCCCTTCTTCCTAAACGATCCCTTCTTCCTAAACTTAGCACGATCGACCAGAGACGCAGCCAGAATGAGGAACGTTCGCCAAAACATTATCGACGACCCTCTTCGAAACTCAAACATAGAAACAACACATTTTGGAGACACTGAATTTATCAGAACATTCACTCGACAAGCACGTGTTCAGACTCTGCGACAACTGCTTATGGCTACAACTCAGCCACCATGAAATCATTTGCCATTACTGCGCTAAAAACCCTGTCAAGTACACTGCTCAACACAATATGGATCCAGGAGATGTTCCAGAGGCTATGAAGACACTGTCAGTCGTCGAGCAGATGTTGGTGGCACGGATTCAACCCTTTCTCAGCGTCCATCAGCTCCGCAGTTAAGGTGTCAATGGTAAATTCCGTTACAAATGAAACGTGCTGAGCGTTGAGCAAGATCTCCAACCGATTGCAAAGGAGTGGCCTAGAGTTCCTAATACGGTCAACATCTTGCCGGTTAGGAAGCAGGGAACCCAAGGTTACAAAGACTTCAGGGTCAGACGACAGATGTTACACGATGTTCTGGTGTTTCTAAAGCAACAGAATCGCTTCTATGCTGACTTGCAAATCAATATGTCCGCCTTGGCGGCACTACCAGAAGATGGAAGCGTTCAAGATCAACTTAGACATGTCGACGGAAGTGTTGCCAACGACTCAGTGCTCGATGTTGCTGAAGACAGTGATGATGTGGTTATTAATGCGCTTCCCGTGTCAAGTCGTATGAGACAAGCCGAGATTGTTCGTGATGTAATCGATTGGCCCGCAGCTTCAGCAAATCCGGTCAACGAATTCACAACTGCATCGTCAAGGTTTTATCCTAAATTAGGATTGAGAGCGCGTTTCAAAAATTTTGCGATCGACATGTTTTCGCGACACGACATGCAGCATACAAAAATAAAATTTTGGTTAGAAAAATATATCAAGTGGAATCTCGTAATCGACCAACACGACATACGAGCTCGGATCGAAGAGAGAAATTTTATTTTGTATAAACGCTAGTGGACTCTCGTGATCGACAAACACGACATAGGAGTTCGAATCGAAGAGAAAATTTTATATAAACGCTAGCAGACTCTCGTGATCGACCAACACGACATACGAGCTCGGATCGAAGAGAAAATTTTATCTACAACTTCTTTGCGTTGAACTCTACTGAACTTCAACATTTTTGAAACGTGCTCTCAATCCTAATTTAGGATATGGTCGTCAGAGTCGGGACGAGACTCTGCGCGGCTTTTTTTTCCTCATCTGTTCCCTTCTGGTGCTGCTGACTTCAATGATAATACACGTTCTAGAGAAAATCAACTCACATTTCAGGAAGGGGCTCAGTATTCGATGAGTTACCATGACAAGAGATTCGCGCAAGATCCGAGGTTTCCATTCTTTTGCCTCAACACGATGTAACGCCACGACGCAATTAGCAAAGGCTTAACCTACGCCAACATGAGAAATTTCAATGGATCCCCGGAGTATCTACAACAACAAGCAAGAGAGAATCCGGCGCTGATGAACCGTTTTCTCTGCTTTGCTTCAAATATCAGAGGCACAATGTCTTACTGGTATCGGAAGCGTTTAGAACTTGAAAGTATGGTCAGCCAACTTGGTGTTCCAACATTTTTCTCGACGTTAAGCGCGGCAGATTTCTGGTGGCCATGCCTAACGAAACATTTTGGATACGATCCAACTGGGAAGTCTGAAGCTCAGGTTGCAAGGGACATGCAATCATTGCTCTCAAAAAACCCGTCAGTTGCAGACAGTTACTTTGGCAAGAGAGTGGAACTGTTTGTGGAAGTATTGGAGAAGAAGTATCCGATCGTAGACTATTGGTACCATTCCGAGTATCAACACAGAGGAAGCCCACATGTTTATGGCGTATTTTGGCTGTCTGGAGCTCCTGACGTTAGAAACTTTGAATCAATGAATATTGAAGAGCTGACAAATGCCAAACATTATTACGACAACCTGGTGTCAGAGATCAACCCCAATCATTCGGCAAGATCAGTCCTGCACTCCAGTAGAATGAGAGCAACAGACCTCTAACTCACTGACGAAAACATAGCCAAAGATGTGAACAGATGTTACACGGTAACACCGGCGAGCAGATGTTAGACGGCAACACCGGAAAACAGGACGAAAAGGAAGAAATAATTGAGATGAGTAGGAAGTATTCGGTGTAGAAAAGTGATCCTGGATGGACGTGTAGCGTGTGTTACCGAATGAATATAAATAAATATTATGAACTGTGTAGCTAAGTGTTTTATTTCGATCGGACTAATAAATGAGAAGTGGGATCCACAGGAATAAAAAAAAAAAGTTAAAAAAAACAATAAGTAAAATCTTAAACCGATTTTCTGCGCAGCTGCAATAAATAGATAAACATTTTGTGTGGCGCCGCCGTCTGTGATCGTGCTGTAGGGGTAGTTTCGTTTGGATTGTTCTGTATCGAAATTGCGACAGTTGTTTTTGTGTATGCGTGCGCTGTCTGCGATTGTGCTGTAGGGGTATAGTTTCGTTTGGCTATCTTTGTATCGGAAAAGCGACAGTGGTTGTGGTGAATCGCCGAGTTGTTGAAGTTGCAAGAGTATTGTAACGGTTCGGAATTTCGGAAAAGAAAACACAATCGGCTGTGTACGTGTCGAGACAGGAAGAAAACGAATAATACATTTTTTTTGTTGGGGTGCGCGTCGCTGTCGGTATTGTAAACGAGAAGGAAAATGTCTGCGCACGATACTGTCACTAAGTGGACCATTCAGAATATAAAATCTGAATTGGAAAAATTAAATTTGAGCTCGATCGGAAGTAAAACGGAATGTATTGTTCGGCTGCAGGAGTATCTGCAAGTAAATCCGGAATACTCTTTCGCTATAGAGGGTGGTACCAGCGCAGTTGAGAGTGAAAAATCAAGAGATGGTGATAGTCCCAATAATTCAGAGTCGGCCCAGCGGGAAATTGAGTTGTTGCGTCGCGAGAAGGCGTTGTTGGAAAGGGAGCGAGACCTTTGGCAAAAAGAATGCAATTTTGTAAAAAGCCATATTACAACGAATGCAAATTTAAACGATTCGGTCAGCAATTCGGGAATGAGGGTTTCAGTAAGCGAGGTCGTAAGTGCTTTGCCAAAGTTTCACCCTGGTGACATTACGTCGTTGAATAGTACACAATGGGTGTCACAAGTCGAAAAATTAAAACAAATTTTTGATTGGAGTGATACTTTAATTATTTGTGCGTGCATGATCAAATTTCAAGGTTCAGCAAAGTACTGGATTGATTCGGAAAAGGGAAATATTACCACTTGGGAGGAGTTAAAATCCTCGATGTTAAAGGCGTTTCCAGTAGTGGTTAAAGGCAGACATTCATCTGCAAATGATGGCCCGAGTCCGTAAGCAAAATGAAAACATTGAAGATTACGTTTTTGAAGTGCGAATGATCGGTATGCGGGGTAAATTGTCAGAAAGCGCTATCATACGCTACCTCATCACGGGACTTAATGATGAGAAACTGATCGAACAGCTTTGCGGGCAAGATTTTACTTCGTGCTTTGCGTTTCTCGAGCGTGTGAAATCTTTAGAAAGTTTAAAAGACCATAAGAAAGTGCGCGAAAGTAAAAGATTCGTTCAAACACCCGATAAGGACAAATGGCAGAAATGTGTTCCTTTGGATAATAAAAGCGGTAGCGCGTCGGTAAATAAGGAAATTCCAAATGACTGTTCGCGAATTATTTGTTTTGTGTGCAAACAAAAAGGACATAGAGCTCGGGATTGTCCAAAGAAAAGAAGTGCTCATGTCGCTTGCGTGACCAAGGACAAAGTGAATAATGACTGCTACAAAATGGTTAGGTTAAACGATGTTCTGTTGCTCGGATATATAGACATGGGAAGCGAGTGCGTGACGGTACGGGAAGACGATGTGAAAAATAATGGTATTCCGTATACTCAAAGTCAGACTCAGCTCAGTGGATTTGGCGACGGTGGTTGCGATACAATCGGGAAATTTTACGGTGTTATTGACATAGAGAACGTTAAAATGATCGGTGAAGTATTCGTGGTACCAAACGATGCTCAGACAGTTAGTGTTATTGTCGGCAGGTCAGTGCTGTGCCAACCACACGTGCGAGTTGAGTTTTCTGATAATAAGGTCAATATTGCGTACAATTCAGACCATGTTCTTAAAATCAAGACGCTGAGTGACGAAATTACAGAAAAAGAAATAAATGTCGATGAAACCGTTTCGGAAGACGTAGTCAAGAGCTTACACTCGTTGGTAAATCGATACCGTACCTGTTTTGCCAAAAATTTGTCGGAATTGGGGGTTGCGCGGGATACAGAGATAAAGGTAAAATTGACGGAAGCAGAACCCAAAGGTAAAAGAGCTAGTCGCAGACCATTTGCGCAAAGAGAATTGGTTAGCGAAACAGTCCAAGAGCTTTTGGAAAACAATATAGTACGTAAGTCAAGTTCAAATTTTACTTCTCCTATTGTCTTAGTTCCGAAGAAGGATGGCATGCTAAGGATGTGCATTGACTTCAGACAATTGAATGCCATCACAGAGAAGGAAAAATATCCAATGCCAGTTGTAGAGGAACAACTAAATAGACTAAGCGGATATAAATGGTTCACTATCCTAGACCTTAACTCGGGGTACTTCCAAATACCAGTAGCCGAAGAATCCAGACATTTATTGGCTTTCCAAATACATAATATGCAATCGGAGTTCTGTAGGATGCCTTTTGGTCTTGTCAACGCACCCGCGGTGTTCCAAGCAATGATGGACCAACTAATTGCGGAGCTAGAACCGGAAGATATACTAGTTTTTTTGGATGATGTCATAATCCCAAGTAAAACAATTCAAGAGGGTCTGGCTAAGCTGGAAACATTTTTGGAAAAGTTACTTGAGAGCGGTTTAACTTTAAAACTGGTTAAATGCGAATTTCTTAAAAGGCAAGTCGAGTATTTAGGGCATCATTTATCGGCTGAAGGAATAAGACCGGGATCGAAAAAGACTGCTGCAATTGCTGATTTCCCTACACCATCGTCTATTAAGCAAGTAAGACAGTTCCTAGGGTTATCCGGTTATTTTCGGAAGTTCGTAAGTGAGTACGCACGGATAGCAGGTCCGTTGAATGAGTTGTTGAGAAAAGATGCTGCATTCTTTTGGCATTCTGAGCAAGAGAAAGCCTTTCAAAAGCTTAAGCAACGTTTGTGTTCTAAGCCAATATTGGCAACGTACGACCAGTCTTGTGTTCACGAACTGCACACGGATGCAAGCGCAGTGGGTATTGCAGGAATACTCTGTCAAAGGGATGATGCCAACCTCCTACGTGTAGTAAGCTACTTCAGCCGGCGTACCACAGACTGCGAACGAAAATGGCATAGCTATGAACTTGAACTGTTAGCTGTCGTCGATAGCGCTGATCGTTTCCGAATATATCTTTTAGGGAAACCGTTTACAGTAGTAACTGACTGTAGAGCCATTGTAACTCTCAAAAATATGACAAACTTGACAAGTCGGATTGCTCGATGGCTATTACGTTTGCAAGAATTTGACATCAAATTCGTCCATCGTGCAGGAACCTTAATCTCGCATGTGGACAGTCTAAGCCGGAATTTCCCTGAATGCGAGGAGGGTAAAGAGTTCAAAGTTTTAAGTGTCAACATCACTAGAGAAGATTGGCTGAAATCATTGCAGAGATTAGACGGAAAAGTTGCAGATATATGTGAAGTCCTGCGTAAACAACCAACTTCTACAGAAGATAAACAAATTCATACCGATTACATCATCAAGGAAGGTCGATTTTTCCGTAAGGTGGGTGGTGACTTAAAGTGGTACGTTCCAGATTCTCTTAAGTATCGATTAGTCAGGAGCTGTCATGACGAGATAGGCCACTTTGGTTTGACGAAAACGTTGGAAATATTGCAGAAACATTTTTGGTTTGCCAGGGCAAAAGATTTTGTGAAAAAGTATATTAACTCCTGTATCGAGTGTGCCTATTCCAAAGGCAACTATGGCAAACGGGAAGGATCGTTACATCCAATACCTCGAGAGCCAGTTCCTTTCCAAATTATTCACCTGGACCATGTTGGGCCATTTGTAAAAAGTAAAGCCGGGAACCTTCACATCCAGTCTTGGTAGATGGTTTTACAAAATATGTGAGGATGAAAGCTGTGAGAACAACCGAAACAAAGTATGTTTTGAAATTTCTGGACGAGATGAGCAGTTATTTCGGATTGCCAGCAACAATTGTGACAGACAGAGGAGCGGCGTTTACCTCGTTGAAATTCAAGAGTTTTTGCGAAGAGAACTTTGTAAAACATGTGACGAATGCAACCGCTACGCCAAGGGCCAACGGCCAAGTCGAGCGTTATAATCGCACCATCGTCGAATCAGTACGAGCTATGACTAAACGCGCTGATAATGTTGATTGGGATCTCTATTTGAACACGATACAGTGGACACTCAAAGATGACACCACATGAACTCGTTTTTGGATTTTCTCTTCGGTCGGCAGCTAAAAATAAGGTGGTTCAAGCATTGCACAATTGGGCTACTGTAGAAGAAAAATTACCACTAAGTACAATAAGAGAGATAGCTGCCAATAACATCCAAAAATCTCAGTCGAAACAGAAAAGAAGATTCGACCAGAAACGTAAGTATCCTACACAGTATACTTGTGGAGATATGGTGCTGGTTTTAAATGATTTGCAAGCCACGGGCACATCGCGTAAGTTAGACGCCCGTTGGAGAGGTCCATATTTAGTTACAAGATCGCTCGGTCATGATAGATACCTAATCGAAGATATACCAGGAGCTCAACGAACACAGAAAAAGTTTCATTCCGTGTTTGCATCAGATCGGATGCGTAAATGGCTAAGTCTACCAGCAGATGGGGCTGATTGTGAACCAGAATCTGATACGACAACATAAATGCAAAATATAGTGCCGAGACGTCACAAAAGCAGGATAGCCGAATGTTACACGGTAACACCGGCGAGCAGATGTTAGACGGCAACACCGGAAAACAGGACGAAAAGGAAGAGATAATTGAGATGAGTAGGAAGTATTCGGTGTAGAAAAGTGATCCTGGATGGACGTGTAGCGTGTGTTACCGAATGAATATAAATAAATATTATGAACTGTGTAGCTAAGTGTTTTATTTCGATCGGATTAATACAGATTTCAAAGACACACGGTTTGCTCGAAGTCGTACTGTCTGCGAGCAATCAATGGACATGAGCAATGCCGGTTTGGATTTCCAAAACCACTACTCAACGAACAAGACAAGACGAACGAGGAGTTTTCTGCTCGAAACCATGGACTACTCAACCCATTTAACAAGTTTGTTTCATTCGCGTAGCGAGCAAACATAAACATCTCCATTATCGCTTCTGAATATGCAGTGACATCTTACATCACTAAGTACGCCTCAAAAGGTGGACCAAAGTCTGAAAATTTCAAACAGACGCTGAGGGCCCTTTTCCAGAGTAGCATCGGTACATGATTTTCTACAAATATAACAGCGATAAATTTATTTTCTCAAAATCGCAGCAATAATCTATGAAAAAAACAATTGCACAATTTTCATACTTCACCGCGAAAAGTTGTCACACCATTTTAGTTCGTGAAGTTAGAGGTTCGCTTTGTTTCGGGGAATTTATTTCCGCCTAGTTAGTATGAAAAATGTGCTGGGTGTTTGCTCTATTTTCCTGGTTGAAATTAAAACAACGAAAGCGTAAGAAATGATTTCTAGACAGTTGATGCTTTTGACGCATATTTTTTCTTTATTTAATGTTATAGAAATAAAGCAGAGCTACTGTTACTCATTATTTGACTATACAAAAAAGTGTCTTCTTCTTTGGTGGCGTTACAGTCCATGAAGGACCAAAGGCCAAGTTTCTCTCAATCACGCAAGTTGTGTGTGATTTTGTTTTTCACACAGGTGAAAGGGACGAACGGCGTGAGTCGAGAAGCTTTTTCATGGCAAGTTTACTACGGGGGGTTTGGCCAGTACCCCGCCGAAGAGGAATGTCGCAAAATAAACATTCGATGGCGTTGGTGTTATCGGGATCTGAACTCGCTCATCGTGCGTCAGAGTCCAACACAGCTACATTTCTTCCGAACGAAGCGAAAGTTCGAAAGTTTATTAACGAATTTTATTCCACAGTCACCTCAATAAATCTCTATTGCGTCACGCTTGTTAGCTCTGGTCATCGATCCATGATGTTCGCTTAACCCCGGGTCATATGCACAATCTCTGCAGACCACAGTGCATGTATCTTGTTTGTTGAAATAATCGTCAGTCACGAAATGTTTTGGAGTATCTATCATTCTCGATATTATTAATTTACATTATGGAATATGTATATGTATTTGAAACACTTTTCGTGCTGAATATGAATACTTCAATTAATATTTGACCTGTTGAACTAGACTATTTGGAAGTATGAAAAAAGTACTTTAAATAACCTAATTACTGCATTTGGAAAAAGGAATGCCTTGTTAATTCTCCCATAGTAGACTTAATTGAAGATGAAACAACTTGGCACCATAATCGAATATCCAATTGAATTAATTGATAATAGAGAAGCTTGTGAGCGGTGAATAAAAACATTCATTCAAATTCCGGAAGTGCAACATTTGGCATCCCGAAGTATGTATTGAATTTCATTTTGCTGCAGGGATGTGTGCCTAGAGGAAAGGGATTGGTTTACGAGTTATTTCTACTTCTCTTGCTTAATTAATTATTTGGAATGGCATTAATACTTGATAAAGTTTTAGTAAATTGCATAAAATGTTATTGATTGAACATATTATTTTTTTTTTTTTTCAAATTTAAGTCTTTTTCCTCATGATTACTTACTTACTTACTTAACGGGCGCTACAATTCGGGGTGAACTTGGGCCTCAACCAACATGCCTCTCCACCTAGCACGATCTTTCGCTAGTCTTTTCCAATACCGCACGCCGAGTTAGTTGAGGTCCCTTTCCACCTGTAGGCGCCACCTTTGGTGCGGCCGTCCTCTATTTCTTCGTCCCTCGGGGTTGGATTCAAAGACTACGGGCTGGAGCTGTGGTGTCCATTCGCTCTACATGGCCTAGCCATCTTATTCGTTGGATCCGTAGACGCCTGACTAGACTCATGTCGCTGTTCAATCCGTACAGTTCGTGACTGAATCTTCTCCTCCAACCCCCCTCTGTGTTTATAGGACCGAAAATCGCACGCAGAATCTTTCTCTCGAAACGACCAAGGATCTCCTCATCCGCTCTAGATAAAGTCCATGTTTCTGCGCCGTATAACAGGACCGGGATAATTAAGGTCTTATATAAGGTCAAGTTGGTCATACGAGAGAGGTCTCTACCTCTTAGTTGCCTCTTGAGCCCAAAGAAGCAGCGGTTGGCAAGAGTAATTCTGCGCTTGATTTCGAAACTGGTGTCGTTGTTCCAAGTTCCTGCGGAGCCGAGGTATACGAAGTCCTTAACTACCTCAAACTTACATCTGCCAATATGCACATCCCTGCTAAGCTCATCAGACTATGCAGGATGACCCTGGAAAATGCTCGCTGCTCCATCCGAATCGGTGCAGAACTGACCGATAGTTTCGAAGGCAAGAAAGGATTTAGACACCTGTACGCGCCACCTTTGGTGCGGCCGTCCTCTATTTCTTCGGCCCTCGGGGATGGATTCAAAGACTACGAACTGGAGCTGTGGTGTCCATTCGCTCTAATGGCCTAGCCATCTTATTCGTTGGATCCGTAGACGTTTAGCCGCTCACGCGACTTCGTCGCTCCGCTAAGGGTATGTCAACAACTGTCAGGCAGGCGCCTGTAAGAAAGTCTGGTGTATTTAAAGTATGGGGTGGGTGGCTCGCTTCGCTCGCTAAAAGGATTTTAACCCTTTTTTCCGCAGGGTTTAGCCGCTCACGCGACTTCGTCGCTCCGCTAAGGGTATGTCAACCACTTAAACCTTAATTATTTTTAGGTACTCTGGGGTGTTTAACAGATTGAAATAAAAAAAAAATTAAAAAAAAATTAAAAAAAAAAAAAATTCAAAAAATAAAAAATAAATAAAAAAAAAACATACAATTTTTAAAAAAAAATTTCATTTCCTCAAAAAAAAAATATTATATTTATGTTTTTTAGGCCATTTTAATCCAGAAAAAAAAAAATTGCTCACTGCGCATAATGGAAACCTGAGCCAAATATTGATATAAGTACCTATTATTATGTTACGAATAGTCGTACGAATAATCCATGTGTCCTAATGGCTGATTCCTCAAAACAAACGCCGACAGCCATTAGCATATGTTATTTTTCCAACAGCCGAGCCCTTTCCAGAGCATCTGTTTAAGATTCGATCTCACTCCTCAAGCTCAACTGATAACTGATATGAATCGATAAACATTTGCAACTCACATTCCACTGTCGGTAGAGCAATTGAACAATAATCTCATCATTACACTTATTGCTTACAAGTACCACGACAACGTGCCTGATAAGTGCATTTGTTTGATATTCTATAGGTACATAGATACATATTTTCCACAAGTACTTACATCAGGCATACAACCTCTGTCTCATTAGTATTTCTCCGGAATTTCCCTCTCGAAGATATTGTACATACTTCAAAGTATAAGAGAGTACGAGCACCGATACTCGTAGAAGATATTAAACTCGGTCTTCAATCGAACACTTCGCTACCATGATTGTTATACTTCACATCGTTCGTGTGTGATTCATCCAATTTTCCCCCCCATTCGCTTGTACATTGATATTTATGATTTTGTTTGCTGAATTCGCGTTTTGTTTTGATTCCGCAATCAGAGTTGTCATTACTTTAATCAACAATCCAACAAGTACGAGTACGGATACGATGAAATGAGTATGGCTGACAGCATGGTGTACAGGTGCTACTGTTGTTACTGAAAGCATTTGTATTCCTTCCGAGTGCACGAGCAAAGATGTTGCTTGGCATTTGTGTATCTATTCGTAGATAGCTTGACAAATGGAAATTTGTATTGTATTTTCAGGCAATTAGACTGCGTTGTCAATTAAGCAATTCCTTGCGTTTGATATTGGATTGCTAGATTCGAAACTCTGTTAAGAATGTCATGTCGGAGGAAAACAGTTAATTGTTTTCTAATTAATAGATTGATATTTGATATGATAACAAATATCTGTGATACCCATGGTTTTCATTATACAGGGTGCCCCACGAGCAGTGTGTCAAAAAGCTACAGCGTGTAGGTCTGGTCAAGATAAGAGGGGTCTATTCCCCCCCGTTTGAATTTACTTAATTCGGAAAAAAGAAAATATTAAAAATCAACGGTTACATCCACCATGCCATGATATACTTTTTTGTAAAGCCAGAAACCTCTTATTTCATCTTGTTTTTAAACGAAGCTGTTTTAAGGAATGGTTTTTGAGAAATGAATTTTCAAACTCAAAATTTTGAAAAAAAAAAATGGAAACATTCGAACTTTTTTTTTTCAAAATTTTATGCAATTAAGTACTATTTTTTTTTTTCAAGAAAACAGAAAACCGGATCCAAAAATGTCTTGTGGTTTTTGAGAAATTAAAAAAAAAACCCAAACGACTTTTTTCTAAGAAAAACCTTTTTTTTTTTTGTTTTAACGCGGCTAGACTTGTAGGCAAATTAAGGTATGAAACATTGAACTGGTGTAAAATGGTACGGGTGTAACTTCTCGGTATGAAGCACTCTCCATACTCTAGATTTGGGTACTCCAAGCATAATAGATATCCTCCTTGTACCAAGGGAGGGATTACGTCGGACCAAATCCAAAACTCTTTCATCTATGGTTGCTGATCCATCTGTAATTGATCTTTCGCTTCTTCGATGCTCTAGCACTCCGTGCTCTTGCAGACGTAGGTGGATTCTTGAAAACATACTACGACTGGGACACTTTCGATTGGGATATCTTTCAGCGTAGAGCCTTTCGGGGGGGTATATCCCCCCCCCCCCTCCCATACGATTTTTTTCTTATCTTGACCAGACCTACACGCTTTAGCTTTTTGGCACACTGCTCGTGGGGCACCTTGTATACAATAATTACATGCCTTGGCTAGTTTTTACCATGGTGCTTAAGCCTCGATCTACTGAAAAAGACAAAACGTGTGACCTCCCTTTATATGCTGACTTGTTCACCGATCCCTAATAGACCCCGTTGTTTAATGGCGAGAAATGCAAATGATGATGCAAGTGATTTCACCCCATTTTAGTATTATGATATTGTAAGTATTGTATTGTATTATTATTGACTATTGTATTAGTATTGAGGATTGGCACAAAGTCTAAAAATTCATATAAAACTAGGTTCTGAAGGGCAGTCTCACAGAATTTTCCGCGCTCGTATGCATGTTGCATCTCCGAAAGAAGGTGCATTCGAAGGACAACTTTGCGCACGTGTAAATCTACCAGTCTCTCCATGCTTTTCAGCAGGAAGGATGTTAGACTAATTGGTCTGAAGCTCTTGGCAAATGAGTATTCCTCTTTTCCTATTTTGGGAATGAAGACCATTTTCACTGTGCGCCAAGGAGTGGGTATGTGAGCAAGTGCTAGACTAGCAGTGAAAATTCTTTTCAGAGTAGAAAGCAGCTGCCTTATACCTTTTTGCAGCATAACAGGATATATCCCGTCGGTGCCCGGCGATTTGAAGCCATCGAAGGATGCCACAACAAATTCAATAGCTTCAGTCGTAACCACGCGCGACGCAATATACCAGCTACACCGAGTTGTTTTCATCGTTTCAGTTGCAGTTTTCCTTGAAAGAGTGTGCAACGAGCCAATGTCGATCTAGTTTCCCGGGAAATGAGTCACACCCAGTAAACTAAGAGTTCCGCTTTAGACTCAGTAAAGGTACCATCAGATTTTCTGAGTGCATCCAGCTTTGTCGGTTTTCCTTGTTTGAGAACTTTAACCAACTTGCTAGTCGCACTCAGAGACTTGATCCCTTCGCAGAAGGTCCTATAAGAATCCTTCTTCGATTTACGAATAAGTTTCTTATATTCTTATAGACGGCGTTAAAGAATCTATAAATATAGGGGGCATGCAAAAAGTAAACATTTTTGAACTTAATGAAAAATCGGCGCGCGCTCAAAAGTTTGGACATTTGTGACTATGGTTCGTGACCGACGCAATATTTGGCCTTATCCACAATCAACGTATCTGCGCAATGCTAAAATATGTCAGTGTGCAAAATTTCGTTACAATCGGACATCACGTTTTCGAACAGTTCGCGGACGAACACTTTTTCCTTAGAGTCGAGTAGAGAGAGGCTTCGCTTACGCTTCGCCTCAAATAAGGGATTCCCCTAAAATGGTGCAAACAATACGGCCCTCTAAAATTGTTAAAAATTTCATTCTATGTATGTACGCGTCGACGTATACAATTCGCTGCGTCTTCTCGATCTTGTGCATGCTACCTCCCAGAACATCGCTGCCAGCCTTGAATAGTCACGTTTGGTCATTCAAAAGAAATATATAAATAGAAACTAATGTATTAACGTATTCTAAATATCCTTTCACCACCCGTTTGTTAGAAAGGCTGAAGTTTAAAACTAATATCAAATATCACTTACGTTGATCGGTAGTTGCTTTAAACTAAGATCTATTAACTACCCATGAACAGTTTTTGATAGCCACTAGTATATATTCACAAATACAGTGGTTCCATTAGAAAGTGCCAACGTATTTGCAGTTTATGAGTAGAATTGCTTCAGATTTATAATTATGGTCAGAGTAGTGTTAAAAGATATAATAAGGAAATAAAATATTTTAACAGCTAACAAAAGAAGCAAGAAATATCATACTCTCACTAGATTAGAGTACGGTCGCACAATCGCCCGATAAAGAAATAAATGTAATTGCAAAACATATCCAGGAACTGAATCCATTGAGTTGCGTTCTCCTTTATGACTCCAAAGTATAGGTAATTTTCGATAATAATAAAGCGCTGCAAATAACGAGTTAAATACACATCCTAAGGGTATACTTTAGTGAGTGATAATATGACTTCATCTAATGTTGAGCTCGACTAGAAACTTTTTATTTAGTTTTCTCCATTAGATGCAGCTTAACCAGGGATTTTATAACCTGTTAACTCTTCATTGGCGGATTCGGTAGTTTATTCTTTTAGATTTAGCTACCGGGAAAAGTTAATGGTTTTCCCGATGATATGTGTCTACACTCAAAAAAGTTTGCTACTTGTACGTGGTTAGCCTCATATATACATACTCGACGTAACACAGAATTAACTACATAATGTCCCCTTAGTTCGATACACTTTTCCTACTGATGTTCGATAGCTTCGAAACCGAAAATGTTCAAGTTACCTACTCAAAATGGTAATCTAGTAATGTATGTTTGATGTAATAGGATATTTAATTTTGTTTGGAAAAGTATCCCTATATATCATATATGAGCTGGCTGACATCCTCCTGAATAATAATGATTATTTTTTTTATATATGGGGCTAGTGCTACCATTATTGTGCCTGGAATAATAATGATAAATTAAATAATAAAAACTGTAAAGTATGTACATAAGATAAAGACAATTATGACACATTGGATCCACGGTTAAAAGTACATTACGTACTTACGCTAGAATCTAATGGGGACATAAACCAAACAAGTTACACCAACTGATACAACGTTTGTGTACAGATCAAGTTAGCTAAGACCCCTTTTTTCTTGAGCCCGTTCTTTTGCTTTATTTCCTACTTGAACTGACTGTAGATACAAATTAATGCTTTCGTGCCATATGGGAAGGTGGGATGTTGGCTGACTCAGGCTTCTTAGTCTAAATGAACAGTAATTCACAACTGCGTTGAGGATATATACTTCACAATTTGGGGTATAGTCTGAAATGACACCTTTCTGCCGTGATCGTCTAGACATTTGCCCGTTGACTGTGTACTTTTTGGGTAATACTCACCTTTGTTTCTATGTATTTACACTTTTGGTGTTAACAAAAGTTTCTCATATCTCAATGTGTGCAATTGTTTGAGGGTTTTTGTTTTAAGATGTAGCGTGGATATCCGTTCTCTAAGCAGCAGATTGTATGTACATATGTAGCGTTACAGCTCATGGGGAACCGAAGCCTAGCTTCACGTCAATCGCCCATGTTGTGTGGGATTTTATAGGAACCTACAGTTTATTGCCGATCCCGTACGTCGAATTTCGGAACGCTTTTCATGACAGTTTTACTACAGGAGGTTTTCTCAGTACCTCATTGGAGGTGAAAAAAAACAAGCTTGGCTCTCGCCCATCATGGACTGTAACGCCACCAAAGCAAGCAAGCAAGCAAGCAAGCAAGCTTTCGTGTGTTACTAGATGTCGAATGGAAACAATCTCGAGTCAATCTTACACGATCATACGCAACATATAGAGAGCACCGTGGCGCAGTGGAAAATGTGTTGGCCTCTGACGCCGATGACACAGGATCGAATCCCGACAACAACTATGTCAATGAACGTGTTTTTCACGGTGCTTCTCCTCAGCGATGTACTGACATAATTCCTTGTAGTATGATTGCCAAGAAAAGCTTCTCGAATCACGCCGTTCGGAACTGGCACCTATGGAAAAGAAAAATCACACACAACACGGGTGATTTAGAGAAGCTTGGCTTTGGTCCTTCCTAGCCCTAGACGACGATCATGTTCGCCAGATTTGCTCGTGTTCGCGTAGTTTTTCTCTTGTAGGGGATGGTTCGCGAACAAATCGATGTTGGCGAAATGTTTCGATTTTCTCGTGTTCGTTGGTTTCGATGTTCGCCGTGTAGGGCCTTGTTCGCGAACAATCCTTATTATTGCTGTGAAATAACCATAAGCGCAACCACTTGCGCTTCTTTATCACACATGTTTACCTTGTGAAGAATCAACACGAAATTAATGTTCGCCAAATGTGTTCGCCGTGTAGTACCCCCTACCCCTACCCGTTACCCCACGCAAGCGAGCAAATCTGGCGAACATGTTCGTCGTTTAGGGCTACCTTCATGGACTGTAACGCCAACATACATACATGCATACACAACACGCACACATTGATTTCTCTCTAAAAGTAATGAATTCGAAATGGTTGTAACTTTCACTATCGGACCCAATTACAATAAGAAAAACATTGTTTAAAAGCTTTAAAACAAAAACAAAGTAATTGAGAGACACAAAAACAATGGCTTACTTTTTCTAAACCTTCACTAACCGGATAATTATAAGCTGTTAAACGTTTTAGTGATAGTGTGACATACGCTTATCATGAATCTGTTGATAGGAGCCATTAGTTGTTACAACAAATTTCAAATGAATAAGAAGACGGATAAAGCTAGATAAATTTAAAACTAATTATGACTGAAGACAGAAAAAATTCTGGTTTGAACTGGGTACTGCAAGTTGAAATTAGAAGTGCTCTATAGCCATTTGCCTATAGGAAATCACGCTGCCGGAAAGGAATTCAGTCCATCACCCAATACCGCAGTTGTCACAACACCCACGCAGAGGAAACCTTGCACTGGCAAGCCGCAGATTCGGCGGCTTTGACAAATACATCTTCGATGGTCTCCCAGAGGTAGCCAATCTCAGTTTGGCTAACTTAACCAGTTTTCTTAACTCTGCAGGCTGGATTTAAATGAACATCCCTTTTCACATCCGTTAGGTTTCATTAGTTTTGTGGCATCAAAACGGCGCCTATGTGTTATTGGTACCCTGACGGGTAGCCATCTTAGCCTACCTGCCTTAATATACAAATATTTTTTCTTTTATAAAGTTGGCTACTTTGTTTCGAAAATTCGTCGATGCCTTATAAAAACATATGAGGAACGAAATATCTCAAATGTTGACCACGGCTGGTTTTACAAACGACCATCCGATGGTTAACATTTTTCATGATATCTTTCAATACGAACGTTTCTATGACATTTATTAGGATTTTTAGTTTCTAGTTTTAAATAGATGGCTGGTCTATCGACGTTCATTTCGCTTTTTAAAAATCCCAATTAAAGAAAATACTATTTGGTATTCAATCGAATGATTTTGCAGGTCAATTCATTTTTTAGGGAATCTTGTTGGTCCAGAAGCGGCACCCTTGCTTTTAGCCCGTCCCATTTAACATTCAGTATGCATTCAGTGATTCTTGAGGAAGACTAGTCATCAATTGTACGGAGCTGTAAGAATTTGTCAAACACAAATGTTTGTCATTTGGTTTGTGTTAATATTACTTGAACATTGTAAGCATATAAACTACAAGTAATGGAACATAATTCGGAATAAACTGATCCATAAAATGCCCAGTTCAAGTTGTCGACGCATTGTTGATTTTTTCTGATGATTCTTCACACTTTACTCCACAACACCGATAGTATCCGGTATGTGAACAATCCTAGGGCCCGCCCAACTTTAGTGCATCTGCCACGGAACCAGAAATTTGGAATTTACGCGCCGAACAGCCTATGGTTGTTACATTCATGAATGAAACTTTAACGCGATCATCGTATACAAATGGCAAATATTCAACAAACAAAATGACATTACATCTAGATGTCATAAGTAAGAATCAAATGAGATTATTGATATATAACAATGAACGGGTAATGAAGGTATAACCCCCTGATGACTTGATGATTTTGCTGCTGCGTGACAACTTTTTAATTTCTTTGCGATTGCCCAACTGCTTAAAGATGAAAACCTTATGACTATCCACCTGGACGACGACTTGACGATCTCATACCACCAGTGATGTCGATGAAAGCAAACAAATACATTTAAAACCATTTGTTTTAAGAGTTTATACTCTTATAAAGTTTATCATACAACCGGGACCGTGTGCAGTGGTTTGTGTCGTAGATGTTCGTTTACTACTCTCCACGGGTGGTTGTCTTAGGTATGAGGAGAGAAACCGACCGAATTTTCACATTGGTTTTAGTTCTCAGCACTGTTTCATGCACTTATGGTGTTATATTAGAATTGCAACATAGAGTATGAATTTTAAGTGACTATATACTGTGAGTGTTATGCCTTCATCAGTATGTTTGATCACTTCTCATTCACAACAGCTGTGTTGCATAATTTTTTTCGGTATAGGAATTGTTTTTTCCTGGCTACGAAACGTCTAACAACTAGAGACCTTCGACGGTCGGTGTGCACCACATCGTACATTTCTTATGGTAAAAAAAAGAATATTTTCACAAATTTTTGTACAAATCTTTAATAACTAGAAACAGACGTTTTTAAGGAAAATACGAAGAAAATTTTCATTTAAGAAAAAAATAGTATGTATGCCTATACTAATTAAGAAAATGAATTGAGAGACAAGCACAGCCCACACGACATCACTCCTGCTACTTGACTTCCTGGCGGGGCATAACCTCCTTCTAGCTAGCACATGGTTCCCGTATCTTAAAATCCACAAAGGAACCTAGCAATCACCTGATCAGCCGACTATTAGCGAGACTGATCAAGTTGTGATCGACGCCAGACAGTTCTCAAGCATCTTAGATATACGAATCTTACCAGGATATAACAACGACTCAGATCACTATCTTGTTGTAACCAAGTGACAAATGAGAATATAAAGAATGCCATGGAGTAGAGTTAGACAACGAAAAGTTGACGTCGGACGTCCTAAGCTACAATCGCAGGAGACCGCTAGGGCCTTTGCCGACCGAGTTTCCCTCAACCTCTCGGAAAATCCGATAACATGAGCACAATACTCAGAACAACAGTGGGGTCTTTGCCGGCGCGCTATAAGAGACATGCTGGGTTTCAAACCGCCGTGAGCTAGAAACACCTGGTGTGATGAATAATGATGAATAAAGACGGACGAGAAACCCTTGTGAACACTACGAGCGGAAAAGGAGAGGAACACACGCTTTTAGGGAAGCATAAAGAAAGCATGAAAAGCGCGAAAAAAAAAAACATGCCAGGGCTGTAAAGCCAGAGCAAAAGCCTGTAGAGATGAAGGTGGACAACTAGTAGTAGAGTCACAGTCGATGCTTTGAATATGGAAAGAACACATCTGTAGTCCGTTTAACGGCGATGATAGATCCGATACCGCTGTCAAGTAGGATGATCCATTCGCTATGGGTGAAGATGCAAGAGAACTCCCCCCATCCGACCTAGATAAAATTAAGCTAGTAATTTAGAATAATAAAACTAATAAAGCCGCGGATACAAATGGCCTATCTGCTGAGCTATTTAAAGCGATAACAGTGTGCATAGCAAACTTACAAGTACCTAAGCCGAACTTCTCTCAATCACCCATGTTGTGTGTGAATTCATTTTCCTATAGGTGAAAGGGACCTACAGCTTTTTTATTGCAGTTTTTTATGGTTTTTAAAGACAATACAGGGGGTTTTGTCAGAACCCCGCTGAGGGGAAACAACGTGAAAAACACGTTCGATGACATGGCTGTGTCGGGATTCGATCCCGTGTCATCGGCGTCAGAGGTCAACACACTACCCACTGCGCCACGGTGCTCCCAACTTAGATAGTCACCTGTATTTTGATTATTAACTTGAAATGTTCGTACCGTGCTTTTGTCTTCGTAGGCAATCTACTGTGATTTCATACTCAAAGAGGAACTAATTTTGTGAGACATTCGTACGTACCATAAAAGTGGTTTTATACAACATTTTCTGGATTTAACAAATGCCGATGCAAAGAGGATTGCATCTAACATACTGTCTGCCTCGCTATCAAACGTTGTGCGACCTTGTCCAGATTGAGGACAGGGCATTCAAAAAGTTCTTGAAAAAAGGTCATTCACAAGCGTGCTATTCTTTACAAAGTGCTGAAAGCTATCATATTAATTAAATTATTCGCACATCCCAAATTTATTTATAAAATCTTGGAGAGTGTTTGTTTGCTATGTTTGTTCTTATACTAATTAATGGTATTTGTCTAAAAAAACCACTCCATCTAAAGCCGTTAAGTATGCTCTCAAACATCAACCATAACAACCCACTAATTACGCCAATGGGGAGCAAATATGCCTTTACACCTAATTCGCTTACATCTAATTTAAAACCGATAAGACATATTTTTATGAACTTCATGGTCCCCCAAAATAACCTTCTCATCCTAACCAACCGACTCGTTTTCATTAAACATTTATTTCTCCAAAAATAATCCCCCTTCTCCTTCCAAACTTTATATTTTACAATTCAAGTTTCCTCCTCAGTAAGAACTCATTCCCACCATAGCTCGCACAATGCGAGCGAAAAATCGGAGAAGTTGGAATTCAAGAATTAAATACCATTGCCATCAAAATGTCAAATAATTTGAACTTTTCGAAATTGATGTTAAGTACTTTTGGTCTCGGCACATTCAAGGCATGATAAACAGCCGCCACCACTCTCATGTCGCACACTTGTAACTCTTTGGTCGGCGATCGGTTTCATTTGGTAAGACACGAATGGAATAACATTAAAAATACATGAGAATAAATGAACCGAAAACAAAGGATACATAGTTCTAAAGGAAATGAAACGACGAGGACAAGACGTGGTCTTTGCAACATTAGTTGCGTCGTGTCTTTGGCCTCTCAATGGCAGACGTCAATCATTAATTGCCGGGAGGCATTTTGCGGGAGAGCCGGAAACTATTTTCGGATTCGCTTTTGAACTCTGGCAGCTGTCGAAATGGGCTATAAAACTGCGACAAGCAGAAATAAATCGCAATGGAATGCAAATAGTAATAATTTTTGTGATGTATGAGTATAACAGAGACTGGTCAAAGTGTCAAATGTATGCCTGAGGTTTCTGTAACGCATGATGAGATCAGACTGTGTCAGAATTGGGTTAGGCCGGTTCTCAGATTTAGATTGCACACAAAACGTAGAGCATGAGCAGAGCGTTTCGGTTCAGATCTCCCATAATGTTTTCATTCGGCAAACAGATATAGCAAATAATCCTTAGTTTTCGTTGTATGAATTGTTGCTTTTTGTGAACAATATCAGATAGTATGAGTTTCATGAAGGCACAACAAAACATTGAAACTGAGTCAATCAAATGCTAAGTTGATTAACCGCTTTTAAGTCCACTATAAACTGCTTCTGTCCGCTTTGATTGAAGTAAGACTCCGTACTAAATATTAGGCTTACTCAGTATCTCCCAGCCTAACAAATACACCATTGATACACTATCGCTTCTTGATTCGTCCGACCACTGCGTAATAGCAGTTCAATTTTCGTACTCCCAACACCCAAATAGAGAAAAACCTCCGAAGAGAAGAAGTGGACGCCGTCGCTGATGTCATCGTAAACGCTATCCGAAATGACATGGGCAATTTTAATCCTAGTAGGATTAAAAGCACCAGGCTAAATTATAAGTGGTTTCACATAAGCTGTCCAGAGACTATTAGGTCAAAGAACGAAAGTTCTTGGTCCTATAGAGCAAATAATTCTAAGAAAAACCATAAAAAGTATATATGAGTCAGGGATGGCATTCGACGAGACAAGTTCAAATCAAACCATAAACTGAAGAGTAAAATCTTCCTCTGGTGAAATCCAATGGTGGATCACTTGGAAACGGTCGCTTGACAGAAACAGCGAAAGCAAAATAGTTGTGCTGAATATTTCAGCAGCATTTGATAGGTTTTGGCACGAAGCTTTGTTGAAAATGCGTGCTTTTGGAATCGACGAGTCCTTGTTTTAATAGATTGGAAATTGCCTTTTGAGTCGTTCAATTCAAGTTGTTTTGAACGGATTCAAGTCTGACATCCATTGTATTTCCTATGGCTCAACTTTGCCTCCAACACTCTTTATCATTCTGTCACTTCTAATCCCATCCACCTATTTGGTGACGACAATACCCTTAGCTTCTTATTATTTTCTTTCAAGACCGAGTTTACTCTTTAGCTCTAAATAGTGAGCTAAACGCAATGCTTCAAAAACCAAGTGCAAAATGCTTCTAAAACAGTCCAAACATACCACCGACTCGCAGCTTTTACCTATAAATGGCGCTTGCATTGTAGAAACCGAAAAGCTTTTCATCCTGCGTATAAGTCACAACCATTCTAAATTGGACCGGCTTCATATTCGGTGTCGCAAAGAATACTGCGAAGTGTCTGTTCTTTCTCACCCTTGGATCTCTCCTTAAATTAGGGTTTAACCATAATGTCAGGTCTGGCGCATCTAAAATCGTACCCAAGAAATGACAAGAAGCATTTCGCTGTTTTAACGATACTCCTGCATAAGATGCCCTGAAGAAATAGCCAGTAGCATTCCGCTCTGCAACAATTTCCCTGCAACACACGTCTCTCTAGGAATGCTCACTAATAAATCCTGAAGTCCAATTTCGAACGTACGGTCAAAAATGCGGAATCACCCTTTAACTGAACCAAAAGAATTCACTCTTCAAGACCGACAAGATCAATGTCCATCGTTATCTCCTCTACTCTTATTCCTCTTCACCTTCGCCTCACACTCTGTCGTCGACATAAATAACTTGGTGAGAGTTGAGTGCGTTTTTATCATAAAAAACCGGCCAAGTGCGAGTCGGACTCGAACACGAAGGGTTCCGTGCAATCTGTGTTGTATGTTACCTCATCAGTCATCACATTAAAACGGCTAATCCGTTTAAAATTATGTTTTGCTTGATGACAGATCTTGGTTGCAGGGTGGTTATAGGCATATCACCTTGATGGTCAAAAATCTCCATGATGGGATAGTTGATCATCAAAGTGTCCATTGAATTCAAATCAATTGTCTTACTTGACCGCAAGGAGGTGAAAAGGTGAACAACAATAATTATGGGAAAAAGGTTCGCAGCTAGGATTAATATGTATATCCAGGATACAATGGGGATCAGAGCTTGGAAGTGTGTTATTGGTTGTGGGATATTACCCGAAGTTAATTGTACAACAATTGAATTTGTTGCAACATTTAATATCTTAACCTATCAGAATGGAAAAGGTGGGGAATAGCAATTGTATGAAAGGATTTGCAGCAAGGATTAACTAAGCAGTGACACAATAGGAATCATCAAAGTTTAAAGGGTTGCAGCTAGGATTAATACATCAAAGACACAATAGGGGCCAAAACTCGGAAATTTGCAACTG
The DNA here is from genome assembly GCA_951905685.1 of Eumerus sabulonum. Classification (NCBI taxonomy): domain Eukaryota; kingdom Metazoa; phylum Arthropoda; class Insecta; order Diptera; family Syrphidae; genus Eumerus; species Eumerus sabulonum. Next base: position 49,292,847 of record OX645063.1, read on the forward strand.
GTTGTGGGATATTGTCGAATAACCTTAGGTCAGTATGTGACCAAAAGGATTTTTTTAATGAAAATCATGTCTGTTGTATAGGAGCCCCCCTTAAATATTTATTTTATTCTGTTTTTAGTATTTGTTGTTTGGTATAGTGGCAACAGAAATACACCATTTGTGAAAATTTCAAATGTCTACCTATCACGGTTCATGAGATACAGCCTGGTGACAGACGGACGGAGGGACAGCGAAGTCTTAGTAATAGGGTCCCGTTTTACCCTTTGGGTACCGAACCCTAAAAAAGCCGCAATATGTCTTCGTCATCGACTTTTAAAACCACCACCTTTACGTACATAGACGCGAACCCAACGAATCCAGGTGTGAACGCTATGGTTTTTCCAAGTAGGAAGAGAAAAAACTATCCGCCAATTTCTTCGTTTATGAATCTCTCTCGTCGGAAAGACGTACATACCTTGATATGTACATATAGCCATACTTCTTCTATGTACGCGTGGTTCGTTTAATTTTATGAAAATACATATAACAGTCGAAAGGCATTTATGAAATAAATATTGGTTAGCTTAGAGTGCCGCAAGGGGTCAGTAAATTATTTATAATGGAATTAAGTTAGTTAAGCTAGTTTTAGTCATTTTTATCTAGCATAAGTTAGTTATTACTACAACAATAAAAATTAATTTTAAACTGTAAACTGTAACTACGCGTGGTTCGTTTCATCGCTTCATCGGAAGCGTCGAGTAGTTTAACGGGTCTCAGGCAACTCAAAAATAATTTAAGACGCGAAAGACGTTCACATCAACTGGACCTCTTTTGTTTCTGCATAGCAATTAAATTACCATGAAATTTATTTCAATCCACTCTGCGGAACGCTTACATCTAAACCATACATAACCTGAGAAAGTGTAGTGCACAAGTTGTATGATATACTCACTCACATATGTACTTATTGATGTATTCTATGGATAGGATTGAATTAGTGTCTTGGCCGAGGGTATTGAAAAGACTAACTTTCCTGTGTCATATTTCGATTTCACAATGTGGCTTAACCTCTTGCGAGACTCAAGAGATCCGATAAACTCATCTGAGCTGAGCTACATGGCATGACCCATGGTTTTACATAAATTATGTAGGTTTCGCCTTTGCCATAGTATACATATGTATGTATCTTTGCGTAAACAACTCACATCAAACGGTTTGGCAGTTCGACACCCTTTGAACGGCTGGCAATGTTTCGGATTTTTTCACTTTTCCTTTAGCGTGGATATTTAAAAAAAAATAATGAAACAGTGCCGCGCCTTTGTTGTGAAACGAAATTCGGCGTCCAATTTTACAAGCGCACGTTTGTTTTGACATTGATGGCACTCGCGCGATTCAACGCAAAACAATAATAAACAACACGCTCGTGCATTACCCTTTCATCAGCCATTAAACTTGAACTCTATTTCACGTTATCGTTGCTGTTGGTCACCAGCGTTTGTGTCAAGACGCTAAATTAAAATTCGTAATGGCGTTGTCGGCAGAAATGAATTAAACAATTAAACCGGCTCTCAAGCCACCGTCACTTCATTTCCACACAAGAACCTCCGATGGTAAACGTTTTCTGTATCACATTTTGTAGCTAAATAAAACGTAATTCTGCGCCAGTCAAGCGGTCGGCTTGACACTCGATGGCTGGTTGGTGAGTCGTGGCTTTAGTTGAATGACTCATTTGTAGGTCTCCGTTTTAGTCGCATTGGCACGCAGGCTCAATGTGTGCAAAAGTATCAACAGCCCATGCTAAACGATATTCCAGCCAAACGAATATTCGCTATGCAAATCGTATCTTTCACTTTTCTCGTGTATTTCTGTTTTGTTTTGGTGGCGACAACAGCGGTCGTTCGACGGTGATGTCTTAGGCATTCGGAATACAAATATGTTTAGGCGAGCATATTGCGTGGATTTTACGGTGTCATGACTTCCCAAGGTCTCCAGGGATGTTGATTCCAATACAAAACTGGACGGAAGCTAATTTATGCGTTGTCATCATTGTACGAGTAAAGCGGATTTAAGTCTACAGACAGATGTGGCACGCATTAAACGTAAATATGTATGTATAGGGATGGGGTTACTGTCACCCGTCCATTGCAATGTCAGAGTCTACACGAGGGCTTTCTTTTTGCGCCTTTTTCTTTTGAACCTACGTTCCAATTTGAGGACGCGTCCACACGGAGCTTTTCTGCGCGTGCCTGTTTCTTGACATTTCGCTTCACATTTCAATTTCATTAGCCTGTGGTGATGTTTGAAAAGTAAGAATGGTATCCAAACGTACACTTCCAAGTCAGAAACAGGAGTGAAGCGACATCGCAAAACAAAGAAATGGAGATAAGGAAATGGCAAAAAAACCCACGAAGTAGCTAACCGCGCGTGACTGTGCCAATGTATTTCTGTTTCACTTACCCTCTCTTTTACACTTATTTTAGCCGTCGTCAGATAGCCCTCGTGTAGACTCCGACCATGTTATTTAATGTGGCGGACAAAGCCGCTACACAGTTCTTTGCGACTGACGATCTTGTTATTCCGCAGTACTACTACAAATTTGTTGTAATTTCAATCAACTTCCAGTCATATGTATTGACCACGACTGAAATTACCGTAATTATGAACATTTATATCAGTCCTATCAGGAGATCGTCTAACGAAAGAATCTTGTTTGCAAACTGGTTCGCAATATATTGTGCACAACGCCCCCGCGTATGCTTTCAACGTCAAATGATGAAAGGAAAATAAGTTCAGTGCATGGAGTGACCTTTTAGTTTGACAGAAACGGAAAAGGGCACTAATTACATTTCCATTATCAGTGTAACTGCATGGTGGTCATACATATGTATCTGTACATACACTACGTCATGACTGGGGTTATGATATGTCTGATTAATTTGATTGCTCTTAATTGGCCATGTATGTGCTTAAATGTATTTAAAAGGGCCTTAATGAAGATGGGTTATGGACATCATTGATGTTATGTAACCATAGCTGACATAATTGTAATGTAAATACGGTGGCACAATGAAGGCGTCGAAGACTAATAGTAATTTTGGTCTATAGAGGATATGTAGGTAATGAGAATTTTCTGATAGAATAGCTTTTGGAAAAGTTGCATTTTCAGATGTGCTTCAGAAATCAAGTAGTGAATTTTGGAAGTGGGAAAACCAAAAAAAAAAGGAAAAAAGAATACGCATGCAACTTGTACAACAAATGCCACAAAACCCATCTAAGACAGAATTTGACAATCTTAGTCCCATTTACAAAGAGGAGAAAGGTACAACCCTGCTCAATCTTACTAAATGGCACACGCATAGGATTTTCAGAGGAAGTAAAGTACCTAGGTACTGACCTAGACCGTAGACTCAACTGGAACTCCAATATGAGAAATAAACTAATAAAGTCGACGCACTTACGGTAAAACCTGGGGACTTAAACCTAAGGTAGTTCACTGGCTATATATCGCGATAGTAAGACCTAGCGTCACCTAAGGGTCCAACGTATGGTAGACAAAAGTTGAGCAAAAAAACTACAATTGTTAAGCTTCAACGCCTTCAGAGACTAGCGTGTCTCGGCATCACAGGCGCTATGCCAACCTGCCCCACGACAGCCCAAGAAGCACTCATTGGACTCACTCCACTGCACCTTTTTATCAAAAAGGTGGCATTACGCAGTGCAATCAGAATTCTCTGCTCGGGAACAAATATGCCATGTAGACCCGCAGGCCACATGTCTATATTACAACACCTTCCCGAGCTGGGTATGATTACTACAGTCTCGGACGCATTGCAACTCACCTTCACCTTTGACAAAGGAATTGAGATACCGATCCCAAACCGCTCAGCATGGGAAAACAGTGATCCCATCACGGCATACCCATCAGCACCACCAAATGCTGCATAAACAATTGGCTGAGGAACACGACGGATCACTACTGGTTACAAACGAAAGGTAGCAGACAAGCCAAGTTGTTCCTCCCAACTACATCTCTCAGTAGAACGATCATTTTCGATCAGATCCCACAACCAATAAAACACTTCCAAGCATTGATCCCTATTGTGTCCTTGATATATTATTCCTAGCTGCAAACCTTTTTCCCATAATTATTGTTATTCACTTTTTCACCTACTTGCTGTCAAGTAAGATAATTGACTTGAATTGAATGGACGCTTTGATGATCAACTATCTCATCATTGAGATTTTTGATCATCAAAGTAATATGCCTATAACCTGCCTGCAACCAAGATCTGTCATCATGCAAAAAATCATTTCAAACGGATTAGCCGGTTTAATGTGATCACTGATGAGGTAACATACAACGTCTCTTTCATGCGCCAGTCCGACTCGCACTTGGCCGGTTTTTGTTCATTTTCACGGCGGTGGTGGTGTCAAGACTCATTTCTTCATAGCAAGGTGTATACATAACTGACGCACGATGAGCGAGTTCGGATCCCGATAACACCAACGCCATCGAATGTTTATTTCGCGACGTCCCTCCTCGGCGGAGTACTGGCAAAACTTGCCTTGCAAAAGCTTCTCGACTCACGCCGTTCGGAATCGACATTAAACTGTAGGTCCCTTTCACCTGTGCGAAAAAATAAAATCACACACACACACGGGTGATTGAAGGAAGCTTGGCTCTGGTCCTTCATGCGCTGTAACGCCACAAAAGAAGAGGATACAAAAATAGCTCAACTCCATCGCTCCATCAGAAGCACTGATTGGTTTTTAGGTGGCGGATCTAGGTAATATGATTCATGTGGTATCACAATGGTGACTTCGGCCTACGTGTGGCTGATGCCAACCACTACAACCTAACGCAACCTAAAGCCGCATACGGCAACGTAATTAGAGACGAGCTATACAACGCCATCCCTGCTAAACTTATCCGACTATGCATGATGACTTTGGAGAATGCTCGTCGCTCCATCCGAATCAGTGAAGACCTGACCGATAGTTTTGATTTAGACTGGGCGATGCGCTGTGGTGCTGTTTCTTCAACATCGTATTAAAAATGATTGTGCAAAAATCACTAGCCAATACAGGAGGCACGATCTATTTCAAATCCTTGCAACTCCTTGCATACGCCGACGATATTGACATAATAGGTAGATCACAGGTGTCAATGAGGTGTTTGCGATTATTGAGATGAAGGCGGCGAAAATTGGTTTCACAGTAAACGAGGGCAAAACTAAATAAATGCTGTCATCAAAAAAGGACGCTCACCACAGACTTCTTGGCCGGAACGTTTGTATTGGCGGATATAATTTTCGAGGTAGTAGTTTAGGACTCGGTCCACCTTGGCTCCGCAGTGACCCGAACGACGAAGTTGACTCAATATAAGAACCTTATAATCCCGGTCCTGTTGTACGGCGCAGAAGCATGGACACTATCCAAAGCGGATGAAGAGGCCCTTGGTCGGTTCGAGAGAAAGATTTTCCGCGTGATTTTCGGGCCTATAAACGCAGACGGGGGATGGAGGAGAAGATTCAACCACGAACAGCATTACAGCAACATGAGTCTAGTCAGGTGTCTACGGATTTAACGCCTAAGATGGCTTGGCCATGCAGAGCGAATGGACACCACAGCTCCGGCCCGGAGAGTCCTTGAATGCAACTCCGAGGGACGAAGAAGCAGAGGACGTCCGCACTTAAGGTAACGTATACAGGTGGAAGGGGACCTCAGTCAACTGGGTGTGCGGCAATGGAAAAGGCTAGCAAAAGATCGTGTTAGTGGGAGGGGCATGTTGGTTGAGGCCCAGGTTCACCCCGAATTGTAGCGCCCGTTAAGAAAAAGAAGATATTAGATAGATGGAAAAAGAAGAAGTACATTATATATAAGTATCTGGTGAGAGCACCGTGGCGCAGTGGGTAGTGTGTTGGCCTCTGACGCCGATGACACGGGATCGAATCCCGACACAGCCATGTCATCGAACGTGTTTTTCACGGTGCATCTCCTCAGGGGTACTGACAAAACCCCCTGTAGTAAAATTATTATGAAAAGCTTCTCGAAATTCGCCGTTCGGAACCGGCAATAAACTGTAGGTCCCTTTCACCTATGGGAAAATTAAATCACACACAACATGGGTGATTGAGAGAAGCCCGGCTCAGGTCCTTCATGGACTGTAACGCCAGCATACATACTTACATCTGGTGACGTCTTGGCCAGGGTGTTATACTGTTCATGCTATGTACATATATATTATTGTTCTCATAGTGAACTCCTGTGAGTTCCTAATGATATTCAGTTCTCTGAGCAAAGTCTTTTCTTCTTCATAAAGCTACTTTGCGCGCTTGTAATTTCAGAAGGATGAATGTTAGAATGGATGTAAAGTTTTTGGCCGGCACCAATACTGGCGATGAATTGTGAAAATCAAACAAACAGTCGGACGTTATTCTATAAGCATTTGGAATGCCAATACTCAGATTTCATATGCGGTACTAACATGTCTTCATCTAAATTCTATGGCCTGTTTGATTGCAGCATTCTCTCTTGTTCATACTATGTCCCAAAGTCAATACTCATATGTGTTATACGCACCATCTGTAAAAGAACTCCATCGTTCCTTATTGATGACGCTTAATTGAACCCAGCCAGCTGTCAATTACGATATTAAGCCTGTTCAATAAATGTCTATGTTAGAAAAAGACTGCAATAATTCTGTGTCCGCTGTTTTAAGCGTCCCTTAAGTCTACTTCTTCTTAGACAAGTCTTAATTTATTCAATTTAATCGACGAAGAAGTAGTACTCCACTTTAAATGTTCTTCCTCCATAAATCTAAATCAATCGAGTGACCTTTCCACTCGGCCTATAGAGCTCTTTCTAAATCTACACACATAAATCATTTCATCGAGGACGATTCTGAAACGAAACACTTGCTTATAAGATGAGAAGCGCCTTGGGTGTGTCGAATGGCACTCACTGTCACATGGCGCGTAAAATGAGGCAATATAAAGGTCACGCTTCCAAACATCTGATGTCTGTTGACCGAGTTTTTTCACTTTTTGATTGTCACCGAATTAATTGCCTACTCAAAAATTATGATCCGTATCCGTTTCTCCTTCGTCAGAAGAAAAGAAGAATTTTCCTAATTCGAAGTGGCATCACTAAACCAACAACGCACACTTGATGAGGGAGAAAATTACGGCCCACTGCAGCATCTCATTTCCTTGCGTCAATGATGCCATTCTTGATACCAATGGCAAGTGGAGGGAGGTATATGAAACTGAATGGAAACAATGACAAAAGCGGCTCATTTCCTTAATTACATGAATTGTGTAAATGTCTAATTAAATGTCATTTGGTTGACTTAGCGGTGTAGTCTGAAGTGAAAATGAAAACGAAAACATCGTTTTTGAGGGGCTTGATTCATTCGTGAATATTTTGAAAGAACTTATTGCGTGAAATTAATGACAGGTGACGTCTTTATATTATACTTGTACGTTCTTAAAAATTGCGCACTTGGGAAGAAAAAACGAACGACGAAACAACGGTAGGGGAAGGAAAAAGAAATCTTCAAAGTACTTATTCGGTTAGATTTAAGTTTTCCTGGGACGCTTAATGAGCTTTGTTATTGCGAAATGAGGCAACGGGTTGATGTGACGGCATGAAGATGGTTGTGCGAATAAGCTGAGATGGGCTTATTAAATGAACATTATATGAGTACTTCTTGCGGCACGTGGCTTCGAAGGTGGCGGAAAACTCGGTGGAATCAAAAAAGTATTATGTTAAAGTGGCAGGCTAGACAAGTTGGATTGGAGTACGAAAGCTATTTTGTCACAAAGAAATTATTTCTTTTTTGTGAAATTTAATTGGACACTTCCAGTTCACAGTGCATTTTATCACTTCAGTCCCTTGTATGGTAGACGCAGTACCAGGTACAATGAATTTATTTGGTGGTCGTATTATGACAGTCTATCGAGTATAAGTAAGTCAAGCCTTGAAAGGAAAAAGCTGGCGTGTTGCTTATGTACCCAACTTATCATTGAAGGCAGCGCTAAAAGTATTCGCAGTTCATATTATTTTTGGAAAGATAATGCGCCCATTAACGCACTTTGTAGCTCGTTTCCATATGCGTTGTGGCGTTAGTTATCGATATTCAAAATTACTGCCACATATGATTTGTGTACCGAATTCGTGTGCGGGTTTCTTAGCGTAATTTTAGTAGATTTTGTTTAGTTTATATTGATAAACATTAGTAATTAATAATTGGATCTACAACTGAGAAGGAGTCGAATTGGGGTAGTTCTGACAGTTTGTGGTATACATATATACCTAGAAATGGATTTCAGGAGCGTTTAGAATTGGCACGTTCAATATTTTGAAGAAAGAAACAAGTTCCACCATTTTACGAGTTTTTTATTCAAGTCGTAGGACGATATTGTATCATAAGGGCTTAACTTTAGGGTATGTATTCAGCAATTTATTTTGATACATTTGTAACCTCTTGATGTGGATTGTCCTACGAGAACCACAAGCCGGTCAGCCATACACAAGAATGGCTTGAAGTATGTAGAAGAGACACAATTTCTGTTTACGAGAACAAAGGTATATTCCTAATGTCTTAATCGGAGTACTGAATTTAGCGATAGATGTGTATGTTCATTAAAAGTTAATTTCTTATCAAACCCAATCCCAATGCATATAATACTATTTGCCCACGATATACAATTCCTAAATTCAACTAAGCTTTTCTATTTTTTTGGGAATTTTTTTACTTGTGTGTATACATATCGAGTTACAGCTTCGGAGAACCTAGGCCTAGCTTTTCTCCATCATCCACGATGCGTGTGATTTTATTTTTTCATAGGTTAAATGGACCAACAGTTTTACTGCCGATTCCGAATGGGATTCGTCAGAACCTCACTGAAGAGAAGCACCCTGAAAAATACGTATGTATGTATGTATGTACATTCGGTAACATGGCTATTTACCGGGATTCGTTCCTGTGTCATCTGCGTCAGAGGTCAACACAATATCCACCGCGCCACGGTGCTCTCGGAGTTTTTACATATGTAGTTATATTTAAGTTTTGATTTCATGAAATTACTCCTATTTTTTTACTGCTATTGCATGCTTAAATTATTCGAAATATTAAGAGCTATAACACGGGGAGAAAGCATAATCGTATCTTCAGCAAACATAGCTCGTTTACAGCCTGCCAAGCTGGGAATGTTTATGGTATACAAGAATCATCGGAAAACACAGCCTACACGACACCACATCCGATAAAGGACAAAGGCTGATTAATCTTGCTACGGGACGATCTCCTTCTAGCCAGCACGCGCTTCCCGCACCTCGATATACACAAAGGTACTTGGCGGTTGCCAGACCAATCAATCACTAACCAGATTAATCACATAGCGATCGACGTCAGACACTCCTCGACTATTCTTGATGTTCGAACTTTCCGAGGAACTTACATCGACTCGGACCACTATCTTGAAGAAGCCAAGATGCGCCTACGGATATCATGAACGCAGATATGACGTCGAAACTCTCTCTACTATCGCCAGAAATTGCTCGTGATGTTACCGATCACGTCTCCCTTAAGCTCTCTTATACAACTCACCCCTCCAGGCAGTCAACAGAACAACAGTGGAAGGTTCCACCAAGAAGAAACACTTGGTTCGATAACGAGTGCAGGAGGATTCACACAGCGAAGCAGAAGGTATATGAAAAACACGTGAGCTCTACGAGTTAAAAAGAAGGGAGGAGCATAAGCTTCTCAGGAGAAAGAAAAAAGATCACGAGAAACGCATGAGAATCGCAGTCGATGCTGATAATATCGAAAAACCACTTCTGCAAACTGTATAACGGCGATATTAGTCAATATACTGCTGCCAGGCAGAATGATCCATTTCTTAACGACGAAGATCGCAGCGAATTCCGTCCCCCTGACCACGACAAAGTTGAGATCGCCGTATCGAAACTCAAGTCGAATAAAGCTGTTGGCGCCGACAGACTGTCTGCTGAACTATTTAAGGCAGCTGGGGATGGGTCAGAGGAAAGCATGCCTGAGGAATGGAGTCTCAGCATCGTATGCCCGATCCACAAGAAAGGAGACCCTTCTGACTGTGCCAGCAACAGAGTAATAAATCTTCTAAACTTCGCCTACAAAATCTTCTATGCCGTTTTATGTGAATGTCTAAATCCTTTTGTAAATAAGGTGATAGGTCCTTATCAGTGCGGGTTCAGGCCAGGGAAGTCCACCATCGACCAAATCTTCGTACTACGGTAGATCCTGGAAAAAACCAATGAATTCCAAGTCGACACTCACCACCTTTTTGTCGACTTCAAAGCCGCATACGACAGCGTAATTTGAGACGAGCTATAAAACGCTATGTCCACCTTTGACATACCTGCTAAACTCGTCAGACTATGCGGGATGACTTTGGAGAATGCTCGCTGCTCCATCCGAATCGGTGAACACCTTACCGATAGTTTTGATGTCAAAAAAGGATTAAGGCAGGGCGGTGCGCTGTCATGTGATTTCTTCAACATAATATTAGAAATGATTGTGCAAAAATCACTGGCCAATACAAAAGGCAAAATCTATTCCACATCCTCGCAACCCCTTGCATACGCCGACGATATTGACATAATAGGTAGATCACAGCGAGATGTCAGTGAGGCGTTTGCGAGTATTGAGTTCGAGGCGGCGAAAGTTGGTCTTTGTTGTAGTAGCAACAATCAGTTTGTTGTGACGCTAAGTTATTTTCCTCGCCCTGAACAAAGAATGGAACGGGAGAATGCCTTCTATGAAAAAATCGACGCCACGAGTATTTGATGACCCGCCAACCTGCATTTGCACATCATCACAAGCTAAACTAGCAAGTGTGAAGTTTACGTCCAACGCACTTGTTATTGGTTGAGCACTGCACTTGTCTCTTGGTTCCTGGATATATGTATGTATGTATGTATGTATGTACGTCGTGGCGTTGGTTGTTTTCGGTGCGTGGCTTGTGATTGATGCATATGTAGCTTGTCTACACGATTTATACACTTCACCGCTAGTTTATTCGTGTTCTTCGAACAGATACCTTTGATCTGCTAGGCAGCAACTGCACCAGCTACCACCGCTATCTATTTCACATTCAATAAAACTGACAAAAAATAGAAATACCGCTGCCGCTATTTTCAGTTACGTTAGGATGGAACCCAAAACAAATCCCCAGTCCGAATACCAACCAGAACTCCACTCATATCTCTTGAATCTGTTTCACGAACTGATGAGTTAAACTGTTAAACGCATTCGACTATTGGCCGTACAGTTGGGCTCATATGTTTGTAGCTTTAAATCTTTCCATGCGACCAAATCGATAGTCATAATGACGACGAATAACACAACAACGACCGTAACCACGATGACTACGATCATGGTGGAGACAGCTATGCAGGAGGGTGGTGATGATGCGAAGAACGATGATCTCAATTGAATTATTCATGGTATTTTCATGGGTATACCGGGAATACATACATATTCGCGGTTTTATATCACTGTCGTTTTGTACAAAACCTAAGATACATTTCGGTAGCCGACATTATTCGTACTTTGAAGTCATTCACTTCCATACATAAGAAAATTCCCTAAAACTTTGGTTACATGTATAAGTACTGCGACGTTCCCAATACCTTTTCCCTTGTAAGTACCGGCAACTTAATGATAAATTGAAATAGGGAATAGGTTTTTAGAATTAAGCTGGAAGTACTGTAAATATTTAAGTGGCACGTGACGTTTTTAGTGGTATTTAGTCGATATTGCTATGGCCTCGGCTTATGGGGATGATTAATTATTTATTAGGTCGAAATTGGAAATTGAATTTCGGTTTTCCTTGCGGGACGGAATGAGAGATACATTGGTTTTAGTCTGAAGTTCGAGAGAGCAGAACATTCTATCGAAATGGAAAGTGTAAGGAAGGTATTTGGGAATTAACAATTTTATATTCTCTGAAAACCGTAGTACCTATAGTACTGGATATTTTAGATTTTAGGTTCTACATATAAACAAATTTCTAGCGTTAAAAATGTCCACTTTGAACGCCTTTAATAAAATGTTTCGTCACTTAATAGCTGTACGAATCGAAGGGTTGTTTGGCAGGAGCTGAACCTGCTTGGGAACCACCTCAGTTAAGCTATTACGCCGATCGCTGGATTCTGCGGGTATACGTACTTGAAACAAGCGATAGAAACGCGGTTATTTCAATATCTGTAAGAAATACACGACCTCTCTCTTACCCCTTAGGATAAATTACTGTAGAAAATGAATAACACGTTCTGAGACACCCTAGACATCTCATCCTTTTTGTACCACCCTTGCAGCAGAATTTGCCAGCTTGTGCTCTTAGTCTAGCGGTTTAGAAGAAAAACTACATGTAGGGTGTGATATTAGAAATGCGACTACATTCTAAGCCATAACTTGTACTTTTCAAATGTTATTTTGTTAGGACTACATGAGAATTCAGTCATAACTAACGCTCTCATCTATCCTGTATTTCCTGTTTTCTCATGCCAATATATCACTCCTGTATTTTCCAATGTAAAACCTGTAATCCAGTGAGGCATCTCTACAAATCATAAGTCCCTATTCAAGATTCACAGAGTTTAAAATTATTTTATGTTCATCTCCTCAACTTTACCATCACACTTTAAAACTCACCACCAAAGATCTTTCTTCCTAAGATTTAAAAGCTTTAATTGTTTCTAATTTTGTGTCCTTGAGCGGTTGTGCTTTTCCACACATACATACATACGCCCAATGCCCCAGTATGACACCAGCGCAGAGCTGGTCAAAGAAGACATATCTTAACATCCACAAGGGTACCTGGCGGTCTCCTGATCAATCGACCACCAACCACATTGATCACATTGCGATTGACGCCAGACACTTCTCCAGTATTCTCGACGTACGAACCTTCCGAGGAGCCAACATCGACTCTCACCACTACCTTGTTGTAGCCAAGGTACGAGTGAGTCGAGTAGGACAACGTCAGTTTGACGTCGGAAAGCTAAAATCGCAAGAGCCTGCCGGAATCTTTGCCGATCGTATCTCCTTCAATCTCTCTCAAAATCCGCCCACAGCAGCGCAAACAATAGAGCAGGAGTGGGTGCATTGCCAGAGCGCCGTCAGTCCTAGCGCCCAACCTCAGAGGTGCTGGGTTACAAACCGCCACCACCTAGAAACCCCTGGTTCGATGATCAATGCAAACAGGCCCACACAGCAAAACAAGAGGCATATAAAGCCTGCAACGACGGACGAGAGCTGCTCGCGAAATTTATGAGCAGAAGAGAAGGGAGGATCACACGCTTCTCAGAAGAAAGAAGAGAGAACAAGGAAAGCGTGAGATCGAGGAGATGGAAAGATGCTTTCGCATGAATGACGCCCGGAAGTTTTACAATAAGGTAAAACGAACATGCCATGGCTACAAAGCCAGAGTGGTGGCCTGCAGGGATGAAAATGGAGAACTGGTAGTGGAATCACAGTCGATGCTGACGATTTGGCAAGACCACTTCTGCAGACTGTATGACGGCGATGACAGACAAGAAACCGTTGTCAGGCAGAACGATCCATTCGTAAAGGACGACGATGTAAGAGAACTCCGACCACCCGACCAAGACGAAGTCAAAATAGCGACATCAAGACTTAAGTCTAATAAAGCCGCGCGTGCAGACTGCCTGTCTGCTGAGTTTTTTAAGGCAGCTGGAGATGAGCTTGTAAGGTGCATGCACCATCTCATTTGCAAGGTATGGTCGGAGGAAATCAGAAAAGCATGCCCGACGAATGGAATCTCAGCATCGTTTGCCTGGTCCATAAGAAAGGAGACCCCTATAACTGCGTCAACTTTAGAGGAATAAGTCCCCTCAACATCGCATATGAGATCTTCTCTGCCGTATTGTGTGATTGCCTGATACCATTTGTGGATAACCTGATCGGCTCTTATCAGTGTGGTTTCAGGCCAGATAAATCCACAAAAGGCCAAATATTAACGTTACGGCAGATCTTGGAGAAGAAGGAATACCAAATCGACACTCACTCAAGGCTCCGTATGATAGCGTTTATAGAGACGAGCTATATAAAGCCATGTCTATTTTTAACATCCCTGCCAAACTCGCGCAACTGTGCAGGATGACAATTCTCGCTGCTCCTAGCTTTTATTGTGGTAAATACATAAGTATGAAAGACTACTTCTGCAGACTATATAACGGCGATGACGGAACAGATCCCGCTGTAAGGCAGAATGAACCATTTACAACGAACGAAGATCGCAAAGAATCCCGTCCCCCTGGTCTGGACGAAGTTAGGAATGCTTTTTCTAAGCTTAATTCCAACAAAGCTACAGACGGACTACCTGCCGAGCTCTTTAAGGCAACTAGAGATGACCCGGTTAGAAGTATCAACCAGTTCATCTGTAAGATACCTATGTATGGTCAGAGGAATGCATGCCCGATTAATGGAATCTTAGTATCGCTTGTCCGATCCACAAGAAAGGAAACCCTTTTGTCTGCGCCAATTACAGAGGTATAAGTCTCCAAAACATCGCCATACGAGCTATACAAGGGCATATCCAGTTTTGATATCTCTGCCAAACTCGTCAGATTGTGCAGGATGACATTGGAGAGCTCTCGCTGCTCCATCAGGTTCGGAAGCGATAACTTGTATGTCAAAAAAGATTTTAGACAGGGCAACACGCTGTACAATGAACGTAGCATGGCGTCTGCGGATCCAACGCCTAAGATGGCTAGGTCATGTAGAGCGCATGGGAATCACAGCTCAGGCCAAGAAGTTCATTGAATCCAAGCCTGAGGCGAAGAATGCTGGTGAAAGACCGTGCCAGTTGGGGAGATTTTTTTAAAGGAGAGCCAGGTTCGCCATGAACTGAAGCGCCGAAAAAGAAAAAGAAGTACGTTCTTAACACCTCCTGGGATTTTGGAGTTTCAAATTATCATACCTTCTGTTTATTCAACTCCATATTATGGCTATATTCTTTATTGGCGTTGTTTGGCCTCCCCCTAATTCGATGGGTTTCGCCTCATTTGCAATCTAAAGTGTTAGAACTCCACTGAACGTGCTACTAAGCAAGTAACATTTGCTAATTTTTATTAGTGCGGATTAGTACCACGCGCATTAGTAGGACGCCGTGGCGCAGTGGTTAGTGACTCTGGCGCACGATGGGCGAGTTCGGATCCCGACAACACCAACGCTATCGAATGTTTATTTTGCGGTGTTCCTTCGTAGTATAATTGCCGTGAAAAGGCTTCTCGACTCACGCCGTTCGGAATCGGCATTAAACTGTAGGTCCCTTTCACCTGTGTGAAAAATAAATCGCACACAACATGGGTGATTGAGAGAAGCTTGGCTCTGGTCCTTAAGGGTCTGCAACGCAATCAAAGTTTCACTTTTGGTAAGTGCTGACATTATCCTTATTAACCATGGTAATTGTGAAAGTTATGTAGATATCCGAAGATATGATGGCACGAAAAATTATTCTTATCACCGTCGACATCATATGCCTTTTGTGAAGGTACAGTATGAATTTCGTGGTGGTGTCTGTTAATTTAAAAACATAGTAAAATAGTTATCCCAGAAGGTAGGTATTCAGATCCTAAGTCGGCTAAATTGAAAATGTACCACTCAATACTGGTAGCCGAATTGTTTTGGTTTTGATTTCATTCAATACACGTATAAAATTCAGGGGTCCAGATTGTATGTATGTACATATATTTGTATGGTCGCTATATGTATACATATGTACATATGTGCGTTTCTTTTATGTTCATAATTAATTTAATATCCGAATACACGCCATTTCTATCTCGAAATTATGTCATAAAAGCACCCCACCAACGATAATAAAAGGAAAAATAAAATCTTTCCTTTCTCTTCCAGCAAAAGAGTAGGACAAAACGACCAGTCATTCACCTTCATAAATGATATCACTTTCAGTTAATACACAAAACTCCATCGTTGCCTGGCAATCAAATAAAATTCGTACACAAATCGGTCGCACAAATTGGGCGGGACAAATTCGTGTTTACAAAATCCATTCTATACACATGTCATTTTGTATCTCGAAGGCAAAATTCGCACAAAAAAAAAAAAAAAATATGAACAAAACTCAAACTCAAAGTTTGCACAACTTAATTGCAATCCCGACCAGCGCACAAGTGTAGCAGAGAGACCAACAATCCCGCTCATGGTCAAGCCGCACCCGTTAACATCTGAACTTTTCATAATGCAAACTCAAAAAAAAAAAAAAACAAATCATGAGCATACATACTTATACTGAATATACATATAAACTTAGGACTGTGAAGCACGGCTGTGATCCTTGAGAAATCAGTAAATAAACACAGATGTGGACTCTTTTGGAGCAATAGCAGCCGTTCAGGCCACGCATGACAGTCACCGTACCATCGCTTGTTCTCAATGGTAATCGAGTTCGTGTGCAGATATGATGTCATAGGACGTCCAGCTTCATTCGTTATTAGGTTTCGCATTCGGTTGTTTTAAAAATCACCTCTTCATTTCGTTTCTCCCTCCGCAAATCGTATTCGCATTGGTGTGGAATATGGTGCGAGAGTTAGAAGGTTACATTTGGAGCGGAAAATGTGTTCTAATTTACTAGGTGCACGGAAGTAAAATAGTAAATTTGTAAGCAGAGAACCGTACGAAACGGATAGAATAGATTCATCGATTGCAATTCAATTTAGACCTTTCTGATTGCCGTCAATTTAAAGCTGATTGATTAAAAAAAAAAAAAAACGTCTCTCTGGAATCCAATTAAATGGTACTGCGCCATGAAGCTTGTCTTCTAAATACATTCATACTTATAAGTTATACTTACAAGTTATATATTTATAAGTATCAAAAGATGGCATATCCTCATTCTGTTTCTGATGTCACTTCAAATCCATGCCGTACCTTTTCCAGCTACGCAATTTGTCTTCATCACAATTAGATAACTCTCCACGGTGAAGTACCTACCTACCTACATATGAATGTGCTTAAATACCCATACTAGTTGTTTTTGCAACGTAGGGACATCGTACACATTTAATTATAGCCTAGCAAAAAAAAAAATCTTCT
The DNA here is from genome assembly GCA_951905685.1 of Eumerus sabulonum. Lineage (NCBI taxonomy): Eukaryota > Metazoa > Arthropoda > Insecta > Diptera > Syrphidae > Eumerus > Eumerus sabulonum. The sequence goes on from OX645063.1 coordinate 49,309,954, forward strand.
AGAGTTGCCAAAAGAAAACAAAAACAAAAGATACAGAAAGACCATCACAAAGTCATTAAATTACTAACCGCATCCAGCGTGTCAATTAAATTCTTATGTGGAAAGAAACCCATGTATTGGGCGATGATGTCACGCGATGGTTAAACGAAAAGCTGGATTTGGACGACCGATTGCTACAAGACATTTGGTTAAGTCGATCTGTAGTAAAGTGGGCGAAGAGCTGAAAATAAATCTTTTCGGTTTTATTTGTGACGTTGATTGCATCAGGCATGAAAAGGTACGATGGGCGTAGGTAATGTCCGAGAAATTGCATTTAAAGTCTGACTCTGATCGGGGTCAAGTAAGAGCGAGTCAACGCCTAACGCCTACTGAAGCAAAATACTCTGTCTTGGAGGCATGTAATTTATCTTTATTGAGTAACTGACGTTTAACCTTTTGCTGTAACTGGAATACGGTTACGCGATATTTGATTTCGTGCTTTACATGGACACAATCACGTTAGATAAAGCAATTATAACACAGAACCAATGAGCCTATGTGGTAAACAGTTTGATGGGCTTTGCATCGATTCTTAAGATTTTCAGTAATGAGTTTGTAAATCCGTATAAAGTTAAGGTACTTGTGCCACCGTAATATAAGGTCCACGGGTAGGCATATGTACGAGAAAAGCTCACGAAAGTCCGAGATTATTGTAAAGCATGTACTGCTGCGATCGGTATGGAATAAACAATAGCAGAAGCACGAGGAACCTCAAGCATTAATGTCGGTCATGTTGTGATGGGCTTTATTTTCCCATAGGTGAAAGGGACCTATAAGCTCATTGTCGATTCAATTATACTAAAGGAGTTTTTTCAGTATCTCGTTGCGGAGAAACACCGCGTAAAACACATTCGATAACATGGCTGTTGTCGGGATTCGATGTCGTGTCATCGGCGTCAGAGGGTAACACATTACCCAGTGCACCACAGTGCTCTCTTATTCAAACTGATATCGAAGGCAAATATCTGGGTCATGATTTAAGCTCCGGTCGTGCGTAGATATCGAGTATGGTAAAAACGAAATCCAGTAAATCGCGTATACAGATGACGCGTTAATCCTAGTAATGATAATGTTTCATTACATCATTGACAGGGAAATCTTATGCAGTTTAAATGCCATTTAAATGTATGCACCAGGTAGTGATGAATATTTAGAAAAATATCTATCGTTTAATAAGCCTTCAGCAAGACCAAAGCCAACATACAAGGCTAGGTTGGTAGGGTAGTTCAGTCTCTTTAAGTAGTGGGCGAGTAGTAAGTGCATTTTGGCTATTAACTTATGATAGTTAACAACAGCTTTATCAACCGTAAGCATGGTAGCTTTGGTCGTGTATATGGTAATAATAGGCGAGTCTTAATAAGGATCTTAGGACGGACAGAAGGAGTTTAAGACAATGTGCAGTACGAGCTAAGGCGATATTGCGGATAAAGTCTTGAACGAATGGATTGCCTTATAACTATCTTTTTGCTTTTTTTTTTTGTTGAAGGCTTCTGCTATCCGCTGGACGCAACTCAGACGCAAACACTGGTTCATTGTACTCCACCTTACATTACTGTATTTTCCTCGTTTTCCGGAGAAAAATTTGAAGGAGCTTCAGTGATGCTAAGGGATTCGGCACACACCACGTCGGCTCCATGGGTGCGCCACAATGCAGCACAGATAGGCGTCTCACTCATGCCAAGCACGTAGAGATGCTTGGCAAAAGTGTAATGGCCCGTGATAACTCCCACAAACCTTCTGCAGTCGACTCTCCTTAAAGACAGGAGGAATGATGCAGATTTTTTGCAGACATCAGGGCGTACGCGCTTAGTCATCCTGCAACCTGGACAATCCCTCCATCTACGGTTGTGTGTATTAAATACACAATCGTTAATGTACGAATTTGCCGTCCGGAATTTAGGTTCTGATAAGCTCTCCTCTGAACCCATTCCGGCAAGTTTATCAGAGATCTCATTTCCTGGGATCCCAGAGTGGCCTGGAACCCATACAAGCCGTAATGAATTTAGTCTGCCGACTCTGTTCAAGAAGGACTTGAGTTCAAGAACTAATTTGGAGCTAGTTAAGGGGCTACACATATGTAGCTTTTAGTGCAGCTTGGCTGTCACTACAGACGCATATGCTTTCCCCCTTCCACCTGTGCTTCACAACATAGTGCATGACCATTAGGATTGAGCATATCTCTGATTAGAAGACAGACGCATACTTTCCTAACGAGAAGTGCAGTCGGATGTTTTCGCGCTCAAAGAAGACTCCAGCAGCGGACCCCCCCGCCCAGGCCTGGAGCCATACGTGAAAATGCGAAGACTATCCTTTCCAGGTTCAGTATCCAGCCATAGCCGATCCTGACTCCATGGAAACTCGACTGTGAAATTACGACGCAATAGGATAACGGGCGTCAGTGCGTCAGAAGGCATGTCCATGAGACAGGGGTCGCAGGACAGTTCTTGCGCAAGCACACCGTTATTCCTTTGTGAGTTGTACCGCCATTCCTCTTCAGACGACGCCTCATTGACATCTCGCTGTGATCTACCTATTTTGTCAAATATCGTCGGCGTATGCAAGGAGTTGCGAGGATTTTAAATAGATTGGGCCTCTTGTATTGACCGGAGATTTTTGAACAGTCATTTCCAATATGATGTTGAAGAAATCACACGACAGCTCATAGCCCTGCCTAAACCCTTTTTTGACATCAAAACTATGGGTAAGGTGTTCACCGATTCGGATGAAGCAGCGACCATTCTCCAAAGTCATCCTGCATAGTTGTCGTATGCGGCTTTGAAGTCGACATAAAGGTGGTGAGTGTCGACTTGGAATTCATTGGTTTTTTCCAGGATCTGCCGTAGTGCGAAGATTTGGTCGATGGTGGACTTCCCTGGCCTGAATCCGCACTGATAAGGACCTACCAGCTTATTTACAAAAGGCTTCAGGCGTTCACACAAAACGGCAGAGAAGATTTTGTAGGCGATGTTAAAGAGACTTATTCCTCTATAGTTGGCGCAATCAGAGGGGTCTCCATTCTTGTGGATCGGGCATACAATGCTAAGACTCCATTCCTTGGGCATGCTTTTTTCCGACCATATCATACAGATGAGCTGGTGCATGCTCCTAACCAAGTCATCCCCAGCTGCCTTGAAGAGGTCAGCAGACAGTCCGTCTGCGCCAGCAGCTTTACTCGACTTGAGCTTCGATATGGCAATCTTAACTTCGTCGAGGTCAGGGGGACGGAATTCTCTGCGGTCTTCGTCGATTAGAAATGGATCGTTCTTCCTGACAGCGGTATATTGACTAATATCGCCGTTATGCAGTCTGCGGAAGTGGTTTTTCCATATTCTCAGCATCGACTGCGATTCTACTACTAGGTGTCCGTTCTCCTCCCTGCACGCTTTCTGGCTTTATAACTTTGGCATGTTCGCTTTATCTGTTGATAAAACTTTCGAACGTCACGCCTGCAGTAACACCTCTCCAAATCGTCAATCGCGCCCTCCTCGTGCTCTTTCTTCTTTCTTCTGAGAAGCTTATGCTCCTCCCTTCTTTTTAACTCGTAGAGCTCACGAGCTGCTCTTGTTCTTTTATGCAGCGAGGCCTTATATGCAACCTGCTTCGCTGTATGAATCCTCCTGCACTCGTCATCGAACCAGGTGTTTCTTCGTGGTGGAGCGTTGAAGCCCAAAACTTCGGATTCAGAGCTTTTCAGGGCTTGTTTACAAAGGCTCCACTGCTGTTCTATTGATAGCGTGGAGGATTGAGGTGTATTGGAGAGCTTAAGGGAGACGCGATCGGTAAAAGCACGAGCGGTTTCTGGCGACAGTAGCTTTCCGACGTCATAACTTTGTATTCTTACTCTACTCCGTTGCGTTCGTGATATCCGTAAGCGCATCTTGGCTACAACAAGATAGTGGTCCGAGTCGATGTTAGCCCCTCGGAAAGTTCGAACATCAAGAATAGTGGAGGAGTGTGTGACGTCGATCGCAATGTGATCAATCTGGTTGGTAGTCGATTGATCAAAAGACCGCCAGGTGCCTTTGTGTATATCGAGGTGCGGGAAGCGCATACTGGCTAGAAGGAGATTTCGCCCCGTAGCAAGATCAATCAGCCTGTGTCCGTTATCGGATGTGGTGTCGTGTAGGCTATGTTTGCCGATGACTCGTTCAAAGATGCTTTCCTTACCCAGCTTAGCATTGAAGTCTCCTAGTACAATTTTGGTGTCATAGCTGGGACATTGGGCATACGTTCTGTCTAGGAAATCCTAGAACTCATCTTTGGCGGAGTCATCCTTGTCTTCCGTGGTAGCGTGGACGCAGATCAGGCTGATGTTAAAAAATTTAGCCTTGATACGGATTGTTATGAGGCGTTCGCTCACAAGCCGAAAGCTTAGGACTTTTTGCCTTAGTCCTCCTCGAACAACAAATTGGCATCCGAACAATCGTTGTCCTCTCTCCCTATAGTAGTCGCCGTAGTAAATATCGCAGTTTTTCATCCGCTTTATACCCGGTCCATTCCATCGCATTTCCTGGATGGCGGTTATGTCCGCTTTATAGCGGTCTAGAGCGCCCGCGAGTTGTTCTGCTGCCCGTGGCCTGTTCAGGGACTTAACATTCCACGTACAGAGCCGAAGATCAATGTCCTTTTTTCGTTTTTTGCAAGGGTCGTCAGCATTAATCCGGTCCGTTATATCCGACGCTTGTGGTTGTTTCGGAGTTTGTGGTAATAATAGGCGAGTCTTAATAAGGATCTTAGGACGGACAGAAGGAGTTTAAGACAATGTGCATTACGAGCTAAGGCGATATTGCGGATAAAGTCTTGAACGAATGGATTGCCTTATAAGTATCTTTTTGTTTTTTTGTTTTTTTTTTGTTGAAGGCTTTTGCTATCCGCTGGACGCAAACTCAGACGCAAACACTGGTCCATTGTACTCCACCTTACATTCATGTATTTTCCTCGTTTTCCGGAGAAAAATTTGAAGGGGCTTCAGTGATGTAGAGCTAAGGGATTCTGCACACACCACGTCGGCTCCATGGGTGCGCCACAATGCAGCACAGGTAGGCGTCTCACTGAAGCCAAGCACGTAGAGATGCTTGGCAAAAGTGCAATGGCCCGTGATAACTCCCACAAGCCTTCTGCAGTCGACTCTCCTTAAAGACAGGAGGAATGATGCAGATTTTTTGCAGACATCAGGGCATACGCGCTTAGTCATCCTGCAACCTGGACAATCCCTCCATCTACGGTTGTGTGTATTAAATACACAATCGTTAATGTAGGAATTTGCCGTCCGGAATTTAGGTTCTGATAAGCTCTCCTCTGAACCCATTCCGGCAAGTTTATCAGAGATCTCATTTCCTGGGATCCCAGAGTGGCCTGGAACCCATACAAGCCGTAATGAATTTAGTCTGCCGACTCTGTTCAAGAAGGACTTGAGTTCAAGAACTAATTTGGAGCTAGTTAAGGGGCTACACATATGTAGCTTTTAGTGCAGCTTGGCTGTCACTACAGACGCATATGCTTTCCCCCTTCCACCTGTGCTTCACAACATAGTGCATGACCATTAGGATTGAGTATATCTCTGATTGGAAGACAGACGCATACTTTCCTAACGAGAAGTGCAGTCGGATGTTTTCGCGCTCAAAGAAGACTCCAGCACCGGACCCCCCGCCCAGACCTGGAGCCATATGTGAAAATGCGAAGACTATCCATTCCAGGTTCAGTATCCAGCCATAGCCAATCCTGACGCCATGGAAACTCGACTGTGAAATTACGACGCAATAGGATAACGGGCGTCAGTGCGTCAGAAGGCATGTCCATGAGACAGGGGTCGCAGGACAATTCTTGCGCAAGCACACCGTTATTCCTTTGTGAGTTGTACCGCCATTTCTCTTCAGACGACGCCTCATTGACATCTCGCTGTGATCTACCTATTTTGTCAATATCGTCGGCGTATGCAAGGAGTTGCAAGGATTTGAAATAGATTGAGCCTCTTGTATTGACCAGAGATTTTTGAACAGTCATTTCCAATATGATGTTGAAGAAATCACACGACAGCGCATAGCTCTGCCTAAACCCTTTTTTGACATCAAAACTATCGGTAAGGTGTTCACCGATTCGGATGAAGCAGCGACCATTCTCCAAAGTCATCCTGCATAGTTGTCGTATGCGGCTTTGAAGTCGACATAAAGGTGGTGAGTGTCGACTTGGAATTCATTGGTTTTTTCCAGGATCTGCCGTAGTGCGAAGATTTGGTCGATCGTGGACTTCCCTGGCCTGAATCCGCACTGATAAGGACCTACCAGCTTATTTACAAAAGGCTTCAGGCGTTCACACAAAACGGCAGAGGAGATTTTGTAGGCGATGTTAAGGAGACTTATTCCTCTATAGTTGGCGCAATCAGAGGGGTCTCCATTCTTGTGGATCGGGCATACAATGCTAAGACTCCATTCCTTGGGCATGCTTTTTTCTGACCATATCATACAGATGAGCTGGTGCATACTCCTAAGCAAGTCATCCCCAGCTGAATTGAAGAGGTCAGCAGACAGTCCGTCTGCGCCAACAGCTTTATTCGACTTGAGCTTCGATATGGCAATCTTAACTTCATCGAGGCCAGGGGGACAGAATTCTCTGCGGTCTCCATCGATTAGAAATGGATCATTTTGCCTGAAAGCGGTATATTGATTAACATCGCTGTTATACAGTCTGCAGAAGCGGTTTTTCCATATTCTCAGCATCGACTGCGATTCTACTACTAGGTGTCCGTTCTCCTCCCTGCACGCGTTCTGGCTTTATAACTTTGGCATGTTCGCTTTATCTGTTGATAAAACTTTCGAACGTCACGCCTGCAGTAACACCTCTCCAAATCGTCAATCGCGCCCTCCTCGTGCTCTTTCTTCTTTCTTCTGAGAAGCGTATGCTCCTCCCTTCTTTTTAACTCGTAGAGCTCACGAGCTGCTTTTGTTCTTTTATGCAGCGAGGCCTTATATGTATCCTGCTTCGCTGTATGAATCCTCCTGCACTCGTCATCGAACCAGGTGTTTCTTCGTGGTGGAGCGTTGAAACCCAAAACTTCGGATGCAGAGCTTTTCAGGGCTTGTTTGCAAAGGCTCCACTGCTGTTCTATTGATAGCGTGGAGGATTGAGGTGTATTGGAGAGCTTAAGGGAGACGCGATCGGTAAAAGCACGAGCGGTCTCTGGCGACAGTAGCTTTCCGACGTCATAACTTTGTATGCTTACTCTACTCCGTTGCGTTCGTGATATCCGTAAGCGCATCTTGGCTACAACAAGATAGTGGTCCGAGTCGATGTTAGCCCCTCGGAAAGTTCGAACATCAAGAATAGTGGAGGAGTGTCTGACGTCGATCGCAATGTGATCAATCTGGTTGGTAGTCGATTGATCAAAAGACCGCCAGGTGCCTTTGTGTATATCGAGGTGCGGGAAGCGCATACTGGCTAGAAGGAGGTTTCGCCCCGTAGCAAGATCAATCAGCCTGTGTCCGTTATCGGATGTGGTGTCGTGTAGGCTATGTTTGCCGATGACTCGTTCAAAGATGCTTTCCTTACCCAGCTTAGCATTGAAGTCTCCTAGTACAATTTTGGTGTCATAGCTGGGACATTGGGCATACGTTCTGTCTAGGAAATCCTAGAACTCATCTTTGGCGGAGTCATCCTTGTCTTCCGTGGTAGCGTGGACGCAGATCAGGCTGATGTTAAAAAATTTAGCCTTGATACGGATTGTTATGAGGCGTTCGCTCACAAGCCGAAAGCTTAGGACTTTTTGCCTTAGTCCTCCTCGAACAACAAATTCGCATCCGAACAATCGTTGTCCTCTCTCCCTATAGTAGTCGCCGTAGTAAATATCGCAGTTTTTCATCCGCTTTATACCCGGTCCATTCCATCGCATTTCCTGGATGGCGGTTATGTCCGCTTTATAGCGGTCTAGGGCGCCCGCGAGTTGTTCGGCTGCACGTGGCCTGTTCAGGGACCTAACATTCCACGTACAGAGCCGAAGATCAATGTCCTTTTTTCGTTTTTTGCAAGGCTCGTCAGCATTAATCCGGTCCGTTATATTCGAGGCTTGTGGTTGTTTCGGAGTTTGTGGTTTTTTTTTACGGTTACGGTTTACTAGGCCGTAGGCCAACCGACTAATCCTGTTTTTTGGCGCAGAAGGCTCGCCATTCGCCCTTCCCCGTCTGCAATTTCCATAGGAAATCTCCAGATGGCACCGCGAGGAGGTGGGGATAGGACTTAGTAACAGTGCCGCAAGATGTTCGTCTGCGGTGGCTCTTCTCGATTTTTAGCAGGCCAGCATCCGTCGGATAGATGCTACCCCTACGAGGCCTTTGTTAGTCCTTTGCCATCCTTATAACTCAAGTACGACTCTCATTTATCATACGATTAACTATATATGTATGTATTTAAAGACAGAAAATACCACAAAGCAAAGCTATCTTCTTCTTTGGTGGCGTTACAGCCCATGAAGGACCAGAGCCAAGCTCTCAATCACCCATGTTGTGTGTGATTTATTTTTCACGCAGGTGAAAGGGACCTACAGTTCAATGCCGATTCCGAACGGCTTGAGTCGAGAAGCTTTTTCCAGGCAAGTTATACTACGGGGGGTTTTGCCAGTACCCCGCCGAGGAGGGACGCTGCGAAATAAGCATTCGATGGCGTTGGTGTTATCGGGATCCGAACTCGCTCATCGTGAACCAGAGTCCAACACACTAACCACTGCGCCACGGCGCCCTCAGTATGCTATCAGTGCCAATATTTTTCACAATTTATTCCTGCTTCGTACATCAATTTGCTATACATATATGTACATACGCCTATACATCGATTTGTTGCTAAATTGGTCAGTTACCTAGTAATTCCTTTTGTAATGTGTAATGCACTTTAGCAATTTTAGCTTGCCCAATATTAAGACGATTAGGTGGCCCACAGAGTTGTAATATAAAATTGTTTCTGTCATTCGTTAGGGTAAGAATTCGGCTTTTCTTTGATACATTTCAGGCGTGATTTGGTATTATGATAAATGGTCTGTGTGTGACACAAGCAAGTCGCTGAGAACTACAACCAACGTGAAAACTCGGTCGGTTTCTCTCCTCTTATCTAGGACAACCACCCCTAGAGAGTAGTGAGCGAACATCTACGATCCAATCCACTGCACTCCGTTCAGGTTGTGTGACAAGCATTATAAGAGCATAAAACTCTTGAACCTGTCTACTGTCAAAAACGTCTTCATTTTTTCATTGTATCACTCACATTCTGCTTTAATACGAATAAAGCCACAAGTCGGCAAAATAAATTTACAAGACTTTCATTAAAAGACACTGAAAGTTAGCTTCGCCAAACTATTGTTATTGCTTGAAAATCACAATGGCAGTGTAGTCGTTTTTCAATTTATATGTATGTGTGTCCATTAACCAGTCACTAGAACTTAGGTGCAATAAAAGTTCGCAGAGTCCTACCATCATTTACATAAGTAGGTCAGTAACAAACCTATTTGACTTGTTTACCCTGATCAAATCAAGTCTAAATGGTCGCATTGAAATTTGTTGCATTCTGAATAGACACCGTTGCACTGTCACGTCCCAGGCACCCACTTCGCCGAGACGTTCACACACTCACGCCCGTCCTCGATGACGTGCATCCAATGTTGATGAGGCCGCGCGCATAAAACTATGCATATCTGCTCCATCACATCGAGTAACGTCGCCCTTTCCAGTTTGTCTCGCCGATGTTATAAGTGATGTTTTACTGTCAAGCATGACACCAAGTGCAACTTATCGGTTGATCGCACTAGCATTGTACGCTGTGGGGGAGGGAATCTATTAATACAATATATATGTCCGACACTGATTGGGAGTCACGCCCACACCGGCTCGTCAACACATTAGTATGTTTCTATTGTGGAAATCAACAAGTCCAAGTCGTGCTTGGTGGCATATGAACCCTTTAGCCGATCACGATTGTTGTCCAAATTAGTTGGTGGTTTGACGAATCGCGCAGTATGAGCTACACGATTAGCACAAACTCGCCACGCACGAACGGCCAGCCAATAAAAAAGGTAATTGCTTCCCCGCCCACAGTCGGTATAAGTAGTTTGTTATGGTTTTTGTCTAAAGATGACACAAACGCCAGTGACCGATGAAAGCCATCGACTACTCCAACATCTATGGAGTTGTGACTTGAGGGTAGTGTGGGCAGGACTTATACTAGACATTTGAGAAGTAACACATGAGTATTATTAGTTTACCTGTGTATTATGAAAACTTGACAAAATTGGCGTTTGACGTCCGCAGTCACTATTTCCTAATTGGTGTAGAACTCGAACCTGAGTCATGTCAGGTGTCATTAATTTAGTACCACTAGCTACTTTTGGTCATTTTCCGAGCTTTGACCTTGTCAGAAAAAATATGCACATGTTTTTGGTGACTTCTACGATGAGTTTAATCTCAAAGGGGTTAACACACTCGTCATGTGTCCATAATTTCGGACGAGAAGTTGAATCACTTTGATTAGTCGTCATTCGTAAAATACTCATGTGTGGGTTAACTTTACGGCGCATTGTACTTGACCTTCGAACGAGTTTATTTCTCTTTCGGGAGGATATATTCATATTCCTTCATGTTCGGAACTACTTTTAGTTTATGGTAACAGAAGGCGATTTTGTTAATGCATTGTCGAAGTGGGCTTTATGTCCATCTCATCTAACTATAGTTTGAAGAAAATTCCTTTGGACGAATGCTTTCCCAAGAATGTTGACCACACACTGCTAGTGTGTTAAACTACACGCAGAAGTGTGAAATATCTTCTTCTTCTTCAGCGCTACAGCTCATGGTGAACCAGGGCGCCCTCTTAGAAACCTCTCCAACTGGCACGATCTTTCGCCAGCAGTCTCCAGTGCCGCACGCCTAGTTGGTTGATGTCCTCTTTCACATGCATGTGCCACCTTAAGTTTGGCCGTCCTCGACCGCGTCGCCCCTCTTGGTTGGATTCAAAGACCTTCCGGGACGGAGCTATGGTTTCCATGCGTTCTCCATTACCTAGCTATCTTAGGCGTTGGATCCGCAGACGCCGTGTTACGTTCATGTCGCTGTAAAGCCCATACAATTCACTATTAAGTCTTCTCCTCCACTCCCTATTTATGCAGATCAAGCCGAAAATCGTAGGAAGAATTTTTCTCTCAAATCGACCAAGGGCCTCCTCAACCGCTTTTGGATAAGGCCCCTATCTCTGCGCCATAATGCAGGACCAGAATAACAAGGGTCTTGAATAGGATCACCTTGGTTTGCCGAGAGAGGGCTCTGCTTCTCAGTTCCCTCCCGAGCTAAAAGAAAAAAAGGTGGGCAAGAATTAGTCTGCGTTTGATTTCGGCACTGATGTCATTGCTCGATGTCACTCCGGAGCCTAGGTAGATGAAGTCCTTGATTACCTCGAAATTATACCAGCCAATATGTGCGCCCCGGCTGATGGTTCATGTCCTTTGTTTCCCTTGCCATCGTTGGTGTCGCCTCAGCTGGATGCACCGCTCATTCTCAGTCGGACCAGGTGGTCAGACCGTGAGCCGCAGGGGCCGGTGTCGTTCCGGGCTGCCGCGATCAAAGAGGTCGCGGGTGGATTTCCGCTGCTGCGAGTACCACCTTCTTCTTTCTTCTTTGGTGGCGTTACAGCCCATGAAGGACCAGAGCCAAGCTTCTCTCAATCACCCATGTTGTGTGTGATTTATTTTTCACACAGGTGAAAGGGACCTACAGTTTAATGTCGATTCCGAACGGCGTGAGTCGAGAAGCTTTTTCATTGCAAGTTTACTACGGGGGCTTTTGCCAGTACCCCGCCGAGGAGGAACGTCGCGAAATAAACATTCGATGGCGTTGGTGTTATCGGTATTCGAACTCGCTCATCGTGCGCCAGAGTCCAACACACTAACTATGCGAGTACGACCTGGAGTACACAATTCCTTTGGTTTGTCCATTCATTTTTGGGTCTTCGAGTCTTAGTTCGAGGTCTACGACCTCTTAAGCCTCCTGCCACGACAAGGCGCCCGAAGAAGGGAGGTAGTATATATATGCATCAGATAGCGACAGCAGTGATGGTAATATTCCCCTATCAATGTTATGAATTATTAAACAATAAAAATAAAGTCATTTCACCCTTAATGCATTTAAGAAAAATTTTCATTTTTGAAGTAAGAAGGGGAAGTAACGCGAGTTGCCAATTTTGTGTAACGCGAGTTACCGTACATTTTTTAAATTTTCTTTAAAATTTCGCCTTAAGTATTAATTTTCTCATTAATGATGCACAGATCTGATCTTCTACATTTCAATTCTATGTAGCAAATTCACTTTATTTTGTAAATTTCGCAGAAAATTTTAAGTAAACTATATTTGCAAAACCCAATGTCCAAAAACTGTAACGCGAGTTACCAACATGATTTAAATTTTTATTGTATTTAGTTATCAAAAAAGTATTTGTTTCTACCTCGCTCTGAAAATGGTTATTAGGTGAGAAAATAATATAATTTGTGTAACTTAATAATGTTGGCATTGAGATGCAAATTTGAATTCATTATTTGTGAATCGTTCCGAACGAAATGCGAGTTACCATGGAATCACCCTTTTACGTTAAGAACTGTTCTGAAAACATCTGACTGTACAGGCTCTAATTGTGACTCCTTTCCTCTGTGTAGTTGTCAAAATTTACTGAGTATCTAAACAAAGGATCTGTAGGTAGAAAACAAAACGAGTTCATTATTTAAGTCAATGAATTCCAATGCCCAGCAATTATCCGAGCTTGCTGTTACAATTGCTTACACCGCTCGCAATGTGTCGCGCGAAATTACAAATACTCAACCGAATAACCTCGCGCCCAATCCAACTCCATCAAATAGCAAACCACCGAGCCACAAACAAATGCTCCATTAGACAAGTCAATAATCGGCGACGACACGATTGTCATAAAAATCTGCTTGCCGACAAACAATCAATACGTCAAATTCCTACGCCAAACGAATTCTGATTGTCGTACGCAAATCCCACCCGAGTACAGTCGTTATAATAAAAAAGCAAACAGGAAAAAAACGCGCCTACTCATGGCACCGTAATATCGTCATCGCGGCAAAAAGGACTCACTTACATAAATCCACACAGGCGAAAAAGCGAATAAAAATCACTGTTACCGGAAACCGTAGTTTCAACATCAATGACGGTGATGGCGGCCGCGGCGGCGTCAGGAAATTAATTAAAATTCCGTCTCTTCGTTAATTTATTACTGTTTTGCCATTTTCGTCATCTAACGTAGGACGAGATACACTATTGTCTCGTCGTCATGTTATTCCTTTATATCAACGGAATAGTATGATAGGGATACAGTCGCTCTGCCATTCGGTGGTGTATCGAAACCAAAGTTAATTCGATGAATCACGCCATGCTCGTCAGCTGGCAGGATCCGCAGCACTACAGAGTCAAACTGTTTGACTTTACTAAACAATGTAAAAAGAGCAAATAAAATTGTATTGTACATTCCAGCTGGGTTTTGTATGTGTTAGGTACAAGTGAGTTCGCATGCTACTTAGTGGAGGTGGGTGGGTAGGTACTACACTTTTATGGAGCGCACGTGGCCCCGACTGGCGCCACAGACCGTACTCCTTTTTTTCCTGACTTTATTCGGCATTATGTAATTGTTTTATTTTGCGAGTTGGGCTGTGACGAGGCGCACAGTGATTTTGTGTAAAGTTTTATTTTCACGATACACTCGTCGAAAACTTGTAACTGGGTTAACTATGTTTGTGTTATCCTTTGTTTCTTATTAGCAAATAGCAATGGGAATGGTATAATTTGTAAATTCAAAACAATTGTTGTGTGCCCTTTATTTTCGTATAGGCGATGGTGATAGAAAACGCGAAAAGTTCAGGGATAAAAAGAAGTTTTTAAACTCAATTTATGAGTTTATTGTTTTGTGTTTTGCAAGGATGGCAAAGGACTAACAAAGGCCTCGTAGGGGCACTGTTAGTAAGTCCTATCCCCACCTCCTCGCGGTGTCATCTGGAGATCCCCTATGGAAATTGCAGATGGGGAAGGGCGAATGGCGAGCCTCCTGCGCCCAAAAAAAAAAAAAAAAACAGGATAAGTCGGTTGGACTACGACCTAGCAAGCCGTAACCGTAAAAACACCACAAACTCCGAAACAATCTCAAGCCTCGGATATAACGGACCGGATTAATGTTGACGACCCTTGCCTTGCCCTTGACGACCCGGGTATAAAGCGGATGAAAAACTGCGATATTTACTACGGCGACTACTATAGGGAGAGAGGAAAACGATTGTTCGGATGCGGATTTGTTGTTCGAGGAGGACTAAGGCAAAAAGTCCGAGGCTTTCGGCTTTTGAGCGAACGCCTCATAACAATCCGTATGAAAGCTGAATTTTTTAACATCAGCCTGATCTGCGTCCACGCTACCACGGAAGACAAGGATGACTCCGCCAAAGATGAGTTCTACGATCTCCTAGAGAGAACGTATGCCCAATGTCCCAGCTATGACATCAAAATTGTACTAGGAGACTTCAATGCTAAGCTGGGTAAGGAAAGCATCTTTGAACGAGTCATCGGCAAACATAGCCTACACGACACCACATCCGATAACGGACACAGGCTGATTGATCTTGCTACGGGGCGAAACCTCCTTCTAGCCAGTATGCGCTTCCCGCACCTCGATATACACAAAGGCACCTGGCGGTCTTATGATCAATCGACTACCAACCAGATTGATCACATCGCGATCGCCGTCAGACACTCCTCCACTATTCTTGATGTCCGAACTTTCCCAGGGGCTAACATCGACTCGGACCACTATCTTGTAGTAGCCAAGATGCGCCTACGGATATCACGAACGCGGCGGAGTAGAGTAAGAGTAAAAAGGTATGACGTCGGGAAGCTACTATCGTCAGAAACCGCTCGTGCTTTTACCGATCGCGTCTCCCTTATGCTCTCCAATACAACTCAATCCTCCACGCTATCAATAGAACAGCAGTGGAGCCTTTGCAAACAAGCCCTGAAAAGCTCTCCATTCGAAGTTTCGGGTTTCAAGGCTGCACCACGAAGAAACACCTGGTTCGATGACGAATGCAGGAGGATTCACTCAGCGAAGCAGGATGAATATAAGGCCTCGCTGCATAAAATAACAAGAGCAGCTCGTGAGCTCTACGAGTTAAAAAGAAGGGAGGAGCATAAGCTTCTCAGAAGCAAGAAAAAAGAGCACGAGAAGCTCGCAATTTAGGATTTGGAGAAGGGTTACTGCAGGCGTGACGTTCTAGAGTTTTATCAACAGAAAAAGCGAACATGCCAAGGTTATAAAGCCAGAACGGAAGTCTGCAGTGATGAGAACGGACACCTAGTAGTAGAATCGCAGTCGATGCTGAGAATATGGAAAAACCACTTCTGCGGACTGTATAACGGCGACGTTAGTCAATATACCGCTGTCATGCAGAATGATCCGTTTCGAATCGATGAAGACCTCAGAGAACTTCGTCCTGGTTAGGAGCATGTACCAGCTCATCTGTAAGATATGGTCAGAGGAAAACATGCCCGAGGGATGGAGTCTCAGCATCGTATGCCCGATCCACAAGAAAGGAGACCCTCTGATTGCGCCAACTACGGAGGAATAAGTCTCCTTAACATCGCCTATAAAATCTTCTCTGCCGTTTTGTGTGAACGCCTGAAGCCTTTTGTAAATAAGCTGGTAGTTCCTTATCAGTGCGGATTCAGGCCAGGGAAGTCCACTATCGACCAAATCTTTGCACTACGGCAGATCCTGGAAAAAACCAATGAATTCCAAGTCGACGTTCACCACCTTTTTGTCGACTTCAAAGCTGCATAACTATGCAGGATGACTTTGGAGAATGGTCGCTGCTCCATCCGTATCGGTGAACACCTTACCGATAGTTTTGATGTCAAAAAAGGATTAAGGCAGGGCGACGCGTTGTCGTGTGATTTCTTCAACGTCATATTGGAAATGATTGTGCAAAAATCTCTGGTCAACACAAGAGGCTCAATCTATTTCGAATCCTCGAAACTCCTTGCATACGCCGATGATATTGACATAATAGGTAAATCACAGCGAGATGTCAATGAGGCGTTTACGAGTATTGAGTATTGGCGGTAAACGAGGGCAAACTAAATATACATATGCTGTCATCAAAAAAGGTCGCTCACCACCGACGTCTTGGCCAGAACGTTTGTATTGGCAGATATAAGTCCAATGTAGTTAGGGACTTCGTGTACCTTGGCTCGGCGGTGACCTGGAAGAACAATATCAGTTCCGAAATCAAACGCAGAATCAATCCTGCCAATCGCTGTTTCTTTGGGCTCAGGAGGCAATTGAGTAATAGAACCCTCTCCCGAACGACAAAGTTGACTCTATGTAAGACTTTTATCATCCCGGTCCTGTTGTACGGCGCAGAAGCAAGGACACTATCAAAAGCGGATGAGGAGGTCCTTGGTCGGTTCGAGTGAAAGATTTTGCGCGTGATTTTCGGGCCTATAGACGCAGACGGGGGATGGAGGAAAAGATTCAACCACGAACTTTACGGGCAGTACAGCGACATGAGTCTAGTCAGGCGTCTACGGACTCAACGCCTAAGATGGCTGGACGCTGTAGAGCAAATGGACACCACAGCTGGAGAGTCTTTGAATCCAACCCCGAGGGACGAAGAAGCAGAGGTCGACCGCATTTAAGATGGCGCACACATGTGGAAGGGGACCTCAGCCAACTGGGTGTGCGGCAAAGGAAAAGGCTCCCAAAAGATCGTGCTTGTTGGAGGGACATGTTGGTTGATGCCGAGGTTCACCCTTGAACTGTAGCGCCCGTTAAGAAGAAGACGTTTTGCAACTAGTGTCAAAATATTATAAAAGGATTGAATGAATATTATTTTCATCAAAACAATCTGCATTCCTAATATCCCTTTTCCCTCGTCGAAATTATGTACATATTCAGGCACCTACATACATAATAGGAGATGACGACAACATGTTGTAGACCCACTCCTATGAAACACCGAAACCCAAAAAAAGAAAGATACAAAAGAGGGTCTTGAAGGACTTTCCAGTCGTCGAAGTGTCCTTAAACTAATTGACCATTTAAGCGTGTTCTCATCTGTGATTTCGTAAGTGAACAAATAAATCTGATGGTGGTAGCACATAACTATGTATATACATAGTATCTATATATGAATCGAATCCTTTTACATACTTTTTTTGGTTACTTTGGACGTCTCCGTTCCGATCGGACACACAGTGACAGAAAAAGAATTGCGTGCGAATTATTGATTTTCTCGAAATGAACTCATCCAGACGTCCGTACACCCACTATGTACCTCTTACTCGGTGCCCACTCGGATTGTACCCTCTACGAGGATCAACACACTACGGCACAATACGTGTGAAATTACTCTCAGCCATAACAAGTAAACGGTGGACTCAACTCGTTTGCTATTTGGTCCTTTCGTCGATTTTTTTGTTCCGCCTCTTTCGTTGGTTTTTGTTTTTGCAACACCACTATCCGTATCCTTTTTTGTTTCTTGTTTTTTGATATCCTGCATCACGCAACTCGAATTAAGTTCGTTATTCACGGAAACCAAGCGTGGAGCGCAACAACATAAAACACCAAATAACACTCTGCGTTCATTTCTGACCATCGCGTCAGGATTCGTATTCACATACACATCGTTGGTGTGGTGTATCTGCAACACATCCGGAAGTAGAGAAGGATAATACGAGGGGGAAGAATGTAGAAGTAGCACTTAGCGAAATTACATTCGTAGGGATGGATATAAATTGTATAAATAAAATGTTTGCATTCTGAAACATTCGCAGTGTTAATGATGATGATGAAGTGGTTGGTACTGGTGTGGTGCAGAGTGGTGTGTTGACGAAGTGTCCCGGGTCGGTGGGGTCGACTAATAGTGCCAACGTAATGATGTTGTGTTGATGTGATGATGGGTTGTAGTCAACGCTAAGAGAGTCAATGAGCAAAACGTCTAATGGGCACCACTCCTGTTGAGTTGATAACGACTCTGTTGTACGTGTAGATACATATGTATGTATGTAGGTTGTATCTTGTTATGTGTCTGATAAGGGGAGGGACGAATCAAGCAGGTGTCATTGGTATAAAAGGCTATACATACTTATGTATCTGAAGTTTTCCAGTTCGTTATGTACAGAATGATATTACTGACAAAGTTTGGTTCCGGCCAGCAAGCGGTTAATTTTATTCATACAATTGATTATTAATTATTGTTGCTAGCCCGCTGGATTCTGTTGTAGATCGTCACTAGCATCGTGAAAAAATAAATCAGTCGGACACTGTGTTAATAATTTTCCAAACTAACTATTTAATATACTTACACTCGATATTTTAATATGAGTTACCAGAGAGAACTCTGGTAAGAGAGGACGATAACACCAACGCCATCGAATTTATTTCGCGGCGGGGTACTGGCAAAACCCCCCGTAGTATACTTGCCGTGAAAAGGCTTCTCTACTGACGCCGTTCGGAATCGGCATTATAATGTAGATCCCTTTGACCTGTGTGAAAAATAAATCGCACACAACATGGGTGATTGAGGGAACCTTGGCTCTGGTCCTTCATGGGCTGTAACGCCATCAAAAGAAAGTAAAAAGAGAGAATAATTACATTTCTCTTCCACTATTTTCTTTCAAGACAAATCTACATATCTATAGTTACCCACATACATATGTATGAACATACATATACATACATATGTATCTAAGTGCAGCTAAATATTATCGCATTTCTGCTTTCTCTTTCATAATAGCAGATTTTCTACCATCTAAAAAACTATAAAAGCGCTGGCTTCAAAGGCTGAAAATACAGCGAGCAGGTGCGATAGTAGGACCGTTTACATTATCACCAAGTATTTTATTGGTGATAGGAAATTGAAGCAACATCCGGTGGAGAGTCTGGTCGTTAACCTTCGGTTTCGGGTGAGCATAAACTCAGTACAGTGGTACTAAGCCGCCTAGACGATGCGAGATGATCTCAAACTCTAATGAGTATTCCGCATCAACAATCTGCCAAATATGCGCAGCACCCCCCAGCAAAACAGAAATTATAGTAGCAATTAAGTCTCTCAAGAAAAACATTGCGGTGGGTATTGATGGCATCCCCACCGTACTATTTCAAGCCGTGCCAAACATGGCAGCAGATTTCCTGCATCCGCTAATGTGGAGAACCTGCATTAAACTTCGTAAAAGGAGATGGAATGCGGCAAGTGGAGAGGTATATGCGTCCTCCCAGCTGTAGCTAAAATAATGGCAAAAATAATTCTGGAACGCATTAAAGAGCGTCTAGCTGCAACTCTTGAAATCGAACAGCCGGGCTTTCGCACTGAATCCTCCTGCATTGGCCACATAAACAACTTACGGGTCATGATCAAGCAATGTGTTGAGTACAGGTCCCCGCTACATCTGTTATTTCGAAAAGGCCTTCGTCAGCCTATGGTTGGCCTTGCACAGGAAAGCATTTCAGAAAATAATGATTGCTGTTATCAAGGTTACGTATGAGGGCGGTAAGTGTCACGTCCTACATAATGGTAAGGTGTCAGAAGAATGAATTTCTGTTATCAGTGATGTACTCCGTGCCAATTGTGGAATTCGTTGGATTTTGACGACTTGCCTTAAGCACCTAGCCTACGCTGGCGATGTCTGCCTACTTTCACATAGGATAAAGGACCTCCACTAAATGGGCCGCAACCTACAAACTGCGGCAAATAATATGGGGCTCAAAATAAACACAGCTGAAATAAACGTTCTGAGTACCACTAACATTCCAGAGAGAAAGTCGAGAAAGTTGAAAGTTGAAAACACACGCAAGCTATATCTGTCTAAGGACAATCTTGAGGATTTTTTGCCCAACCGTGTCTCCAGCTAACAATTTTATCGGCGAATGGGCCACCTATAAATATTACACGAAGGAGAAATTGGCTTTAAATTGGACACATCTTACGGTGCAAAAGACGACTCCATTGCGAAATACGCGCTACAGTGGAACCGCAGGCAGGATAGTGGTTCGCCCTAGGCAAACGTGGCACAGAACAATCGAGATGGGGCGCAGACGTGGTTGATGCCCTATGCAACCCGATTGTTTTAATGACCTTGTAGACAAGGTAGGGTAGTAGTAGTATGCCTTTAAAGGCATCAAAGTAGACTTCCTGACAAGATGAGAGAAAGCGCAATGGTAATGGCAGCGTATGGCATGCTCGCGGATTGCACGGCGAAAGCTCGTCGGTGGGGTGGGATCTTGCTGCCGGTTGCCTTCCTACAAATAATACATGCCATATTTCTGGTATGCGGTGTAAGAATTTTATTGATCATGGAAGGGGATGGGGTGGGATGAAAAAGTGGCTTAAAAGAAAGGGGAGACAAGGGTGAATAAATAGGTCTGTCACGTTGTTGTTCGGATGGTAGCGAACATCGAGGCTGTCCCTCCCTGGAATTATTGCTCGGTCTTATTCCATTAGCTATCTCTCCTCAAGTTTCTAATGAGCCCCAACCAAATGTACTTGTACACACACACACTTTGCCACAGGCCTCCGGCAAAACAAAGAAAAAAACTCACTGAGTCATATCCGTCTCACCTGAGTATAGTAACAATTAATTTTTTTTTCTTATTCGGGTATGCACAAAAAAGTGTTATAGCCTACAGACAGGTGCCGACATCCCGCCCCCTGTTTTTTTTTTTTGTTTTTTTACAATTAATGGAAGAAATGAAAATGTGTCTAAGTAGTGCAAAAAGAAATATAACGCAAAGTTGATCGGTATTTTAGTGCCATTGTAAGTGTGCGCGCTTTTTCTAGGCAAGTTATACTACGGGGGGTTTTGCCAGTACCCCGCCGAGGAGGGACGCCGCGAAATAAACATTCGATGGCGTTGGTGTTATCGGGATCCGAACTCCGAACTCGCTCATCGTGCGTCAGAGTCCAACACACTAACTACTGCGCCACGGGCGAGAATTACAACCGAAAATTGGAGTTAACGCTCTTAAAGTTGCGGTCATCGACTCCAAATTTCGGTAGAAAATGTTTATAATTTGCAGACGCTGCTCGTTCGTGTACTTTACCATAATAAAAACTTTGAGCTTACCAAATAAATTGACAATGACAGTTTGATAATTAGTGAAAGGGTGCGTTCACAAATTGAATTCAAAGTTGTCAATTCCCTATTGGAAAACCCTTTATATGTTTGTATGGTATTGCCGAAAATGCTGCGAGACGTCTAGGCTAGGTATGTACATTGTAACTAAAAGTGAGGACATAATGCAACTTACTTACTTAGGTGACGCTACAGTCCGTAATGAACCTGGCCCTCTACCAACAAGCGTCCTACCTCTGAGCCGTGAAGGACGACTGGGATGGTCAAGGTCTTGTATAGAGTCACCTTGGTTTTTCGAGAGAGGGTTCTGCTTCTCAATTGCCTCTTGAGCCCAAAGAAACAGCAGTTGGCAAGAGTGATTTTGTGTTCTATCTCAGCGCTGGTGTTGTTGTCGCCGGTCATCAGTGAGCCAAGGTAGACGAATTTCTTGACCACTATAAAGTTATATCTACCCATGGTGACGTTCTGGACAATACGTCGGTGTTGACCGTCTTTTTTTAGTGAAAGCAGATACTTGGTTTTACCCTTATTAACCTTGAGACTCATCTTAGCCGCTTGTACCTCAATGCTTACAAAGGCCTCATTAACGTCTCGCTGTGCGCGTCCAATCACGTCAATGTCGTCGGCGTACGCAACCAATTGCGTGGAAATAAATCGTACCTCTTGTGTTGGCCAGCGACTCCTGCACGACCTTTTCAAGCACAATGTTGAAAAAGTGGCATGACAGCGCGTCACCTTATCCAAATCCTTTTCAAACATCAAAGGTCTCGGTTAGTTCGTTACCGACCTTAATGGAGCATCAATAATTCTCCTTTGTCATCCTGCACAGTCGCACGAGTTTGGCAGGGATGTTAAAACTAGACATGGCTTTATATAACTCGTCTCTATACACGCTGTCATACGCAGCCTTGAAATCGACGAAAAGGTGGTGAGTGTCGATTTGGTATTTGTGGGTCTTCTGCAAGATCTACCGTAGCGTAAATATTTGGACTATTGTGGATTTACCTTGCCCGAAATCACTCTGATAAGAGCTGATCAGGTTATCCACAAACGGTTTCAGGCTTTCACAGAATACGGCAGAGAAGATCTTATATGCGATGTTAAGGAGACTTATTCCCTTATAATTGGCGCAGTTATAGGGGGAGTCTCCTTTCTTATGGACCGGGCAAACGATGCTGAGATTCCATTCGTCGGGCATGCTTTCCCCCGACCATATCTTGCAAATGAGATGGTGCATGCACCTTACCAGCTCATCTCCAGCCGTTTTAAGAAGCTCAGCAGACAGGCCGTCTTCCCTGGCGGCTTTATTAGACTTAAGTCTTGATATCGCTATTTTGACTTCGTCTAGGTCGGGTGGTCAGCGGTATCTTGTCTGTCATCACCGTTACAGTTTGCAGAAGTGGTCTTGTCAAATCCTCAGCATCAACTGTGATTCCACTATTAGTTCTCCATTTTCATCCCTGCAGGCCGCCGCCCTGCATTGTAGCCATGGCATGTTCGTTTTACCTTATTGTAAAACTTACGGGCGCCATTGCTTTGCTATGCTTTCCTATTATCGATTCAAATATGTCCTGTTTGCCCAGTTTTGCATTAAAATCTCCTTGAACTATTTTTGTGTCGTAGCTGTCGCATTGCGCATATGTATGTTCTGTCTAGGAGATCGTAGAATTCTAAATTTGAGTCGATCGTCCTTTTCTTCCGTTAAGGCATGAGCGCATATTAAGCTAATGTTTCCAAATTTAGCTTTAGTGCGGATTGTTATAAGGCGTTCGCTTGTATCTCGGAATCTTAAGACGTTTTGTTGGAGTCTTCCTCCAATAACGAATCCGCACCTGAATAGGCGTTGTTTGTTCTCCTTGTAGCAGTTCCCGTATTAGATGTCGCAGTTTTTCATCCGTCTTTTGCCTGGTCCATCCCATCGCACTTCTTGGAGTGCGGTTAGATCTGCTTTATAGCAGTGGAGGGTTTGCTCCAATTAATCGCCCGCACCCGGTCTGTTAAGGGACGTCACATACCAGGTGCAGACTCTCAAGTACGTTAGTCGTTTGCAGGGGTCGTCAACTTTGTATCCGTCCGTATCCGAGGCTTGTTGTCGTTTCGGAACAAGTAGGTTTTTACGTGATAGGGATGTTAGCCCTAAGCACAACCCCCAACCTGGAGGGCCAGATTCCTCTTTCCCCAGGAACAAGGGGTTGGGTAGCTGCACACATGGTTTCACTACCTGGCGGGTGCCCGGGTAGCTATCCAGGGGGACCACGCGGAGGCTGTGTGTCTACTTGGATTGAGCAGGGACAGTGATCGAAGCTGGCGTTTGCCATGTTAATGCAAGCCTTAAGGAAAATAAAATCTAGTGTACAACATACTGTAGAGGAGAATAAAACTTGATTGGTCTTCGCTGACACTCTGGTAAATGTACAATCAATTGTACGCCACTGTTCTGCAATATGCTATCGTTCACATTTCTTTTATCTCCAATCACGGTCTACTTTAAGGCTTAAACAGAACCCATTCATTGCTAACAAAAACGAAAACAGAATAAAAAAATCCCAAAAGCGCAATTAAAAATTAAATACCGTTTCTCTGTATCACTTAATGGCCAGAAAAGCAAATTATATTGGCATCTACGTCCCACTGCTAACGAAAGAACCCTTTTTTACGGTCGATTTAATTTTTACGACTGTCATAAAGGTGAAAAGTATCAAGTACTCTCAGGCAGGGCACATCTTGGCGCCAGTCAGCTCTTGCCCGTCGTGTCGTTTCGTTGTCGTCAATTGTAAGACATGTAGGAGTTAATTTTATCACTCCATATGCGCATGTAGAACTTATCCTCTTCCTCCTGCACTAGACAATTAATTTGTTTTGACTAATTACAAATTTACTTTTGTTTTTTCTTTACAGGTACGTATGAGCATCGTCATAGCATGTCACCAAATGTTTGTATACTCTTGTGGGTGTGTGTTTTTGGAGTCGTCATTCTCAATTAAGTATATATGTACAAACATAGATATATATACATATGTATAAGGTCACATATCCAGCCAGAGTGTGAGTGTGGGAAATTTTGGGTAAGCACAACTCATTTAAGCAACTCGATGACGCGAGGTGTTGCTGCAAATGGGACTTAAGTGATGAATCACTTGGTATTACTTAATTCTGCCATGATACCTTTGCGAACAAGTTCGAACGCTAATTGACCGAGAAATTATTGGGAAACAATAAATTTATGAGCCATGTCTCCCACCGGACTACTTGATTGATGACTGTGACCCATTTTGGCGTGGCTTCGGGTGGCAAGTGCGTCCGCACAATATCTCGGAATAGGGGAATTGATTACGGAGGCAATAATGACTCGATGATGGAAGGTCATTTATAATAGATACTGATAGTATGCAGGTTGTGATTGATTGGATATATACAGGTATACTTTTTTCTGAAACGAATTATCTAAAATCATTGGAAACTAGGTAGAGCAATCGATTATAGGTATTCACGGGGTAGTGCGAAAATTGCCTAACAGAATGCAATTTATATTTGAAGATGTTGCAATTTATTATGCAAACATTACTTCTTGATGAGATTAACGAACAAACTACGAGTAATGAAGTCAATAAAATAATTTCATAAATATTTTGTCCTAGGTAACATAAACAACTCTGTTTAAGAGCTCTTCAAGCACTTAACTCTTTTAAATTAGGGACAAGGGATTATGGTATTTCGAGATGCTCTTAAGTACAAGTTAGAGCATTTAATGGGACAAATCCTCTAGATTGGACATGCCGCTGATAAGACGTTCCTTCGCTTACATTTTTTTTTTGTAGGTTATAACATTTTCCTTTCGTATTAACCGTACCTTATTAAGAGTGTGTTTGTTCAAATATCCGATACAGAAAGTGAATCAAGTCATAAGTGTGGTCTCCTGGCTTACTAGGTGGGTCGCAGGGCATCCAAGTTGGAGCGAAGCGATCCATTTTAAAACTCCGTTTATTATTTTATCAGTACGCGTGAGCAATCATAATCTAAGCAAAGTAGTATCTTCTGATACGAATACGGTATCTATTGACATGTCTAATTTGGCCAAAATCCGTCAAAGCGTTTAGGAGGAGTAGTCTGTCAACGAAATACATTTTCGGGGTGTTAAGGAGACTCGCTCCAATAACTACCCTTTTCTGGTTTGCAGATAGACAGAATAAATGCCAACAGATTGGCATATGTACATGCTTGTCATTGGAGTTGACTCGCTCAATAGGGGTCGGCCCTTAGTTCACGGGAGTAGAATTATAGAATTGTGGTGTTCCGCACTTATTGATAATGCTTACTACCTTCAAAAAGTCCACCGTAACAATCTTGGATGTGTTGTATACAGAAGTAGTATTAGTGGTGATATCCAGTTCTAGTTTGTAGAACTAATGGCCCCTAAATGCCATTTCAAAGTGTCTTGCGTGGTCGTTTTTAGGGTTCCGTACCCAAAGGTAAAACGGGACCCTATTACTAAGACTCCGTCCGTCCGTCTGTCACCAGGCTGTATCACATGAACCGCGATAGTTAGACAGTTGAAATTTTCACAGATGATGTATTTCTGTTGCCGCTATAACCGCTATATATTAAAACAGAATGAAAAGAATATTTAAGGGGGGCTTTCATACAACCGACATCCTAAAAATCCCCTTGGTCACATACCGACCTAAGGTTAGTCGACAACATTGAAAAAGTTCTGCAGTAGTCTATCAGACATACAGAGCAGCCGCAGAGTTCTCGCCGAAGAGCAGACTAACCAAATTAGACAGTTGAGGAGAGCAGATGGTACTTACGCGGAGGATGCTACAGAAGTACTAACAATTTCAACCAGTACGCACTTCCCATACTCCAACATCATTCAATCTAATCTCTCTATCATACCTCCGCAGATCAGGGCAACTAGACCCAACAGGGAGGTCTGGAAGAGAGCACGGAAAATTTTCCACGAGGGAAGCATAAAATGGGCCATTAATTCTTTTGACCCGTACAAATACCCGGG
The DNA here is from genome assembly GCA_951905685.1 of Eumerus sabulonum. Taxonomy (NCBI): domain Eukaryota; kingdom Metazoa; phylum Arthropoda; class Insecta; order Diptera; family Syrphidae; genus Eumerus; species Eumerus sabulonum. Next base: position 49,336,156 of record OX645063.1, read on the forward strand.
GGAGGATGGCATCTTCCCAGCCCTTCTTCAGAAAGGAAGTGCGCTAATTAGCCCCATGCTTATCAACATCTTTAAACCAGCTATGCAAAGGGATACATACGAACGAGCTGGTCAGAGGTAAAGGTAAAATTCATTCCCAAAGTAGGCCGCAGACCCACAGACCTGCCTAAGTCCTACAGAGCGATAAGCCTCACCTCTTTCTTCCTAAAAACAATGGATAAAATCCTGGATAGGCATATCAGGGACGGTGCCCTGAAAAGATCACCACTTCACAAAAACCAATATGCCTACCAGCCTGGGAAATAGACCACGCATGCTCTTCAGGAGCTAACAGCCCGGATCAACAAGTCCCTGAGCGACAAAGAAATAGGTTGCCTTCTCGATATTGAGGGTGCTTTCGACAACACCGACTACACCCAAATAAAGCGTTGCATCCTCAGCACAGGGGTGGATAGCACCACATGCAACTGGATCCAACACATGCTTAGCAATAGGAAAAAAAACCTCACTAGGCAATGATAAAATCAGTGTAAATGCCGGGAAAGGATGCCCTCAGGGTGGGGTTTTCTCATCTCTCCTGTGGTCCATCGTGGTAAATGAACTGATTAACATACTCAGCAACAATGGTTTCTATGTCCAAGGCTATGCTGACGACATAGTGATTCTTGTTAGAGACAAATTCGAAAACACAGTCTCGGAACTCCTCCAACGGACACTAAACCTTGTTGCAAACTGGTGCATAAAGGTTGCACTAAAGGTCAACCCTATCAAAAGCACTATAGTCGCTTTCACCAAAAGAGGGAATAGGCACAAACTTACCAAACCTATCCTCTTTGGTGAAGCGATAGAGTTCTCAAAAGAAGTCAAATATCTATGGATAACTCTAGACGAAAAGCTCACTTGGAACTCTCTCATTTTACAAAGACCATTGAGAAAGCCAGGATCTCATTATGGACCAGCAAAAGTCTCACTGGCAAAAACTGGGCACAAACCTCAAAATGTCCCGCTGGCTATATACAGCAATCACCAGACCAATTCTCACATATGCTGCGCCCGTCTGGTGGCACAAAACAAAACAAGTATCAGTGCAAGCCAAGCTCAACAAATTGCAAAGACTAGCTTGTGTCTGTATCACCGGGTCCATGAGAACAACCCCCACGTCAGCACTAGAAATCATCACGGACCTGCCACCTCTTCATTTCCAACTGAAGAAAGGAGCAATGGTCTTCGCCCACAGACTGATCGTGCAGGATGACTCTAACCGTAGGCTCTTGCACCCAGATATTTTTACCGAACTAAGCAGGCATGAAATCCTAAAGATATCTCTCACAGACAACTGTCTCCCCAGATACAACTTCAGCCAAAACTGCAAGGTCACATTTCCCAACCGAAAAACTGCGAGGAGGATAGACCCTCCTTCAATGGAGGATCCTACGTGTGGTACACAGATGGCTCCAAAACGAACGAAGACGTTGGGGCTGGAGTATACGGAGCAAATACAGGCACATGCATCTACGTAGGCATGGACAGATATAACTCCGTTTTTCAAGCAGAGATATTTGCTATAGAACTCTGCCTCAGAGAAAATATAAACAGAAATATATTTAAGAAAAACATTTACATTCTCTCTGAAAGCAAGGCTGCACTTCTGGCCCTAAAGAGCTATGAAATCACCTCCAAACTGGTATGGGACTGCCTACAGCTACTTCACCAGCTGGCCAACACAAACAGAGTTCATCTCATTTGGATACCTGGACACAGCGGCCATACTGGCAACGAAAAGGCGGACCTACTAGCAAGGAAAGGCTCTGCATCACCATTTATGATGCCACGGCCTTTCTGTATCATACCTATCAGCACCACCAAATGCTGCATAAACAATTGGAGAAACAAGACGGATCACTACTAATTACAAACGAAAGGTAGCAGACAAGCCAAGTTGTTCCTCCCAACTACATCTCTCAGTAGAACGAAACAACTCCTCATGCTTTCGAGGAGTTAGATTCGCTTAATCACAGGTTTCCTTACTGGCCACTGTAACTGCCTTGTACACGTCACCGTCACAAGTATTATCTTGAAGCAGAAGAAATCGCTGCTAGCTCACTCAAAAGCATACTAAGTTTTATCACTAACTTAGGATTCTTGAGTGAACTGTAAGTGGGGGACATCAAAATAGGCCCACTCGTGGCCGCAGTGATCAGGCGACCTTGTCCCACCCCCGTACCCTCTCTAACTCTCTAAAAACTTCCGAGCTCTGATCCCTATTGTGTCTTTGATGCACTAATCCTAGCTGCAACCCTTTTTTCTATAATTACGAACAACCAATAATAAATACCCTTTAAGCTTTGATGATCCCTATTGTGCCACTGCTAAGTTAATCCTTGCTGCAAACCCTTTCGTACAATTGCTATTCCTCCTTTTCCATCCTGATAGGTTAAGATATCAAATGTTGCAACAAATTCAATTGTCGTAAAATTCGTTTTCGATCAGATCCCGCAACCAATAAAACACTTCCAAGCATTGATCCCAATTGTGTCCTTGATATATTATTCCTAGCTGCAAACCTTTTTCCCATAATTATTGTTATTCACTTTTTCACCTACTTGCTGTCAAGTAAGATAATTGATTTGAATTCAATGGACACTTTGATGATCAACTATCTCATCATTGAGATTTTTGATCATCAAAGTAATATGTCTATAACCTGCCTGCAACCAAGATATGTAATCATGCAAAAAATCCTTTCAAACGAATTAGCCGGTTTAATGTGATCACTGATGAGGTAACATACAACGTCTCTTCCATATTTTTATATACGGATGGTACGGAACCCTTCGTGTGCGAGTCCGACTCGCACTTGGCCGGTTTTAATTCATTTTCACGGCGGTGGTGGTGTCAAGTCTCATTTCTCCCATAGCAGGGTGTATACATCCCTCTTATCTGCGCAGGCCGTGCGTGAGCTGACTGAAAGTTGTCTTTGGACGCCATAAAATGTAGTACCTGACCTTAAATTGTAGCGTGGTTCTTCCTGGATTCCCTCTTAGTATTCGATGATATCGTCGTTGCAAATGGCTTGCGTATGAAGTTCTGGATTGGAACCCTCTTTCATGTAGTATCGTCGATACACCCGAGATATTCGCTGGACAGGGAAAACTTGAGGTCAAAACTTGAAAGCATCTCACGTTGTCCACTTGTTGTTAGTACATAATTCAATATTAAGTTAGTGCTCTGTACCTTTAGAACCTTTGCAATGATAGTTCAATATTAATACCGATGAATCTCTTGGCCCAAAATTAGGCCAAAGTATTTAAGATTTACATCAGAATATGGATGCAGATAAAATTCTCTTATACATATGTATTTAAGCAAGATAGTCAACTCCATATTTACAAATGAAAGACAACCAATAACCATCAGAAAGAAAAAGAAACTTATACAATTTCGGGAAAAAACGCCCGAAAATTCTGACTTTGTCTATTCGTCTACGACGTGCCTCCGGCCAGATTATAATTCTCTTCACCTTGTAATAGCGTTCTTTGTCTCGCTCACAATTACTGTTTATAGCTATTCAACTGGCACCTTGAAATATTTTTTCCATTCGTCAGGGTCTTCCTCCGACTGGTTGTCCGGTATTCGTGTCCCCGCGACTTGACGAAACGCAATTAAACCCATGGAAGCAAAATAATAAAATTAGGTACTAAACAAAAGGACATTTTTTTACAACCAGTTGAATAGTATCTTTAATTCCACAAAAGATGACATCATTTAGAAGAAGGGAATGGACACCGTAACAAGAAACAAAATATAAGAAGAAAAGAAATACAGAAACTGCCACAATCACGGCGCCTCATCGTTGGGTTCTGTACTTCTCGGCGTTCCTTATTTGCCGTAATTTTATAAGCACATCTCAAAGGACTTCGCGTCCCCAGTGGAATGTATCTGCTGCAAAAATTATATTTTCATGATAAGGAGCAAACAACAGCAAAACGGCGAGAAGCGTCCTTAAATTATGAAGTTCCTTATTTTTTCTCCGTTTTTATTCCTCTATTTCTCTTGTTTTCATCCTGTGTTTCGTCATTTTTGTGGAAAAAAAAATCATCGCTTGCCTTTGAGTCCATGATTTATTCTCGAGTGAAATTTATATTTCTATTTCGTACTTGCGGAGGTCGTCTTGTGTAATTTGCGTAAATTTAAAAGTTCTTAGTTAAAGCAGCGATGTGGTATGTAAAGGGGATTTATTTAAAGCCACATAAATGGGCTTGGAGAAAAAGCTGGGAAGCTGTTCGCAGCGGTCGATATAGCTCCGAGTTGTGATTAATGATCTGTTGCGAAGGGCTCGGGATGAACTACTCAAGCACTACATACACATTCACAATTAGTGGACTTTTCCCAATTTTTTTTTTTACATTTTGAAATTCATTTTATTGTGTATATTCGGATGACTACTTCACGTTAAACAAAATGATTAAGACTATCTTAATAAACCACTAAATAAATACCCACCCAAAAATAGCAGAGCGGCTACGTATCTACAGACATAGTTGGAACCTCGCTAAAGAGGGTCATCGAATGGTCAACTTACAGAGATAATGTTAAGCGACTCAAAAAGGAAATTAGATTCGCAAAAAAGAGCTCGTGGAGAAATTTCTGCGGGTTTATCGAATCAGGTACGGATGTCTGAGAAAGGTCCTTGCCAAGGCTCCCACGCAGGTTTCTTCAATCAGGGAATCTGATGGTAGCTGGACAGACTCAAACGAAAGCATGCTTGACGCCCTACTAAAGTGTCACTTCCCTAACTGTGTAACCGCAGGAACACTCGAGACGGCAAATACACGAGTAAGGGAACAGACTGGGCCTGAAATAGTCGATAAGATCGTTACCAAAGAAAAAATCCTGTGGGCGGTAAAATCGTTCGAACCCTACAAGGCGCTAGGAATAGACAGTATATATCCGAAAATGCTGCAAGAACCAGGGGAACTTTTCACCCGCTGCCTAGAACGCATATACTGCTGGTGCCTCAGGACGGGATATGTCCCACAAGCATGGAGGGAAGTTAGAGTGGTGTTTATACCCATGTCAGGGAAGGTCAACCATGCCACGGCAAAGGAGTATAGATCTATCAGCCTATCCTCCTTATGAAAACATTGGAACGACTAATCGACAAATATGTAAGAGATGAGATTGGTGATAGCTACATATCACAATCACACAACGCATACATAAAGGGTAGATCGGTAGATACCGCTCTTCACAGGGTGGCCCATACGATAGAAAAGGCACTCAATGCTAAGGAATATGCCCTGGGGGCCTTTCTAGATGTTGAGGGTGCCTTCAATAACGTCAGTACCGAGGCAATAATGTCCAGCCTACGGATGGCCCACATAAATTCGGGAGTCTGTAGATGGGTTGAACAAATGCTAAGTACTCGTATAACAAACTCGTCGATAGGAGGAGCAAATGGAAGGGTGAGAGTCAACCGAGGCACACCACAGGGGGGTGTTCTATCGCCTCTCCTGTGGCTCTTCGTAGTCGACGAATTGCTAAAGCTCCTAGAGACACAGGGTTTCAACGTCACGGCCTATGCCGATAACATTACCATCCTGGTACCTGGGAAATTTCCTCAGGTCCTCAGTGAAAGACTACGTTATGCGCTGCTATTGGTGAATAACTGGGTCAAGGAACGGGGCCTAGGGGTAAATCCAACTAAAACTGAGATTGTCCTCTTGACACGAAAAATATCAATACCTAAGTACACATACCCACGTATAAATGGTATCGACCTGATTCCGAAGAAATCCGCTAGGTATCTTGGAATAATTCTAGATTCCAAGCTTAGCTCGAAGGACAACATAAATGAAAGCACCAAGAAAGCTTACGTGGCACTATATTCGTGCAGGGTAGCTTTCGAAAGGACAACCAAAGGTGGCTTACTGGCTATACACCGCGGTGGTAAGACCTATTTTAGTCTACGGATCAATTGTCTGGTGGACACACCACCGGCGGCCCTTGAAGCAATGCTGAACCTTCCACCACTAGACATGTATTGTGAAAGCATTGCAGCCAGGGCTGCGCTAAGGATGCAAGAATCCAGTCCTTGGAAAAGATGTCCTTATGGCCACGCATCAATCCTGGATCGATGGGCTATCCTGAGGTCCGCAACCGGAACGGACTATACCACCCCACTTTCTTGCTGTGAGAGGAATGGGCCGGTGGTATGGTAAACACGGAAGAGGAACTGGCAATCTATACCGACGGATCCAAAACGGATACCGGTACAGGAGCCGGAGTCTATTTCGAATCTCAGCGTGTCACTCCTACAGACGTGATGATGGCTGTAGCGTCTTCCAGGCTGAGGTCTTCGCAATCAAAAAGGCGCGGATATGATTCTTATGGAGAATTCCTCAGGTAAGAGAATCAAAATCTATGTTGGGAGTCAGGCAGCCATTAAGGCTCTGCAAGCAACATGGATAAGATCCAAGCTCGTAAAACTCTGTAAAGAGAAACTAGAAGAAATATCGGATGTCAATGAGGTAACCGTCTGCTGGGTACCAGGGCATGTGAATATTTCCGGAAATGAGAAGGCGGACGAACTAGCCAGACTGGGATCAGGCGCAGTTACTTCGCAGATCACAATTGAGGCTAGAACACCACTCAGCACACTATTCAGAGAAATAGGGGTGGAACTACTAGGAAAGGCCAACAAGCGATGGTGTCAATTAGATACATGCGCTACGGCAAGGCTAACATGGCCTGTCTATGACAAAAAAAGGACGCAAAGTCTGCTACATCTTGGTAGAGGGAATATACGACTAGTAGTCGGTGCCCTCATATCATGATATCATATCATGCAGCTAGACTAGACCAGCCCTACAACGATTTTTGCAGAAGCTGTAGGGACGAAGAGGAAATAGAATCCATTCGTCACCTACTGTGTGAATCCCCTGCACTGGCCCGAAAAAGATTTACGTACGTCGGGAAGTATTTCTTTTCGGGTTTAGAGGAGGCCAGAGACATTAAGCTGAACAAACTGCTAAGGTTCTTAGTTGAATGTGGGTGGTTCAGCTCAGCGGCCAGCTAACAGATTCCCATCGGGTTAGCTTTTAAAAATGGCCCGATGGACTTTTATTAGTCTAAGTGAGCCGTGACCTCATGTCAATAGGGCACCCAACCATCTTAATAAAATTAAAAATACCTTTCTGGCCCAACCCGGGCCCTCTAAGTCAAACAATATTGATTCCTTAAATGTCTTTGGGCTAAATATACACAATGGATACAATTTAATTGATGACATCTACTTACATTTTTTTTGTTATTTTTTTTAAATTCGCGCAAGTTCAAAACTTTATACTGTTATACTGTCTATCACACAACCTGAACGGATTGCAGTGGTTTGGGTCGTAGATGTTCCTGCACTACTCTCTGAGGGTGTTCGTCCTAGATAAAAGGAGAGGAGCCGACCGAATTTTCACGTTGGTTATATTTCTCAGCAACTTTTTCCATGCACTTATAGTGTCGTATTAGAATTGCATACACACAGAGCATGAATTTAAAGTAACCGTATACTGCCAGTGTTATGCCTTCATCAGTATGTTTGATCACTTCTCATTCGCAACAGCTGTGTTGCATTTTTTTTTGCCGTATAGGAATTGTTTTTTCTTGGCTATGGAACAACTTTGAACTACAGACTACGCGTTTCCCGCACCTTGATATACACAAAGGCACCTGGCGGTCTTTTGATCAATCGACCACCAACGTTAGACACTCCTCCACTATTCTTGATGTTCGAACTTTCATAGGGGCTAACATCGACTCGGACCACTATCTTGTAGTAGCCAAGATGCGCCTACGGATATTACGAACGCAGCGGAGTAGAGCAAGAATAAAAAGTTATGACGTCGGAAAGCTACTATCGCCAGAAACCGCTCGTGCTTTTACCGATCGCGTCTCCCTTAAGCTCTCCATCACACCTCAATCCTCCACGCTATCAATAGAACAGCGATGGAGCCTTTACAAACAAGCCCTGAAAAGCTCTGCATCCGAAGTTTTGGGCTTCAATGCTCCACCACGAAGAAACACCTGGTTCGGTGACGAGAGCAGGAGGATTCACACAGAGAAGCAGGATGCATACAAGGCCTCGCTGCATAAAAGAACAAGAGCAACTCGTGAGCTCCACGAGTTAGAAAGAAGGGAGGAGCATAAGCTTTTCAGAAGAAAGAAGGAAGAGCATGAGAAGCGCGCGATTGAGAATTTAGAGAGGTGTTACTGCAGGAGTGACGTTCGAAGATTTTATCAACAGATAAAGCGAACATGCCAAGGATATAAAGCCAGAACGGAAGCCTGCAGGGATGAGAACGGACACCTAGTAGTAGAATCGCAGTCGATGCTGAGAATATGGAGAAACCAATTCTGCAGACTGTATAAAGGCGATGTTAGTCAATATACCGCTGTCATGCACAATGATCCATTTCTAATCGACGAAGTCCGCAAAGAATTCCGTCCCTCCGACCTCGACGAAGTTAAGATTGTCATATCGAAACTCAAGTCGAATAAAGCTGCTGGCGCAGGCGGACTGCCTGCTGAGCTCTTCAAGGCAGTTGGGGATGACGTGGTTAGGAGCCCGATCCACATGAAAAGAGACCTCTCTGACTGTGCCAACAACAGAGGAATAAGTCTTCCTAACATCGCCTACAAAACCTTCTCTGCCGTTTTATGTGAATGTCTAAAGCCTTTTGTAAATAAGCTGATAGGTCCTTATCAGTGCGGATTCAGGCCAGGGAAGTCTTCAGACTACGGCAGATCCTGGAAAAAACCAATGAATTAAAAGTCGACACTCACCACCTATTTGCCGACTTCAAAACCGCATTCGACAGCGTAATTAGAGACGAGCTATACAACGCTATGTCTGCCTTTGACATACCTGCTAAACTCGTCAGACTATGCAGGATGACTTTGGAGAATGATCGCCACTCCATCCGAATCGGTGAACACCTTACCAAAAAAGGATCTAGGCAGGGCGATGCGCTGTCGTGTGATTTCTTCAACATCATATTGGAAATGATTGTGCAAAAATCACTGGCCAATACAAGAGGCACAATCTATTTCAATTCCTCGCAACTCCTTGCATACGCCGACGACCTTCACATAATAGGTAAATTACAGCGGGATGTCAATGGGGCGTTTGCGAGTATTGAGTATTGGCGGTAAACGAGGGCAAAACTAAATATACACATTCTGTCATCAAAAAAGGACGCTCACCACCGACATCTTGGCCTGGCAGTGACCTGGATCAACGACATCAGTTCCAAAATCAAACGCAGAATCACTCTTGCCAATCGTTGTTTCTTTGGGCTCAGGAGGCAACTGAGTAATAGAGCCCTCTCCCGAACGACGAAGTTAACTCTATATAAAACCCTTATCATCCTGGTCCTGCTGTACGGCGCAGAAGAATGGACACTATCAAAAGCGGATGAGGAGGCGCTTGGTTCGTTCGAGAGAAAGATTTTGCGCGTGATTTTCGGGCCTATAAACGCAGGCGGGGGATCAAGAAAAAGATTCAACCACGAACTTTACGGGATATACAGCGATATGAGTCTAGTCAGGCGTCTACGAATTCCATGCCTAGGCCATGTAGAGACAAATGGACACCACAGCTCCAGCCCGGAGAGTCTTTGAATCCAACCCCGAGGGACGAAGAAGCAGAGGACGGCCGCACTTACGATGGCGCACACAGGTGGAAAGGGACCTTAGCCAACTAGATGTGCGGCAATGGAATAGGCTAGCAAGAGATCGTGCTAGTTGGAGGGGCATGTTTGTTGAGGCCCAGTTCACCCTGAACTGTAGCGCCCGTTAAGAAGAAGAAGAAGGTGTACGGCCGTGAAAACAGGTCCTACAACCTGTAAGTTAGTCTGCTCAAACGCGTTGTTTTGTTGTAATAATACTGAAATTGCTTGAAAGATATAACAAAATTCTCTCATAAAAAGCATTGAACATCTGTAGATATCTCAAGTAGTATCACATTTTTAAGTTATTCACTCCACAGCCTTATTTTGACAACGGTCAAAACATCCCCTGGATCTAAACTTACAACTAACAACCGGTTATTTGTGGCTACCAGATGTGGTTAGTGTTTTGGACTGTGACATACGATGAGCGAGTTCGGATCCCGATAACACCAACGGCATTGAATGTTTATTTTGCGTCCTGCGGCGGTGTCCTGGAAAAACTGGAGTACAATGGACAAAGTGTTTGCGTCTGAGTGCTCCAACAGATAGCAGAAGCATTCATCAAGTCACGCCGTTCAAAATCGGCATTAAACTGTAGGTTCCTTTCACCTGTGTAAAAAATAAATCACACAGGGGTGGCTATGATGCAGTGGTTAATATCATCGACCGCCGAGCGCCAGGTTTATGGTTCAAATTCGCTTCCTAGCCAAGAAAAAGTAATTCCCATACGTACAAAAAGTATGCAACACAGAGGTGAATGGAAAGTGATCAGACGTACTGCTGCAGGCATAACACTCACAGTATATGGTCAACTGAAATTCATCCTCTGCATATGCAATACTAAAGTACTCGAACGAATTAGTACGGACTATAACCAACTCGGAATTTGGTCGGCTCTCGTCTTATCTAGGACAGTCACCCCTGAGAATAACTGTGAACCAACATCAAACGACCCAAACCACTGCACTTCGTGCAGGTTGTGTGTCTGAAACACATCATATGAGAATATAAACAAAAAAAAAATAAAAAAACTTGAACCTGCGCGAGTTTCTAAAAAAAACAAAAACGCGTCATGGACTGTAACGCCAAAGAAGAAGAAGATTGGTTACTTACTTAGGTGGCGCTTCAGTCTGGTGTAAACGTGGCTTCAACCAACGTGCTTCTCCAGCTGGCACAGTATTTTGCCAGCTGTTTCTAGCGACACACTGCCTGTTGGTTGAGGTCCCTTCCCTCTGTGTGCGCCAGTTTAGATTTGTTCGATCTCTGCTGCGTCGTCCCCCGGGGCTGGCCTCGAGGATTCTTCGGGCCGGAGCTGTGTTAGTTTCGTCTCGAAACGACCAAGGGTCACCTCATCCGCTTTCGTTAAAGTCCCGGTCTCTGCGCCATAGAGGGGGACCTGGATAATAAAGGTTTTGTGTAGTTCAACCTTCTCCTTTCGAGAGGGAGCTCTACTTCTCAATTTCTCTTGAGCCCAAAGAAGCACTGTTTGGCAGGAATAATTCTGCGTTTAATTTTAGCGCTAGTGTTATTGTCGCTGGTAACTAGTGAGCCAAGGTAGACGAAATTCTTAACAATTTCGAATTTGTAGCTGTCTATTGTGACATCTGGCCAAGACGTTGGTGATGTTCGCCTTATAGCATATATTTTGTTTTACTCGTGGTAACTAAGAGATCCATTCTACCCGCTTCTGCTTTAATGATTTCAAACGCTTCATTGACGTAACGCTGTGTTCCAATTGCATCAAAGTCATCCGCGTACGCAAGCAGTTGAAATAGATCGTACCTCTTGTGTTGCCAGTGAGTCCCATATGATCTTTTAATGTACTTACTTACTTAGGTGAAGTTACAGTCCGTAGTGAACCTGGGCCTCAACCAACAAGCATCTCCAGCTGGTACGGTCTTTGGCCAACTGTTTCCAGCGCCGCACGCCCAGCTGGTTAAGGTCCCCTTCCACCTGCGTGCGTCACCGTTGATGCGGCCGTCCTCTGCCGCGCCTTCCTTCCGAGGTGGATTCGAAGACTCTTCGGGTCGGAGCTGTATTTTCCATGCGCTCTACATGGTCTAGCCACCTTAGGCGCTGTATCCGTAGACTCTGTACAACCCGTACAGTTCTTCGTTATATCTTCTCCCATATTTTCATATTTCAAACATGAAATTGTTGTTTGAACGAACGGGACCGCAGATAGTGCGCACAATTTTCCTCTCGAATCGACCAAGGGCATCTTCATCCGCTTCTGTTAAGGTCCTCTGCGCCGTAAAGGAGGACTGGGAGGATTAAGGTCTTATGTAGTGTCACCTTGGTTTTCCGAGAGAGGGCTCTACTTCTTAATTGACTCTTGAACCCAGAGAAAGAGCGGTTGGCAAGAGTGATTCTGCGTTTTACCTCAGCGCTGGTGTTGTTGTCGCCGGTCATCAGTGAGCCACGGTAGACGAATTCCTTGACCACTTCAAAGTTATATCCGCCCATGGTGACGTTCTGGCCAATACGTCGGTGTTGCCCGTCTATTTAGATGAAAGCAGATATTTGGTTTTACCCTCATTAACCCTTAGACCCATGTTAGCCGCTTCTACCTCAATGCTTACAAGGGCCTCATTGACGTCTCGCTGTGTCTGTCCAATCACGTCAATGTCGTCGGCGTACGCAAGCAATTGCGTAGATTTGAAATAAATCGTACCTCTTGTGTTGGCCAGTGACTCTAGCACGATCTTTTCAAGCACGATGTTGAAAAATTTGCATGACAGCGCGTCACCATGCCTAAATCCTTTTTTAACATCAAAGGTCTCGGTTTGCTCATTACCGACCTAGACATGGCTTTGTATAGCTCATCTCTATACACGCTTATGCAGCCTTGAAATCGACGAAGAGGTGGTGAGTGTTGATTTGGTATTCCTCGTCTTCTTCAAGATATGCCGTAGCGTAAATATTTGGTCTATTGTGGATTTACCTGGCCTGAAACCACACTGATAAGAGCCGATCAGGTTATTGACAAACCGTTTCAGGCGTTCACACAATACGGCAGAGAAGATCTTATATGCTATGTTAAGGAGACTTATTCCCCTATAGTTGGCGCAGTTATGAGGATTTCCTTTCTTATGGACCGGGCAATCGATGCTGAGATTCCATTCGTCGGGAATGCTTTCCTCCGACCCTACCTTGCAAATGAGATGGTGCATTCACCTTACCAGCTCATCTCCAGCCGCCTTAAAAAGCTCAGCAGACAGGCCATCTGCGCCCGCGGCTTTATTAGACTTATGCCTTGATATCACTGTTTTGACTTCGTCTAGGTCGGGTGGACGGAATTCTCTTACATCGTCGTCCATTACGAACGGATCGTTCTGCCTGACAGCGGTATCTTGTCTGTTATGGCCGTTATACAGTCTGCAGAAGTATTCTTTCCATAGTCTCAGCATCGACTGTGACTCTAATACTAGTTGTCGGTCTTCATCTCTACAGGCTTGTGCTCTGGCATTAAAGCCCTGGCATGTTCGTTCTACTTTTTCATACTTGTGTAGCGAGAAGATAGTTTATTTTTTCTAAAAATGTGCCACTAGCGTGGTCAAGCTGTAATATAATCATGCGATCGATCCAAGTTCGAGTCGTCTGTTCGTTACTGTCAGGATATGTGAGAGTAGATTTACGACTGTTGGTCTGTGTGATTTTCCTCCTGGCAGATAATTTATAACCTTGCCCATCAAAAATCGACAAATCTATTCACCTATAATCTGTTGCGATTCCCATTTTATGCTATAATAAAATATAAAATAAAAGCTAAATTCAGTACAGGTATGAGACAGTATATTATATTCAATTTCAAAGCGGAAACAGAAAACGGAATAGGAATAAGTTTGCAACAAAATATAATGTCAGCCGAACAAAAGACAGCAACAATATAGCCGAAACATAAATCTCTTTCCATATCCTCAGCATTGTCGATAGCACACAGAAAAAATCGTCATAAAACAGTAGCAATTAGGAGAAACACGTGGTTTCTGCGTTCATTCCGTCCCAACCTGACACACAAAAAAAACAAATAAAACAAAACAAAATATGGACACAAGTGACTCTGGATTATCCCCGGGCACATACACACAAATTGGTAATAAAATTCAACCAACAGTTTGGCAATAAACTTCACTGACAGTTCAACAGGATAGCGATGGCCAGCGTTGTCCAAAATGTCTATTGTGATTGCCACCACCTTTAGCATGATTATTAAACATACAGTTTCGAGAGCAATTTGTTAGCGGTGGTATTACTTTCGAAGCTCATCGAAAGCATGTTATATTTTGTGCTCCTAATTGACACCTTGACAAACATATAGGTTTCAGAGACGTGAAGCCAACTCAGAGCGAAACAACCGGTGAACAGAAATAGGGACCCTTACCATAGTAAACAACACACCCATCCATAGTAAGAGCAATACTTTACTTTTCCCTTGTTTTCTATATATATTAACCGCTAAAAAGGATCTTGAGAGCACCGTGGCGCAGTGGGTAGTGTGTTGGCCTCTGACGCCGATGACACGGGATCGAATCCCGACACAGCCATGTTGTCGAACGTGTTTTTCACGGTGTTTTTCCTCAGCGGGGGTTCTCACAAAACCCCCTGCAGTAAAATTGTCATGAAAAGCTTCTCGAAATTCGCCGTTCGGATCCGGCAATAAACTGTAGGTCCCTTTCACCTATGGGAAAATTAAATCACACACAACATGGGTGATTGAGAGAAGCTCGGCTCAGGTCCTTCATGGGCTGTAACACCAACATACATACAAAAAGGATCTTGAACTTCAAAAGCTCAAGCCTTTGCATTTTTTTTTTATTTTTTTTTTTATTTTGTTTCCATGCACCCATTCTATTACGTCTATCTATTGCCGTCTGGAGATCGTTGACGACAAGGCTAACAACCGACTATTGATGGGGCTGGGAAGTGAAAGGGATCAATTGATGCGTGCATTTGTTTAGGAAGTGGTGACAACTCCAGAAGGGAGAACAACAACAACACAAAAAAAAAAAGGAAGAGAAAAATGCTACGAAAAGCTATTCAAGGATACTTAAATTGTTGACATTATCTGTCAGTTTATCTTACGTTCTTTAGAAGTGAAGAGACAGAATGTTGCATGTACGAACAATAGTACTTCCTTTGAGTAAAGTTCCGGAGATCCCTTACTTTTACTACGGACAAGGGATGTGAAACCCGTGCGATGGGGGAATCCACGCATTGTACTTCTTCAGTTGTGTTTAGATATTGACACCCACTTTGAGGAACTGATTTCCATTTCGACGGTTGTACAAGTTTAACACAGAAAGGAAGCTCTTTTCCTTTTTTTATATTTTGCCTTTTTCTTTATTCGCACCATTCGCTCCTCGTGCCATTTATGCTCCTTGGTGACCTCTTGCTCTTCGTCAAGAAAAAAGGTTATAACATACGCATACTCGTACAATATACGATTTTCCCTTTATCACAAGCAACGAATGAAACGATGAGAAGCTGAGTCCCTGATTTCCAGACTGATCCGATAAATCGATTACGTGCGTACCACCGGAAAGTCCCATGTGTGAAGAACAGGAAAATGAAATCCATTTAGATTTACGTACATTACTCTACAAGGTGAAGTGGGCCGAGAGAATGAAGAGGTATCTATCTCCATTACGAGTTCGACGTGAAGACACACGGGCCTGGTTTAGATGTACAATTCATTTACTTAGGGGATTTTCAAAAGCAAGGAGCAACGCGAGAAAATTGTAATATGAATTTTTGAGTGAATTCATTTGAGTTGTACGGACGGATGCAGACGCGACGGATAGGGATCAAGTAAACAAATTGTGAGCAATTTGTCATTCTTTATGTTTTCATAATTCGTAATGAAAATTCCGTTGGTGAGAAGTATGTCCTTGTTGTCTTATATTCGCATTGAGCTGGGCTGTTATCTACTGAGATTCAGGAGGTGAAATTGTTCTCGGGTACAGGCGTTGGGAGGTTGTTCGAAGTGCTGCAAGTGATAATGGTGGCTTAAACTGCTGTAATATGATATAGCGGTGGTGTTGTTTGTACATGCATTAATTTGAAATGAAATAAGATACCCAGGACTTGGAGTGAAGGACTTTCGAATTTATTTCGTGGTTATAAAAAGACAGCAATCAGGAAAAATGAATTCCAACACTGTCCATAGGTGTGTGTAATAACACTACGAAACTCTGAGTTATGAAGCTTGATTAGACGGAGCAGTATGACCCGTGTTTGCATTCGAACTCTTAAAATTCGGCTCATAATAACAAATCGATTGTATTGGTTGCTGTATATATATATCATACATACATATATCAAAGTTTCACAAGCAGTTTAAAAAACTAAGTAAGGTTTTTCAAATTACTAAAAGTAGCACTCAAGCATGTCCGTCAATATTTTCAAATAATTAGAAAATATTCCCGCTATGCTTTACATTTCGTGATGATGTACATTTCTGAACAATTTACCCTAAACCTTAATAACGCGTTCTAGAAACATTGAATTCTCCTTGTAACATCTTATAATGCCCCATACGTGTGCCCCGTCTTGATATACATAACTATATATCGTCCCGGTCCATGTCCTAAGTATTCAGAGCTCGATTCTGCTCGACATTAAATCTTACTATTCAGCTATTTTTGAAGATATGTACATATATAGCTCAATGCTACCTTACTTACTTACTTACGTGGCGCTACAGTCCGTGGTGAACCTGAGCCTCAACCAACAAGCGTTTCCAGCGCCGCACGCCCAGTTGGTTAAGGTCCCCTTCCACCAGCGTGCGCCACCGTAGATGCGGCCGTCCTCTGCCGCGCCCTCCTTCTGGGGTGGATTCGAAGACTCTTCGGAGCTAGATTTTCCATGCGCTCTACATGGCCTAGCCACCTTAGACGCTGTATTCGTAGGCGTCGTACCAGGCCGATGTCGCTGTACAACCCGTACAGTTCTTCGTTATATCTTCTCTTCCATACACCGTATGAACAAACTGGTCCGTAGATAGTGCGCAGAATTTTCCTCTCGAAACGACCAAGGGCATCTTCATCCGCTTTTGTTAAGGTCCAAGCCTCTGCCCCGTAAAGGAGGACTGGGATGATTAAGGTCTTATATAGTGTCACCTTAGTTTTCTGAGAGTGGGCTCTACTTCTCAATTGCCTCTTGATCCCAAAGAAACAGCGGTTGGCAAGAGTGATTCTGCGTTTTATGTTAGCGCTGGTGTTGTTGTCGCTGGTCATCAGTGAGCCATGGTAGACGAATTCCTTGACCATTCCAAAGTTATATCCGCCCGTGGTGACGTTCTGGCCAATACGTCGGTGTTGCCCGTCTCTTTTGGATGAAAGCAGATATTTGGTTTTACCCTCAATAACCTTGAGACCCATCTTAGCCGCTTCGACCTCAATGCTTACAAAGGTCTCATTGACGTCTCTCTGTGTCCGTCCAATCACGTCAATGTCGTCAGCGTACGCAAGCAATTGCGTAGACTTGAAATAAATTGTACCTCTTGTGTTGGCCAGTGACTCTTGCACGATCCTTTCAAGCACAATGTTGGAAAAGTTGCATGACAGCTCGTCACCTTGCCCAAATCCTTTTTTAACATCAAAGGTCTCGGTTTGCTCATTACCGACCTTAATGGAGCAGCGAGAATTCGCCATTGTCATCCTGCACAGTCGGACGAGTTTGCCAGGGATATTAAAACTAGACATGGCTTTGTATAGCTCATCTCTATACACGCTGTCATATGCAGCCTTGGAATCGACGAAGAGGTGGTGAATGTCGATTTGGTATTCCTAGGTCTTCTCCAAGTTCTGCCGTAGCATAAATATTTGGTCTATTGTGGATTTACCTGGCCTGAAACCATACTGATAAGAGCCGATCAGGTTATCCACAAACGGTTTCAGGCGTTTACACAATACGGCAGCGAAGATTTTATATGCGATGTTAAGGAGACTTATTCCCCTATAGTTGTCGCAGTTATAAGGGTCTCCTTTCTTTCCTCCGACCATACCTTGCAAATGAGAGGTGCATGCACCTTACCAGCTCATCTCCAGCCGCCATAAGAAGCTCAGCAGACAGGCCGTCTGCGCCCGCGGCTTTATTAGACTTAAGTCTTGATATCACTGTTTTGACTTCGTCTAGGTCGGGTGGATGGAATTCTCCTACATCGTCGTCCATTATGAACGGCTCGCTCTGCCTGACAGCGATATCTTGTCTATCATCGCCGTTATACAGTCTGCAGAAGTGGTCTTTCCAAATCCTCAGCATAGACTGCGACTCTACTACCAGTTCCCCATTTTCATCCCTGCAGGCCGCCGCTCTGGATTTGTAGCCATGGCATGTTCGTTTCACCTTATTGTAAAACTTACGGGCGTCATTCCTGTGGAAGCATCTCTCTATCTCCTCACTCTCACGCTTTCCGTGCTCTCTCTTCTTTCTTCTGAAATGCGTGTGTTCCTCTCTTCTCTTCTGCTCAAAGATTTCACTAGCAGCTCTCGTCCGTCATTGCAGCATGGCTTTATATGCCTCTTGTTTTGCTGCATGGGATTGCTCGCATTATTCATCGAACCAGGGTTTCTAGGTGGTGGCGGTTTAAAACCCAGCACCTCTGAGGCAGCGTCTCTGACGGCGCTCTGGCAATGCGACTATTCCTGCTCTATTGTTTGTGCTGCTTTGGGCGGATTTTGAGAGAACTTGCAGGAGACACGATCAGCAAAGATTCTGGCAGTCTCTTGCGATGGTAGCTTTCCGACGGCAAACTTACGTAGTCCTACTCGACTCCTAAGCATTCCTGATATCCTCATTCGTACCTTCGCCTACACCAAGGTAGTGGTCCGAGTCAATGTTTGCCCCTCGGAAGGTTCGTACGTCGAGAATACTGGAGCAATGTCTGGCGTCGATCGCAATGTGGTCAATCTGGTTGGTGATCGATTGATCAAAAGACAGCCAGGTACCCTTGTGGATGTTGAGACGAGGGAATCGCGTGCTTGCTACAAGGAGGTAACGCCCCGCTAAGAAATCGATTAGCATAAGTCCGTTGTCGGATGTGGTGTTATGGAGGCTATGCTTTCCTATGATCGACTCACATATGTATGTCTTCTTTGCCCAATTTTGTATTAAAATCTCCTAGAACTAGAACACACTAGAAAACCTAGAACACAAAAATTGTGTCGTAGCTGGGGCATTGGGCATAGGTTCTGTGTAGGAGATCGTAGAATTCTTCTTTGAGTCGATCGTCCTTTCCTTCCATTGGGGCATGATCGCATATTAAGCTAGTGTTTCCAAATTTAGCTTTAGTGCGGATTGTTATAAGGCGTTCGCTTATATCTCGGAATCTTAAGACGTTTTGTAGGAGTCTTCCTCTAATAACGAATCCGCACCAGAATAGGCGCTGTTTGTTCTCTTTGTAGCAGTTCCCGTAGTAGATGTCGCAGTTTTTTATACGTCTTTTGCCTGGTCCATCCCATCGCACTTCTTGGAGTGCGGTTAAATCTGCTTTATAGCAGTTGAGGGTTTGCTCCAATTGATCGCCTGCACGCGGTCTGTTAAGGGACCTCACATTCCAGGTGCAGGCTCTCAAGTCCGTTAATCGTTTGCAGGGGTCGTCAGCTTTGTATCCGTCCGTATCCGAGGCTTGTTGTCGTTTTGGAACAAGTAGGATTTTATGTGATTGGGATGTTACCCCTAAGCACAACCCCCAACCTGGAGGGCCATGTTCCTCTTTCCCAGTATACCGCCGAGGAGAGACGCCGCGAAATAAACATTCGATGGCTCGAACACGCTGATCATGAGTCATAGTCCAACACTGCGCCACGGAGTAAATTCTCCCTTACCTTCTGAAAATGAACTGAGCTTATGAGGAAAAGCATTAGTTCTTCCACTTATTCTGAGGAATCTTATGATCCCATTTCAGTTCGTAATTGGAACGGATGTGCGTCTTCGTTAATTTTAATTAAGCGACTACTTTCAGTTCTATTATAACATATTCGGCCGGTTTATTTACTCGAACCTACCTACCAATTTACTAGTTTATCCCCGGTACCGCATTTCTATTGGGTTAATGTCCATTTCGCCGTGGCGCGGTAGTTAGTGTTTTGGACTCTGATGCACGATGAGCGAGTTCGGATTCCGATAACACCAACGCCATCGAATGCTTATTTCGCGGCGTCCCTACTACGCGGGGCACCTACGGCAAAACCCCCCGTAGTATAACTTGCTTTGAAAAAGCACCTCGCACGCCGTTCGGAATAGTCTCTAAACTGAAGGTCACTTTCACCTGTGTGAAAAATATATCACACACAACATGGGTGATTGAAGTGAAGCTTGGCTCTGGTCCTTCATGGGCTGTAACGCCACCGAAAGAAATGAATGATATCCTTTTCCATTGGTTTAAAATTAACGTACCTTAGACGATCTTTAACTATACCACTGTCCTCCGCTCTCTTTTACACACTGAAAGACATCACATTTAGATTAACATTAAAAAGCATTATCTCGTCGCTGTTATTCCACACAATCTGATTAGCACGTTGCCTTATGCCATGGGTGAAGTTAACTTACGTTAGGTGGCTGGCTGCATACCCCAGTAGCACTACATTAGGTCAATGCTATACTGAGCTGGTTCCCAGATCTGTTCTTGTCAAGAAGTAATCCGCAACAAAATACTCTTTTTTCTTGATCGGTTGCCAAGTGGAGTGGACTCTACGGAAGATAGGCAGTCTATTTGTGGTTTGATATCAGTTCATTGACAATGTCCTGAGGCAGGGTGTGAAGCAGAGTATTTAGAGTCGCAATTGGGGTCGATATCACCGGCACTTTATGCAGAGAGTTTCCGATCACTGAACTTGTTCTATTAGAATGGTGCACATAAAAGGCGTGAAACTATACATATGTATGTACATATATACAAATATACATTTTCAGTGGCCCGCATGTTCCACTTAAAGGGTCGCGGGTGTAATGCGCGCACGCGGGATCTCCAGGCCACTCGATCCTCCGTCATTGACTCTAACTCATCAGGAGCTATGCCCAAGCGCACCCAGGCGAGTTTTTGGACTTGGTCCAACCCCCTCGTCCTGGGTCTGCCAAGCGGTCAACTGCCTGATGGTATTGCATCCAAGGCACGCTTCGGAAGTCGTGATGATGGCGACATTCGTCTCACGTGACCAAACCATCGAAGCATAGCCCTTTCCGTTAGGAGAAGCAGGTGCTCAACACTGGGCTCCCCGCTCGCTGCCGTGTTTCTTACCCTATCCCGGCGAGTAACTCCCACAACAGCACGAAGAAATCCCATTTCGGCAGCTTGTATTCGCGATCTTATTCTTTCGGTCAATACCCAAATTTCATGACCATAGGTGAGAGTTGGAACAAATACTGAGTTAAAACCGCTAACTTGGCTTTGACACCAAGTTCGGTCTTCCTGATTACAGATCTTCCAAGCTGTTTCAAAATTGACCCAGCCTGGCCAATCCTGCAGGAAAGCTCAGTATTACTTCTCCCATCACTCGTGAGGAAGACCCCGAGATACTTAAACTTCTCCACCTGCTTCAATGGGACTCCACTAACATGTAGAGTGCATTGGACAGGTGTTCTGGAAATAACCATAACCTCGGATTTGTCAACGTTAACCCTCATTCCAGTATCGGCACAAACGGCCACAAGCCTATCTAGCGCGCTGAAGTTCCATCTAGGAGGATGTGAGGACAACTAAGTAAGTCATCTGCAAAAGGAAAATGTCTTACCCTCAACTCTCCCAATGTAAACACTCCTCGCCTCGACTGCGCTGCTGACAAGACGCACCCTTGGCGAAGTCCAACGCCCACGGTAAAAGGTATGGGCTACAGTTTGTGTATAGAGACTGAATGGCCCTCAACAGAGGACCATCAATCCCATACTCCTGCAGATCACTCCAGAGCCTACCCCGAGGAACTCGGTCATACGCCTTTTCCAAATCTACAAAGCAGCTGTAAATTGGTTTGGCGTACTCCCAAGCCTTCTCGAGTACCATTCTTAGAGTGAAAATCTAGTCGGTTGTATTTCTGCTTTGACGAAACCCGCACATCCCTTTTCCTGGATTCGACCATAGCTCTAGAACGCGCCTCCAGCACATTAGCGTAGACTTTACCGGGGATACTTATAAGAGATATGCCCCTATAGTTGGAGCACTCTATTTTATTCCCATTTTGGAAAAGAGTGACAATCACCCCAGTCTGCCAATCGCTAGGTGTTTCACCCCATTCCCACGCCATGACACGAGAGAGCCATAATACTCCCTCTTTACCCATTGCCTTAAGGATTTCTGGCCGAACTTCATCCACACCGGCGGATTTGCCAACTTTTAGTGATTCAATCGCTAAAATGACTTCCTCCACCGTTGGAATATTCTCCGTCCCACTCAAGACTATAGGTCTGTCCCCTTCAGTGCCCTGTTCGGGATTGAGCAGCTCCGAAAAGTGCTCGCTCCACCTGCGTAAGATGTCCATCTCTTTGGAAAGCAACACACCATCTTTGGATTTAACTCCTTCGATTATGTTGAATTTCCTTCCTCTGAGCCGACGAATGGTTTGCCAGAACACCTTTTTCGCAGATATAGGGTCGCCTGCCAACTTCTTGCCGAACTCCTTCCAGGACTGCTTTTTAGTTGCTCGCACAGCAATTTTGCAAGTTCTTCGCGCCACAGTGTATCGGTCACGAGAAGCAAAGCTCCCCAAGAGAATCCAGTCCCTGTAGGCCTTCTTTTTCTCTCTAATGGCTTCTTGAATTCCGGGTGGTTTAAACCACGCAGTTATTTTCTCACTAGCAGTCGCCACACCAAGCCGCTTCTCGGCAATGGGAGCTGTTGAAAATAGTCGCCATTCTTCCTCTACATGCGATGGAACAGTGGGAATTGGCTCAAACCTTTCGGATACGTGTCGTACGAAGTGTTGCCGCACCTCACTGCTCTGTAGTTTCTCCCACCGTATACGTGTAACCACTCTTGTTTTCCGCCTTGGCAGACGTGGTACTCTATCAGTAAAATACAGTTTGCACAACACCGTATGATGATCATTTAACAGTTCAGCCCCTCTCAACGTCACAAACCATCCGTTTCACATACGATGGTACCACGAAGAATCTATCAACGATTTCTTTGAAGACTCCGACGATACCATGTATATTTACGAATGTCTTTGTGCAGAGAGAAGGTGTTCATGCCATTTGCACAGCAAAAATCCAACAACCTCTCCCCGTTTGCGTTTTGATGAGGATCACCGTTCCTCCCAATCACACTCCCCCGTGTCGTTACATCCACACCAACGTAAGTGTTGAAGTCCCCCATCAGGAAATTGGAATCAGTCTCAACCACTCTATCAAGGGCAGCATCAACTTCATCCAGGAAAGTCGCATACTCTGACTCTAGATTCGGTGCATACACCTGCACCAGAACCAAAGTTGATCTTTCAAGTTGGAGGTTTAAGATCGCGACACTCCAATACCCTGTCTGCCAGCCTAGGACTTATGAGTATCTCCACTACCGCCTGTGCAGACGTTCGAGGTGCAACTCCCGACATGAAGAGTTACCACCCGTCCGAAAGGTCCATAGTTCTATATCCTCTTTGCTTTGTCGAAGAGATACCTACGATATCTAATCGATACCTGGCAGCTTCCTCAACCAGCTCGAGATGCTTTCTTGTGAG
The DNA here is from genome assembly GCA_951905685.1 of Eumerus sabulonum. Taxonomy (NCBI): domain Eukaryota; kingdom Metazoa; phylum Arthropoda; class Insecta; order Diptera; family Syrphidae; genus Eumerus; species Eumerus sabulonum. The sequence goes on from OX645063.1 coordinate 49,359,551, forward strand.
CGATGAGACGTTCCATGTGCCCATCCTAAGTCGATACCGTTGTCTGTTGCCTGTTACTCCCGGCATGGACTGGTTAGCGGGACAGACAGGCCACCAGACGCTCGTATACTGCTAGCATTTAGGCCTGGCTTCGAATGGGGCCCTGGCACCCCAGAGTAGACAGTTTACGATTCAGGTCTCCTTTTTGTCATCCAGAGGGATTTTGCCCTTCGTTAGCCAGGTTTGAGTTGTACGAACATGGGGTGGGGAGGCAACTGAGAGTTAACTGAGGGTAGGTTATCAGCCTTACATACATGTTCAGTGGCCCGCATGTTCCACTAAAGGGGTCGCGGGGGTAATGCGCGCACGCGGGATTTCGAGGTCACTCGATGCCGATGTCTGTTGCCTTTTACTCACCGCGCGCACTGGTTAGTGCATGAAAATCCCTGAAATCTTTTCCAAGTCAAGTTTATACATCAATCTATATTCATTAAGTTCGCTGTTGATCCCCAATTAACCTGCAGTTTACCGGATTTATGATTGTGCCTTCAAACTTTGACACCTCTCGGCAGCTCCCTGTAAAACTCGTTTTTCTTTATTTTTGGTTTAAGACAACACCACAAAGCAAGTGCTTTGCGTCAGTACATCAAGCACGTCAAGATGACGAAAACCACCCAAAAATCTATCATAAAATCATTCACCATATACCATTCCTACATCTCCAGTCTTTATCGAATTCTGTCAGGACGCGCATACCAAGTATAGTCACTTCAAGAGCATCTGTATACGAATGCTACGGTTCTTGTTTCTTTATCTTATAGTAAAGTGAAATTAACCCACGGATCAAACAAAACGATTTCACCAAACATACATCTGTTCGAACCAGCTTTTAGTTGTGGCTTCCCCCCTCCTTACAACATCCCACATTAAAACTACCACAAAATTAATCCAAAATTATGTTTCCGTTTTCATCGTAGCGCAATAAAACGCCCCTTTTATGCAATGTGCTACGGAAACTTCCCTCCAGGGATTTTCATCGACCGTAGCGCACAACGTGCGCAACACTTCCATGATCCACGTTATACCGGAAAACATAAAACGGCCAAGAGGCTAAAATCATCGACTCGGTAGCAGATGATGGAGCAAATATCTCTCCGGGCACAACAGTACGTGCGTTTTTTGATCCCAAATTTTGGCCACTCGACCCGTCCATCGTTTATGTCGCTGAAAGGAAAAGGGACCACAGGAAAAGGACAAGAGGACGTATAGTACGAATATAGTGGTGGTGTAGACAAAGGTAAAGGAAGCAAACGACGATCCACACTTGAATTAACCGGATAAACGTGTCGGGGCGAACCCAAATGAGAAACGTAAATTAGCTCACCATTTGCGGTGGCTGGGACGGGAATTTCGACGCAGATAATCGCCCCATCGCCACGCTGGCCAAATGGTGGTATGATTCGAACCATCAGATCCCTTGATTTCTATATGATGATATACTAGGGTATGGTGGGCTTCAGGTTATGGACGGCGGAAAGGCCTTAAGGTCAGTTTAGGTAATGAAGCGTGAAAGGCGTTCTGTGTGTACTATCCACTTGACTTAATTAATGTTATTCATTGGTGTGTGTCACCATCATCTCGTCCCTGCGCCTGCGATGGTTGTTGATCCACCTCGTGATGCATATTAAATAAGTTGTTCGTTTACCCAGTGACGATGGTGTTGGAATCGAAAAATGTAAGGACAAATTATTCCAAATCAATACTCAATAAAGGTCATTCAAAATTAAGCATCAACACATGCGTCACACGTGGCATGGAACGTTGCGAAGAAAAAGCTCCACGCACCTCTTGGTTGCTCCACTCGTGTGATATCTGCCCGCTCTTTTAGGGGGCAGTGTATTTTTATTGTATTTTTTATTTCGTCCTTCCCCGGTGGGGATAATAAACGGAAAATGAAATGAATATCCTTCGATTCGTTCTGTGTTTCCCCGAGGACGAGGTTTGTATTGTTTTCTTTTATCCAAGTTCTATTTGGATTATTCAGCAGCTGAGGGTCGAGAATGAAATCAAATTTGATAACTTCATTTGTTCCGGAATGTACATAGTGGCATTTGGTATTTATTTTTATTCGTTTATCCTTGGCCTTTGTGCTTTTAGCCAGGTAGCTGTTGCATTTTGCATGAAGTATATGGGCGTAAACTCTGTTGGTTGTCAGGAACCTCCCAAAAGATGTTCGGCAGGATGAAACATTCGAAGGTGGCTAGGCCATGCAAAGTGCATGGAAAATACAGCTCCGACCCGAAGAGTCTTCGAATCCACCACATCAACGGTGGCTCACGCAGGTGGAAGGGGACCTTAACCAACTAGGCGTGCGGCGCTGGGAACAGCTGGCCAAAGACCGTGCCAGCTGGAGACGCTTGTTGGTCGAGGCCCAGGTTCACCACGGACTGTAGCGCCGCCTAAGTAGGCAAGTAAGTATTACAACTTACAACTACTATTACAACTACTTTGTCATTGTATATGTCCAAAAATATATAATATATTGACCTTGGTACAGTACCGCAAAGGTTTAAAGAGGCTTTGATTTTCCCTATCCATAAAAAGGGTTGTACTTCCGATCCAACCAATTAGCGATGCGTATCCTTCTTAAACGCTTCCTACAACATTTTTGCCGCTATACTGCAGAAGAGGCTGGGAACAAGGATAGAGAACAGTAACTTGCTAGCAGAATTCCAGGCTGGCGTCAGACCAGGTTATTCAACTGTTGACCAGATTTTTGTGCTGAAAAGTATCGCGGAATCTTTCATCAACAGGAGGGGGAAGCTGTACGTTTTCTTTGTGGATTTCAAGGCCGCCTTTGACTCGGTTAATCGAAATGCCCTCTTTTATAAGCTGTATGGGATGGGGATGTCATTTAAATTTGGAAGAGTTATGTAAAGTTTATACGATGATACCATAGTTGCAGTATGAAACGGTGAAGCCGTACACGGAGTCCAAGTTTATTTACGCTTTTTGTGGAAGATTTAACGAACTTTTTGACAGGAGGAGTGGAATTCGCTGGAGTACTAGTAAAAGCTCTTCTGTTCGCGGATGACATCGTTCTCTTGGCGCATTCCCCAGAATCCTTGCAGCAGACGATTAATCGACTTTACGAGTATTACAGGCTGTGGGGACTTATAGTTAATCTGGAAAAATCCCAAATAATGATTTTCCAAGGAAGAGGCGGTCGAAGTACTAGCAGGGAACAGTGGAAGTATAACGGAGAAAGAGTAGAAGTCGTGAAGGAGTACAAATATCTTGGGGTTTATCTGACCAGAAACCTTTGTATGAAAAAACATTTAAAGGAGAAACTCAATAAGTATAAAAAAGCCATCAACATCACCTGGAAGAACATTTTGAACAACGCAAACATTGCTCATAGCAGCCAATTTAGGGTCTTCAAAGCTGTAGCTCAGCCTGTTACGTTCTATGCAGCGCATATATGGCGAAGTAAACAATATGAGGATGTCGAGAAGTTACAGCGTTATTTTATTAAGAGATATACACAAAAGAGGGTGTAAGAAAACCAAAACAAATAATTAATTTTAGTTTATACTTTACAGGTAGCTTTTATCTGACCACTCCCGTATGTATCCTACTAGCGCTGGCAGTGTGACTACTATTATTAAGATGACCAGCCACCCAAAGCGGTGACGGTGTCGAATAACGTCTCTCCGGTCACGATCTTAATCCCTCCTACCGAACCTGAGACGCTAGGGCTTACAGAGCACGACTCCAGGCTCATAGAGGAACCGCTGATGCACGGACCATATAAAAGATTAGCGACATCGCCAAACTGTCCCAGATCAACAGCGGCGGACAAACCCGCTATTTTGCTCCCGTGATTATTGGGGTAGTAAGATCACTTCCCAGACTCCAACATCATTCCCTCCGATCTCTCTAACATACCTCCGCAGATCAGGGCAACTAAACCCAACAGGGAGGACTGGAAGAGAGGACGAACGATCTTTCACGAGGGAAGCATAAAATAGGCCATAAATTAATTTGACCCCTACCGATCCCCGGGGGAGGATGGCATCTTCCCAGCCCTTCTTTAGAAGTGGAGTGCGGAAATTAGCCCGATTCTCACTAACATCTATGCATGGGGACACATACCAACAAGCTGGACAGAGGTAAAGGTAAAATTCATTCCCAAAGTAGGCCGTAGACCCACAGACCTGCCTAAGTCCTACAGACCGATAAGCCTTACCCCTTTCTTCCTAAAAACAATGGAAAAAATCCTGGATAGGCATATCAGGGACGGTGCACTGAAAATATCACCACTTCACAAAAACCAATATGCCTACCAGCCTGGGAAATCGACCACGCATGCTCTTCAGGAACTAACGGCCCGGATTAACAAATCCCTGAGCGACAAAGAAATTGTGATAGGTTACTTTCTCGATATTGAGGGTGCTTTCGATAACACCGAATACATCCAAATAAAACGTTGCATCCTCAGCACAGGGGTGGACAATACCACATGCGATTGAATCCAACACATGCTTAGCAACAGGAAAATAAACACCTCACTAGGCAATGACAAAATCAGCGTAAACGCCGCGAAAGGATGCCCCAAGGCAGGGTTCTCTCACCGCTCCTGTGGACCATCGTGGTTAATGACCTGATCATCATACTTAGCAACAATGGCTTACGATTACTTCGGTGACATTTGCGAAAAACTGCAAACCCTCTGTGGGAAACCCAACTGACTGCAGTTGTCTTCTTACGTATCCAAATCATTTACAACCAAATAGCTTTGTAATCCAACACTCTACCCCAATAGAAATATCAAAGGTTATATTATCTCTAAAAAATAAAAGTTCGTGCACTAATGACGGTTTATCCAGCACCTTATTAAAGAGAATATGTTTTTATGTCGTGGATGTTCTATGTTACTTGTTTAATTTCAGTATTCAATGTGGTTGTTTCCCTGAACACCTTAAAAAAGCGGAAGTTATACCAATCTTTAAAAATGGCAAAAAAAATAATATATCAAACTATAGACCTATTTCTCTGCTTCCAACATTATCAAAGCTTTTTGAAAAACTCGTTAAATCGCGAATGATATCTTTCCTGGACAAAATTAACTTTTTTACCAAATATCAGTATGGTTTTAGGAAAGGTATGTCCACCGAGGATCCCATTCTTAGGGTAGGTAGTCAGTTATATGACATTATCCATTGTAATAAATCCACAATGGCTCTCTTCATTGACATGACGAAAGCTTTTGACATGGTGGATCATGACCTATTGCTAAAAAAGTTATACAGTGCTGGCTTTAGAGGAGTAATTTATAATTGGTTTACTTCATATCTAAAGGGAAGGAAACAGAAGGTAAAAGTAAATGGTGATTTTAGCGACCTCCGCATGTTAAAAATGTTTAATATATATTAATTCACTGTTCGAATTGAACCTTAATGGGATGCCGACGGCCTTTGCAGATGATATTGCTTTTACCTATAAGCTTAATACTGAATTTGAATGTGTGGCAAAAATATCTGAGGATTTCGAAAAGCTAAGGTTTTGGTTTGCGTCCCACAAATTAATTATTAGTGAAAAAACAAAACTTATGTGATTCAACCTATCCAAATATCCTATAAAGAATTTTAACCTAAAATTTCACGCCCATGACTGTCAAAAATTTTGCATTCCGTTACATACTTGTGGTAAATGCACAATGTTCTAATAATTGTTTTGACATCGAAACTGTGAACCACTTTAAGTACCTTGGAGTAGTTATTGATCAAAACTTAAACTGGAAAGATCATATGTATGTTGGCATTACAGCCCATGGAGGACCTAAGCCAAGCTTCTCTCAATCACCCATGTTGTGTGTGATTTAATGTTCCCACAGGTGAAAGGTACCTACAGTTTTTTGCCGGATCCGAACGGCGAATTTCGAGAAGCTTTTCATGACAATCTTACTACAGGGGGTTTTGTCAGAACCCCGCTGAGGAGAAACACCGTGAAAAACACGTTCGATGACATGGTTGTGTCGGGATTCGATCCCGTGTCATCGGCGTCAGAGGCCAACACACTACCCACTGCGCCACGGTGCTCTCGGAAAGATCATATACAAGCTTTTAAATCACACTTGCTCTAAGTGATGCGTAAGATGTACCTCATAAAAAATGACTGCTCAACGAAACTCTTAAAAATCATATATTACGGGTTGGCACACTCTAAACTGCAGTACGGAATTACAAGCTGGGGTGGTGCTTATAATACCTACCTAAAGACATAACCAACATCCCAAAAACAGATATTAAGGATAATCTGCAATAAAAGTCGCCTCACGCCGAGCTGGCCTTTGTTTCAGGAACTACGAATCTTGCCAATGAAACGTCTTTATGTTTTTGAAGTTCTAAAAGAATTTTTCAAAAAGAGTGGTAATATTCCAAGTAGAAGCAATCAATTCCATAGTCTTCGCTCCAATACAATGTACTTTGTTAATGTCCCAAACGTATGCAAAACTCATTTTTCATGTTTTTACACTGTTACCGCACCGTTAATGTTCAACAGACTGCCTATTGCCATTAGATTAACTAAGCGTGCTAATTCATTCTTAAAAAAAGCCAAAGACTGGTTGTTCTCGATAAACTACAACGCACTTGAATTACTTCTAAAAACCGACCACCTATATCGTTGTTATACTCTTTTAATAAGTCTTATTTATTTTATTTCTTCTCCCTCACCAAATTAATCGCTAGATGTCCTTGCAGTCTTCAGATTAACATACGACTTTTGAATCTCTGTATATGTATATAATTGCTTTATCTCTTTTGTATATTTTTGTAACTATAACCTTCTTCTTACAACAGATGTATAACCCACATTCATTCATTTTTAGGGTTCCGTACCCAAACGTAAAACGGAACCCTATTACTAAGACTTCGCTGTCCGTCCGTCTGGCACCAGGCTGTATCTCATAAGCCGTGATAGTTAGACAGTTGAAATTTTCCAGGTGATGTATTTGCCGCTACCACGACAAATACTAAAAACAGAACTGAAATGAATATTTAAGGGGGGCTCCCATACAACAGACATGATTTTCATCCAAAAATTCCTGCCTACAACCAAGATCTGTCATTTGATGAGGTAACATACATAGTCTCTTTCATATTTATATATACAGATGATACGGAACCCTTCGTGCGCGAGTCCGACTCGCACTTGGCCGGTTTTTTTGTATTTATAATAATTTTAATTCAATGAGGTGTCATTCCACACTAACCCTAATGTTAAGGAATGATCACTATTATTCTAAGTTAAACAAATATTTGTAATTAGAATAAGTAAATATCGTATCTAACGACTAAAATAAAAAAAATAAATAAAAAAAATTTAAATCGTGACCAAAACGCTCAAAAACTCTGGTTAGGTATTTTTTTCGGGCTCTTCGAGTCGACTAACCCACATATGTACGTATGTAGGTTTGATGGCGATATCAAATATACGATATTAGTTCTATTCACATAGTAATACAATATTTCTCTACTTGACCTTCAAATAAGTTTGTTTGAGATAGAAGGCGATCAGGAGGGCCGGACATTTGCGGGTCTGCACTGTTGTAGAAACATGGTACAGTCTGCTACAGTTGATCTTCAATCCCCTAATAGAGACAACCACACCAAGCTTCAGAGTTGTACCTCATGCAACCGACCTTTAAAAAAACGCAATCGGGGCATTGAGATAGGATATTGAATGGCAATATGTAAATGTACGCAACGATGACACCTATAGTTCCCCTTTATATTATCTATTCGAATATTTTTGTTCATTAATTGAGAGAAAGCTTAAACTAATCCTTATTTTATTCGCGAGAGCAGTACTCCAATACGCACTGTCGTCAAGTGTTATATCTTAATTATAAACAGTCTGCGGACGTAGCAAATTGCATTTAATTAAGTCATTACTGCTTAAAAGGTAAACAAAATTCCGCCTGATCACCCTCCGAGTCAGCAGACATAGGATGCAAATTGATTTTTAAATTTTTAAAGAGCCACGACCATACAAGCGGTCCTTAAACCCAACTGCAAGGTGCAGCATAACAACAACCTTTCCATATGTTCTCATCCACTTATTGCACACATGTGCTGGTAATACGATAGCTCTTTCTTTTTCCGTATGACACCATCGACTCCAGTGCCTTACATGTCCTCCTTCGTTTGTTCGCCAATTTCTTCTCATTTTTTTTTTTTTTTTTTTTTGTTTTGGTTTTGTTTTGTTCTTGTTTATTCTTCCACCTGCTGCGGTTGCGGCCTATTTACATACACCTCCATAATTCGGTTATGCTATGCCGGTCCTTATCGGCGGTATTGTCCGGCACATATAGACCTGAACATACCCTTGCTATACTTGATGTTCTACTCCCATTTCATCATCACTTTGTTTGGTTTCGGTCGATGGCATTGATCGATTTTACAATTTTTCCCATCACTTCTCTTTTTTTGTTTTTGGTTTTCCGCTCTTGCGGAAATGTGATATATGATGTAGTTCCCAATTGTGCATATTTATATTTGGAATTAACAATGCAATGCTAGAGTAGTGGGCGCCTCACAATCCCTACCAATATGTAATCGTTGTGTTTTGGGATCTTGTATAGCTGATTGTGGATACTTCGCTTACCTATTTAGGATAAGTGAAAATATTGTTGGTTGGTTACTTACTTACTTAGGTGGCGCTATAGTCCGTGGTGAACCTGGACCTCAACCAACAAGCGTCTCCAGCTGCCACGGTCTTTGGCCAGCTGTTTCTAGCGCCGCACGCCCAGTTGGTTAAGGTTCACTTCGGCTCCGTACAGCAAGACTGGCAGTATGAGCGCTTTGTAAAGCATGACTTTGGTCTTTCGAGTGAGGAGTTTTTTACCCCAGTTGTTTGGACAAGCCGAAGTAGCAGCGGTTGCCAAGGGCGATTCTATGCCGAATCTCCACTGTGGTGACATTTGTGGAATTTACGTTTGCCCCGAGGTAGACAAACTCCTCAACTACCTCGTAATTGTAGCTGTCAATTGTTATATTTTGTCCCAGGTGTTGACCGACGGATTGGTTTTTGGTTGACAGCATGTACTTCGTTTTTTCCTCATTGACCTTAAGACCAACTCGTTTTGCCTGTTCTTCAATCGCGGTGAATGCTTCCACAATGCCACGGCGAGAACACGCGATGATGTCGATATCATCCGCGTATCCTAGCAGCTGGATGGACTTGTAAAAGATAGTGCCTTCCCTGTTGACGCCTGCCCGTCGCACTATCTGCTCCAGCACCAGGTTGAAGAAGTCACATGACAGCGCATCTCCTTGCCGAAATCCGGTGCATGTTTCGAATGGTTCCGAGGTCCTAGAACCGAGTTGCACGGTGCATCGCGTATTTTTTAGCGTGGCGCGGTACAACTGGATCAGTTTTCCCGGGATCTCGAATTCGGCCATCGCACCAAACAGTCCTTCACGATGAATGCTGTCGTATGCGGCTTTGAAATCGATGAAAAGATGGTGTGTATCGATTCGAAACTCGTTGGTGTTTTCCAGGATTTGTCGAAGTGTGAACATTTGGTCTATAGTCGATTTGCCGGGCCGGAAGCCGCACTGGTAGCTGCCGATTCGTGCGGTGCAAAATGGCTTTAGACGTTCACACAATACGCTGGACAGGATCTTGTATGCGACATTGAGCAGGGATCGCATTTTTTTCTGGATGGGGCGAATAGAGCTGGTATTCCAGTCGTCGGGCATGCTTTCATCTTCCGAAATTCTGCAGATGATCTGGTGCATGCTCCCTATCTCCGCCAGCCTTGAAAAGCTGCTTGAAGTGCTACTTATATACATCCACTATTCCACGCGGGTCGGTGACAAGATTACCCTCGCAGTTTCGAAGAGCCTGGGTACCCTTCTTGAAGCCTTCTGCCAGGCCTTTGGCTTTCTTGTAAAAGGCTCGTGTCTTGTGCTTATCCCTAGACTGCTCGATATCCCTGAGCTGGGAGGCTGCGAAGATTCTTTTCTTTTGTCGCAGTAGTTTTTTCTCCTCCCTTCTTCTGGCACGGTACTCTTCTTACGCTGCCCTGGTTTCCCTCTGCAGCGCCTTTTGGTACGCCTCGTCGGCTGCTGCCTTTTTCTGCTCACACTCGCCATCATACCACGGGTTTCTTGTGGGGGGTGGTAGGTATCCTAAGGTGGTTTCGGCTTCTTCCTGAATGGCTAAGCGGCAATGCAGCCACATGTTATTGGCATTTGTGTTCAACGTAGGCATACCGTAGAGTCTTTCGCTCAGCTCCCTGTAGACTCTGGTAACCCCCGGTGTGCTCAGGCGCTCAATGTCGAACCTCCTCCTGATGGGCTGGTGCAGCTTTCTGACATTGGACAGTCGAGCTCTGAATCTTGCTGCTACGAAGAAGTGGTCAGAGTCGACATTTGCCCCTCTGAATGTTCGCACATCCGGGTTGTTTGACGAGTGCCTTGCGTCAATGAGCACATGGTCGATTTGGTTGGCGGTTCGACCGTCCGGAGATCGTCAGGTTGCTGTGTGGATTCGCTTACGAGGGAATCTTGTGCTACTTATCACCGCAATACGAGCTGTCGCAAAGTCCGTGAGTCGGAAGCCGTTATCTGTTGTTGTATCGTGGAGGCAGTGCTTTCCGATCCCTCCGCCAAGGGTGTTCTCCTTACCGATTTTGGAGTTGAAGTCCCCGAGCACGATTTTAACATCGTACTCCAGACAAGCTCCGTAGGCGTTGTCCAGGAGGTCATAGAAGTCCTCCTTGATAGGGTATTCAGCCTCGTCGGTAGGAGCGTGTGCACATACATATAAGGCTGATGTTATAAAATATTCCTCTGATGCAGATCACAGCCAGGCGATCACTAATAGGTTTAAAGTCAATGACCTTCGACCTTAACCGCTTTCCCACGACCAATCCGCATCCCAGTAAGTGCAATCTCTTGTGACAGCTGTAATAAATGTCGCTATTTTTTGCGATATATGCACTTTTATTTATGAATATTTTTTGAACAACTAGTGTGTGGACAGCAGGGTTGCTAAAATGCCGCACGTTGTGGTTTTTATACATTTTGCCGTAAAAAAGCGTATTAAAGTGTATAAAATTGTAATATTAGGTATAAAACTGTATTTAAATGTATAAAAGTGTAAAAAAGTATCTAAAAGTGTATTCAATATATGCAACGTGCATAGCCCAGATGCAAACTCATCAACAAAACATAGGCCAGCGAATTTTCAATGGCAGATGGAGGAATGGAAAACAATTTTAAACAATGGCTTGGAGAATGGACATGGACATAGTCACAAAAAAATTTTGAAACGGACAGTCAAAAATAATGTTTTCAATGCATATTCAATAACAGCAAATTATTTGCACCCCAAATATAGAGGGCAGCTTTTGTCCTTTGAGGAAAGGCTAGAAGTAGATGAAAACCTTATTTCGATACTCAGCTCAAAGGCCATGGATTCAATAATTGCTTATGACAACAAAGCTGGAGCTTTTCCTTACTTAGTGAAAAGCTCGAGGATGGTGAATACAAAGTAGCCACATACTGGCATTTCGCTAAAGGGCACCACTTGCAGAATACGCTCGAAAACTTTTAAGCATACCAGCTTCTTCGGCACAATTGGGAAGGATGTTTCCAATTGGTCTATGATACATAGTGTTTTAAGAAATCGATTGGATTTCATTCAACAAGTCGAAAATGCTGCTTAACATTTACTATTCCCCTAAAATAATAGACTCGAATAAATCGAAGCTAAGGTCGTTCCACTACCTCAAATTTGGCACTATTTTCATCTTATGTCTTAAAACTTATGGAGACTAAGAACCAAATAGACACTATTTATACTGATTTCAGTAAAGCGTTTGATTCTGTAAATCACACTCGACTAATAAGCTTGAATCCTTTGGTTTTTATTCGCAATTCCTTCGCTGGTTATCTTCTTTTGTTTTCGGCCAACTCAACAGGTCAAAATAGTAAACTTTATTTCTAAAGAAATAACTTGCAGCTCTGGGGTTCCTCAAGGGAGCCATCTGGGTCCACTGCTCTACGTTATCTTTATTCATGACATTGTCCAAGTGGTTAATTATGGACAGTGTTTATTGTTTGACGATACTATATCCCGTATTACCGAAGTTAAAGATGTAGGTGTTGTGTTGGACACCACGTTCTCATTTAAAACCGTATAAATCGTACTTTAGCTAAAGCCTACTCGAATACGGGTTTCATCAAGCCGAATAGTAGAGGGTTCTCTGATCCTTTTTCTCTCTTGTCATTGTAAACCTCCCTCGTTAGACCTCATCCCGAGTACGCAGTTATCACTGACTGACTCCGATAGAATGGAACATGCCCAAAGGCGATTCACAAGATTTATTTTTCACAAAATGCATTGGAATTTCTTCCCCAACTATGAAGCCAGACGTTTACTTCTTGGTATAAAATCATTAAAAACTAGGCGTACTTTGCATGATATACTGTTTGTTAGAGACTTACTCTGTCGTCACATAAGATGTCCTACTCTCTTGTCTAAAATAGGACTCTATGTCCCTGCAAGGCCTTTGAGAATAAGACATCCTCTTTCTGTAGGATATCATAGGACTTACTATGGTACAAACGAACCTCTTACACGCACTGTTAAAGTTTTTAACGAAATCAGTAATCTTGTGGACATTCGTTTAGATCGAGTTCAATTTAAAAATATAGTCTATCTTAGCCTTAGTCAATTTCTCATTTAGTTCATTAACTGAATAAATAAATCAAAATGTTTTTATTTTTTTATCTTTTTTATGATATTTATGCTTTTCTTTGACTTTCATACTTTTTTTTTCAGTTTTATACCTATTTCTCTATACACTTTTATACACCAGCAATATTTTTCAGAAGTATAATACACACTTTTATACACGTAAAAAAGTGTGTATAATACGCCAACTATTATACGTCTACAAGCCTGGTGGACACTGGACAACGTTATCTCCCTCTTATCTTAATCGGAATCTGAATTATTAAAGTAGTTCAAAAATACCATTACGTATACTCTCTGCACCAGATAGACCTTTTGCCAACAACAAAAGAGTGTTAAAGTCAGTGTGGCCCCATAAACAACCAAATCAAGAAACCGTTTCCATTTTTTTTTCATTTATTTTATTTGTTGACATATGGCGCACACCAATAGAGCACTCTCCCCAAAAAGAATCGCTTTCACCACTTTGCGGAATCGTGTATTAATACTTGACACATGCTAAAGCGTCCCTATTTCCTTTCAGCTTTCAGCACAATTGAGGATTACTACTGACGCCAATAAGTCGACTAGCCAAGAGGACTCTCAACATTCCCCCAGATTCAAATCAGGTTCGGGCTTTGGATTTCGTTCCAAAAACTCACATTACATTCCTACTCTCATGTTGCCAAAATCCATTCTCGTGCGTCTTTACATATTCATGGAATGTATCACAGTTTCACTTTGGTTCATGTTCAGTTTACAACTTTTTTTTTCTGATCAATTCATTGGAAGCCATGTGTCAATAAATTTTATTTGCTTGGGCTACTTCAATATACGAATATGGATAGACGTATTTTTGCTATTGTGCTTTTTGTATCGGAACGTGGAGTGTATTTAGGCACTAAACCCGCCTCTGCCTTCATTATGATGACGTCCTTGGAAGAAATCCGATATTCAATTGAAATTCGATGTTTGGTATAATGGCATGAGGTTATGATAGCGAGGAACAGCACGTAGTACATACATAAATATGTATGTATGTACATGTGCGTGTTAAAGAGCAATTAAAGTGTTAATAAAGAACCTCAACCAGGAAAATGCTCCCGACCTGGGTTCGTTTGATTTTTTAACGTTTAAATTTATTAATTTGGTAGAAATCTATAAAAGTCACTTAAGGCGTGCAGTTTAATTCTATCTAATACTAAACTGTGAATTGACGAACTAAATTGGTACTAATACCAAAAGGTCTTAACAAATGATGGCAAAGTTCCAAGTTGAAAGAGCTATAGGAAAAGGCAAACAGTTGGCTAACTTTCATAGAAATGTATGTTATCTTTTTAGCTGACATTCATAAGTAACAGACAATCATATAACGCGAACTAGGCAAACCTTACACAAATCGGAATTTGCTGGTTAGTTCCTTTGTTTTGCTAGATATGCCACCTTGAAACGTCAACGTACATATAACTGGAGATTGTAAGTGATTGTTCGGTCAAATGAACCGTGGCCAATGCATTATAGTTTTATGTTGGTAATTGCTTTTTAGAATGTTTGCCCTCATAGGCAACGAATGGCAGGTTTTAAAGATATGCCCATTTCGTTTTATTTCTTATCCGTAGCCGTACTTTTTATACATAAATACTAGATTACGAGTGAGGCTAGTCCGGTTTTTTCTGCAGTAAAGGGTTAACTACAGGGGGGAACTACGTATTTTTATATAAAGGGTTGTCAAACTTAGGAAAGTTAATGTAATTTTTTTCCTTCATCTGTCACTTCGTTAGCTGAATGACAGGTCTTTAAACCTATGGAATCGCTTTCGTATCAGGGCTATCTGACGGTTATTCGAGAGCACAGTGGAGACATAAAAAACATGTTTCGCTCATCTCGTGAACATTTTGGTTGCCATAATTGCCCAATAGGTCATTTGGTACATTAATCCGGATTATGGATTATGGGTCCAGCAGGCCCAACAACCGCTCGCACACCAGGTAATATCGCTGTTGGGAAACAAAGTGTGGAAGTTGATCCGAAGTAATTAAACAACGCATCAATCCCTTGAATTAGGCATCTCAGGGACAGGTTGTGACGATTTATTTCCAAAAATTTGTATTTGCGCGCACATGATTACTCAAAAAGTGGCTGTTTGATGCGGTGGTAGTGGAGAATTATCTTCTTACCTTATTTTGTTGAAATTGAGTACGAAGACGCTGTTACCATAAATTCTACCCGATACCGGACAGCAATAATGGACTATTTTCCCCTCAGTTCGATGGAATCAACTTGGAAGATGTTTGTTTTTCATAAAATGGTGCAATTCGCATTGCAATGGTTTTTCAAAAATCGCTTAATTTCACGTCACTGAAATGTGAATGGACCTGTAAGGGCATATAATTCAACAAAACTTGAATTCCTTTTATGGACATTTTTGAAAAGCAAAGCATAGGTAGATAGACCAGTTACAATTCTAAAACGTACGTATCAGAAGGCGTCATCAAAACTGTCAACTGTGAAGAACACCAAAAAGCTACGGGATGACTTTGAACAAATCTTTGAAGCAGAGACGCAAACACTGGTCCATTGTACTCCAGACCAGACACCTTACATTACTGTATTTTCCCCGTTTTCCGGAGAAAAATCTTAAGGAGCTTCAGTATAATGGCTACTTGACACCAGAACAAAAGCGTTTCAACTATTGTCATGGGTCCACACGAGTTTCCACTGAACAGGCATTTGGTATATTAAAAAAAAAAATCAAGAATCCTCAATTTTATACATGTGCAAAACCTTCCGATAGCAAAGAATATCATCATGGTTTGCATGATCCTTCATAATTTCACTATCAAAGCTTTATAGATTTGCAACTAGATGGGGTATCACCAAAAGATATCCACCCTGCCAACAACGAGGCAAAATTAGAAAGAGAACGGTTGACAACCCTATTTTCCGCTTGAAATGAGTTATATTTATTTTTTATTTAAAAAGAAACAAATTAAATTTACACTTCATTCATTTGAAATGCTTCAGAAAGCATTTATTTTAATCCAAAAGAGATTTCAAGAGCAGTTTGATTTCTTTCATTACTTCCACTCCTGGTCCACCCTGAGTCTGGCGCTTTCGATCTCAATGAGCCGGTTTAAACAGCCTCTGTCTTGCTCCGATTGCTCTTTTAGGAAGTTTAACAGTTTACCTTTCTGCTTATACCCATAGCAGGCATCTGAGACATCAAAAAATTCCCAAGCAGTTGTTGCTTCTCCAGTCATATTATTCCTAGACGTTATCCTTTTGAACGTCACTATTAGATTGAGAAATTTTCTCATTATTTCATCAACTGTAAAAGGAAATTCGGGATCCATTTCCTGCGCTTTCCGTAATACCTGCCGCCATATCACGGCTTTCTTCCTTTTTCTTGATATGAATTCATTTTCATGTCGCAGCCTGGTGTCTATTAATAATTTAATATTAGAGTTTGTCCATTTTTTTAACTCTGCAAGGAGAAGTTGGAAGGGATATCCAATGTAAATGAGGTGACCCTTTGCTGGGTACCTGGTCATATGAATATCTCCGGAAACGAGAGGGCGGACGAGCTGGCTAGGGTGGGATCAAGTGCTTACATTGCGAAGATCACAGCTGAGGCCAAAGCACCACTCAGTGCGCTCTACAGGGAGATACCGACGGAGCTATTAGTGAAAGCCAATAAGCGATGGTGTCGCTTAGATATATGCGCAACGGCGAGATCGACTTGGCCCGTCTATGATAAGAAAATAACGGAAAATCTGCTGAAGTTCAATCGTGGGAACATTCGACTGGCAGTCGGTGCCCTCACCGGGCACTGCATGCTATCCTACAATGACTTCTGCAGAAGCTGCAGGGACGAAGAGGAAATTGAATCCATTCGTCACCTGCTGTGCGAATGTCCGGCGCTAGCCCAAAAAAGGAATGTATTCCCAGGAAGATACTTCCTTTCGGGACTAGAAGAGGTAGGTAATATTGGGCTAAACAGAATACTAGGATTTTTATCCTCGTCTGGCTGGTTCAGCTCGACGGTAAAGGTATAGGTATCAACGGCTTAAACAAAACAAGTGGGCACAATGGACTCAACGTAGTCTACGTGAGCCTTGACTTTCCGTCAATAGGGCACCCATATACCTAACCTAACCTTGTCCATTTTTTGTTCCTGTTTAAATATAAAAACAGTAGAAAAAATAATTTTAAATTAACAATTCCTTAACGATTCTGGAGATGCTGCTGCTTCCATTTTTGACAGTCAAATGTCAAATTTCTTCGCATCGCGATATTTTATGATGCGTTGTTTGCTTTTGTTTGCGCCTTGGTTTCTTTATTGTTGCGTTTTAGAACGCGATGCATCGTATCGCTGCCCATGATTACGATTTAGAACCCTTGACGTTGCAGTCCTGCGTTTATACTGCATTTTGGAACTCAGCCAAACCCTTCTCGTGTACAACAACAGTAGTTAAGTTGATTTTGGCTCAAGAGAAATTTGAACATCTAGAATATCGATGTGTTGCCCTTTGTCACCTCCGTGAAGTCTGTTGTAAAAGTACGAAATACACGATACAATGGTTGTACCGACTTGCGTTGTGTATGCGACCGCGGCGGTTGTATGCTCATGAGCATACGACTATACGATATCGGCACAACGGTCGGTGGGGTTGAAATACACGCTACAATTGAAGGGCTTATTGCAATAACATGACAAGCCACAAAAGCAAAGTATGGAGAAAATGGGTTTCAAAGATTTAAATAAATCTACAAAATAGGGTAAGAAATGTTTGAACTTTTAATTATTTTTAGAAGTGCTATAGGTAGTTAACGAGATGAGAGCTGCCCGCGGGCTCTATGAACAGAAAAGGAGGGAAGAGCATGCGCTTCTGAGCAGGAAAAAGAAGGAGCACGAGAAGCGCGAGATCGAGGAGATGGAGAGATGTTACTGCAGGAACGACGTTCGAAAATTTTACCAGAAAGTAAAACGAACATGCCAAGGCTATAAAGCCTGCTGGGATGAGCACGGACAACTAGTAGTGGAGTCACAGTCGATGCTGAGATTGTGGAAGGACCACTTCTGCAGACTGTATAACGGCGATGATAGTCAAAATGCCGCCGTCAGGCAGAGCGAACCATTCACAATGGACGAAGACGAAGGAGAATCTCGTCCACTCGACCTAGACGATGTTAAGATAGCGATATCGAAACTTAAGTCTTATAAAGCTGCTGAAGCAGACGGACTCCCCGCGGAGCTGTTTAAAGCAGCTGGCGATGAGCTGGTTAGGAAGATGCACCAACTCATCTGCAAGATATAGTCGGAAGAACGCATGCCCGATGAATGGAATCTCAGTATCGTTTGCCCGGTCCATAAGAAAGGAGACCCCTATGACTGCGCCAATTACAGAGGGATAAGCCTCCTGAATATCGCGTACAAGATCCTCTCTGCCGTACTGTGTAAGTACCTGAAACCGTTCGTGGACAATCTGATAGGTTCCTACCAGTGTGGTTTCAGGCCAGGAAAATCCACGATAGACCAAATATTTACACTACGGCAGATCTTGGAGACGACCCATGAATTCCAGGTCGACACGCACCATCTTTTCGTCGACTTTAAAGCCGCGTATGACAGTGTTTGTAGAGACGAGCTATACAGAGCCATGTCATGTTTTAACATTCCTGCCAAACTCGTCAGACTATGCAGGATGACTATGGAGAACTCTCGCTGCTCCATTAAGGTCGGAGGTGAACTAACCGACCCCTTTGATCTACTTCAAGTCCACACAATTGCTTGCCTACGCAGATGACATTGACGTTATTGGACGAACAAAGCGAGACGTCAATGAGGCGTTCACAAGCATTGAAGCAGAAGCGGCGAAAGTGGGTCTAAGGGTAAATGGGGACAAGACCAAATATATGCTGTCATCCAAGTAAGACGCACAACACCGACGTCTTGGTCAGAACGTCAGCTTCGGCAGCTATATTTTTGAAGTAGTCAAGGACTTCGTCTACCTAGGCTCGGTAGTGACAAGCAGCAACGACACCAGCGCTGAGATAAAACGCAGAATAACTCTTGCCAATCGCTGCTTCTTCGGGCTCAAGAGGCAATTGAGTAGTAGAGCCCTCTCTCGAAAAACTAAGGTTTCCCTCTATAAAACCTTAATCAACCCGGTCCTCCTTTACGGCGCTAAGGCTTGGACGTTGTGAAAAGCGGATGAAGAGGCTCTTGGACGTTTCGAGAGGAAAATTCTGCGTGCAATCTTTGCTCCCGTTTGTGTAAACGGAGAATGGAGGAGGAGATTCAACCAAGAACTGTACGGGCTGTACAGCGACATCGGCCTGGTTAGACGTCTTCGGATCCAACGTCTAAGATAGCTAAGCAATGTAGAGCGAATGGACATCAACGCTCCGGCCCGAAGAGTCTTCGACTCCAACCCCGAGGGACAACGCAGCAGAGGACGACCGCATTTAAGGTGGCGCGCACAGGTGGAAGGGGACCTCAACCAACTGGGCGTGCGGCACTGGAAGCGGCTGGCCGAAGATCGGGCCGGC
Organism: Eumerus sabulonum; assembly: GCA_951905685.1. Classification (NCBI taxonomy): domain Eukaryota; kingdom Metazoa; phylum Arthropoda; class Insecta; order Diptera; family Syrphidae; genus Eumerus; species Eumerus sabulonum. The sequence goes on from OX645063.1 coordinate 49,378,832, forward strand.
TGGAGAGGCTTGTTGGTTGAGGCCCTGGTTCACCCCGCACTGTAGCGCTGTAGAAAAGAAAGAAATAGGTAGTTAACTCACCAAATTTCTTCGATGGAGATAAAACAACAACAAAAAAGTGCTCCATACAATTTTTTTTTGTAATCCATTGTAATTCATGTTATGGCTTATCACGTTGGATACAGGTCGTCCTTTTTAGGGTTCCGTACCCAAAGGTAAAACGGAACCCTATTACTAAGACTTCGCTGTCCGTCCGTCCGTCCGTCCGTCTGTCACCAGGCTGTATCTCATGAACCGTGATAGTTAGACACAGATGATGTATTTCTGTTGCCGCTACCACGACAAATACTAAAAACATTTAAGGGGGGCGCCCATACAACAGACATGATTTTCATCCAAAAAATCCCCTTGGTCACATACTGAACTAAGGTTAGTCGACAATATGTTTGTGTCTTTGATGAATTAATCCTAGTTGCGAACCTTTTCCGCATATTGATTGTTATTCACCTTTTCCATCGTTGCTGTCAAGTAAGATAATTGATTTGAATTCAATGGGCACTTTCATGATCAACTACATATATCTCATCATGAAGATTTTTGATTATCAAAGTAATATGCCGATAGCCTACCTGCAACCAAGATCTGTTATCATACGAAAAATGTGATTTAAAGTGATGACTGATGAGGTAACATACATACATACATAGTCTCTTTCATATTTATATATACAGATGGTACGGAACCCTTCGTGCGCGAGTCCGACTCGCACTTGGCCGGTTTTTTTTTTCAAAATATTAACTTCTTTGAATTCCTCATTTATGTTATGATTTACGAAGAAAGATTTTGTATTCGCTTCTTTAAAGTGGAAAGTGCATTCGCCAGCGAAATCCAATATTTTCTTATTGAAGTGTGCGGCCTTTTATTAATACCTCCCAAAATGTGGTGAAAACTAGAGAAATCGGCTTGTTCCATAACTGTCACTACAAACGAGGTCTTTCTATGTATTTGCTTCTTTTATAACCTTATGCCAACCTTCTGGGGAGTAAATTTCCGGCGCATATCCTCTGTGCCTCTTTAAGGCGAAGTCCCTGTGGGATGGTAAATGCGTATGACCACTCACCAGAAAATGGTGTGTGATTGTTTTAAACCGTTTTTCTTTCATAAGTTGCAACCAAAAAGACATCAAGAGCTAACTCTTATTTTGCCCTGGACAGTTATCGGTAAAGATAACTAGATCTTCAACATAAGTAATATTGTTGAGAAAATGAAGTAAGACAGACGCAATTTCATCTGATCCCCATTTGGCTTGATTTTCTGTCCATGTATAGATGTAACCCTGTCCAGCCGTGCAATCGTTTACTCCAAGGTGGATCTAAAAATGATTTTAACATTTGCAGTTCTTGATCATTCCTATTAAGTTTTGCAGTATCTAGCTTTATACTTGTCTCATCACAAGTCTTGCATGTATCAGATTTTGGTAATTTGAAGCCAATATTATACTCCGTGCAAAATATTTTTCAATAGGTGCCTTCGTTTACAGGATCAACACCTTGTTCATCGCACCATGGTATATAGTACTTCCTGTGCAGGCTAGCAATCGTCACATCGCAATTTACGAAGGTTTTTCCTATATTATTAACCCTGCTGTAATGGCTTTGATACTTTGGTAACATGTTAATGTGATTTCTAACCGATTCCTTCCTTACGGCACTAAGTTGATTTGGTCGGTTTGCATGTTTACCTCTCCCATCCTTTGTGGGTGTAACTCCTCCGTTTCTTTTTATTTTGACGATATGATAAACTCTTCCTCTGGAATTCTGAAGTCCGTGCAAGCTTAGGAACTCAACTTTACAAATTTGCACATCCATATCATCTACATTAACTGTATAACGAGTCGAGAAATTTCTTATGGACTCTTGTCTTTTCTGTTTCTTGCGGTAACATTTTTTCTTTCTCCCTACATGGACACAGCCGAACAGGTAGCTGTTCTGTAGATCGTAGGATCCCAGATCCCAAAATTGTTTAAAAATAGCTTCATGAGTATCATTTAGCTTCTCCCTACATTTTTTTCTGCAACTGCATGGTTTACGGGATGGAGCAGATTTTCTTTTTTGAATAGTAATATAATCGTTACCAAGATTGCGTCTTCTTTTGTTCCTAATCCGATCATAGTTTTCATGTCTCCTTTGTCTCCAACGTGATCTACATGTCCTCTGAGGTTATTCGTATTTTAACAGTGTTAAAGGGGACATAAGGAAAGAATGGCAATTGGTAAACAGTATTCTCAACAAAAATACGTCTTCTAAGAAACCCGTTGTGCTGCGTCGTGAGGATTCAGAATTAACTGATGAACGTGAGATTGCTGATGCTTTCAATGATTATTTAGCTAATACTAGCACTTTTGTTCAATGTAGTAGTACCCATCCGTCTTGTCCTATCTGTCCTCCTTTATCTGGTCGTGTTGAGTCGTCACAAAATTGTAGCTTTGTCTTTGAACCTATAAGTTCCCTGGAAATACTGACAACAATTAGCAACTTAAACAAATCTAATTCATATGGAGCGATGGTATTTCAAATGTTGTCTTGAAAAATATTGCTTATTTCGTAGTGGATGTCTTGGCTTACATTTTTAACCGTAGCGTGTTGTCTGGAGTTTTCCCTGATAATCTTAAATGTGCAGACGTCATTCCTTTACATAAAAAGGGCTCAGCTACAGATATCGGAAACTATAGGCCTATTTCATTACTTCCAGTTATCAGCAAAGTCTTTGAAAAACTTATTAAAAAAAGGATACTTAAGTTCTTCGATAAAACGAACTTCCTCAGTCCCGTTCAGTTTGGTTTTCAAAAAGGAAGATCAACAGAAGATGCGCTCTTACAATTCTGTTCCCAAATAATGTTTAATCTCGACACTAAAAAGTTTACAGCAGGCTTATTTATTGACATTACGAAAGCATTCGATATGGTAGATCACAACCTTTTACTCGTTAAGTTGGAAAAGGCAGGTATTCGTAGCTTTATGCTTTCTTGGTTTAAATCCTACCTTCAAAATAGAACACAGAGAGTTCGGCTGGGCCAAACTAGAAGCGAAGTAAGATCTTTAAAACTAGGAGTACCCCAAGGATCCGTCCTGGGGCCACTTTTATTCTTAGTATACATTAATTCGCTATTTTCCATGGATTTCAAAGTTCTACCTACTGCTTTCGCAGACGACATTGGACTTGTGTATGGTCTAAGCAGTATGCTAAATCTTACTTCTAATATAAACTGGGATCTAAATCTTCTAAGACATTGGTTTACTGAGCATAAACAAGTTCTAAAACAAAGCTAATGTTCTATAACTTGTCTTCCTCACCGAAACTAGATATACATGCTCACTTCCATGCTCCTGACTGCCAAAGATTTCAATTACCTCTTTGCAAGTGTTATTCTAGTCATCTTGGTCATAGTTTTTGTAATAGTCAAAGCTGTAGCGATAAATGTTTCCTGATTGAGTGTGTAGACGTATTCAAATACTTAGGGCTTATACTTGACTCAAAAATTAAATTTACAAAGCACATTGACTCTTTAAAAACATACTTCCGTTCCACTCTTCGACATTTTTATTATTTGCGTAAATTGTGCTCCTCTGATCTATTAGCAAAAATATACTATGGAATTTTCCACTCTAAGTTACAATATGGCATTGCTTGCTGGGGAGGTACTTATCAAAGTAGTCTTAAACCTTTGCTTATTATGCAAAAATACATGATAAGAAATATTTGTCATAAGGCTAGTAGACATCCTAGCTATGTTTTGTTCTGTGATCGTAGAGTTCTACCTGTCCGTCACTTATACTGCTTTAATGTTTTAAAAATATTTTTCTTGAGGTCTGGTATTCGAAATTATCGTATTATACTATTGTCTACGTCGTAACTTCTCATGTATCTACTCTGTTCCTAGCTACCGTACTACCGCCTATCGTAATTTTTTCTCAGTTTTTTGCTGTTGCCTGTTTAATAAGCTCCCGCAATCAATTAGAACACTGTCAATGTCTGGAATGTTTTTGAAACAATTAAAAATGTGGCTGTTTAACTTTAACTATGACCAGTTGGTGAGTGAGTGAGAGAGTGTGGGGTAACACGCATCGCGAATTCCTTAAGTCAAATTAGCATTCATTTCTCATTTTAAATAAATAAAAAAAAATAAATAAAAAAAAGGAAATTATTGGGAAATATCCCCTTCATCATAGTTTTTGTTTTTGATAGTGTTGATCGCTAATCCAAAAAAAAAAAAAAAAAAAAAAAAAAAAAAAAAGAAACGAAAACAAAAAAAAACAAAAATGATTTGCCTATGCACAAAAAAAGTTGAACGCAGTGACACAAAAATTGAGTGCAATGAATGTAAAAAACTGTTCCATGCAAAGTGCGTTAATTTGTTGATCACTGATCTTGAGTACATAAAAAAAAACCGCAAAATTTGGAGATGCTCTCAATGCACAACGTCGCGGCGAAACTCTCTCTGTGTCGAAAATGTACCCCTCCCGTCACCCCTTACAAACACAACAGTTACTGAAAAAGAAAAACAAACAACAGAAAACATTACAATGGAAATGATATTTAATGAAATAAAAAACCTGCGGAAAATAAACGAGGAATGCTTGACCATGATCACTTCCTTACAAAATGATAATATCCAACTTAAGTCAAAAGTGCGCGAGTTAGAAAATAAATTAAATATCTTAGATCAAACCAACTTAAATAAATCGATCGACATAGTTAATGTGCCAAATGTTGACAACTCAACCGCAATGGAAGCTGCGTTGAAAATTATTCGCGTTGGTATTGGTTATGATCTTGATGAGCGAGATATTGACTCTCTCTACGTCAAAAAAATAAAAACAAAGAGGAACCCCGCTTCACCCACAACAATATTGTCTGTAAATCTGACACGACATGTAGTCAAGGAGAACATCATGGAAATGAAAAAAAAGAAAAAACAGCGACTAACAACAAAACTATTAGAAGAAAATAATGATGGTTCGCAAATTTTTATTAATGACAGCCTTACTCCTAACATGAGAATATTGTATAATGCAGCAAGAAAAATTAAAAAAGATGAGAAATTTAAATACTTATGGATGAGGAACAGCACAATTTTTTTGCGTAAAAATGAAGGTGATATTGCCTTTAAAGTGAGGTGCTTTGAAGACCTCGAAAATCTTAAATCAATGTAAAACATGAGTAAAAACAAGTCTTCCACCGCAGGAAATTGTGCTGTTTCTCATTTTTCTACGCTACTAGTCCATCAAAATATTCGCAGCATTAGGAAAAACTTTGATTTCTTTATAACACATATAAACACATTCATTTCCAGTGCAAAATTCATTGTACTCACTGAGATATGGGTTTATGACTATGAGGTATCCAACTACTGTATTCCAGGATATGAACCTTATTTTAACTGTAATAATTCGTATAGCTCAGGAGGTGTCGTTGTATTTATTAAAAAAGACCAAGAAGGTGACTGTATAGTAGAGATAAATAGTGTGTCTAGTGCTGATATCATAAAAATCACTTGTCGCATATGTAACGAAATATTTACGATATTGTGTATATATCGTCTGAATCGAAATCACGCAAGTATTGATGCTTTTTTAGAAGAATTTAATGAGATACTTAAGGATATAAAGACAAAGAATGTATTGGTAGTAGGCGATATTAATATTGATATTTTGAAAAAAAACAATGATTCATATAACTACCTATTTTTAATGTCTTCTTTCGGTTTAAAACCACTGGTAACGGAACCAACTCGTATAACAGATAATACTCAAACATGTATCGATCATATATTCGTTAGGTTAGACTCTAACTTTAAACACAAGCTATCTGGGGAGGTACTTGATTATAAAATCTCAGATCATTGCATGACGAACATAAACATAGAAACGTTTCAAAACTATTCAGATAGATATATTCCTTTTAAAACAAAAAATAAAATCAATTACAAAAAATTAGTAGAGTACTTAAAGTATGAATTCTGGGAGGCAACTTACGAAGAAAATAATCCATCCCTAGCATATGATATCTTCCTAAAAACTCTCAGAGACCATATAGAGAAAAGCAGTGTAATTCACAACCTAGATAATTCAAGTTTTAAACGTCTTAGACCATGGATCAACAAAGCACTACTTTCAAAAATTACTAAAAAGAATGCACTGAGAAAGAAATGTAAACGTCATCCGTGTAATCAAGCGATGAAAAAACTTTACCTGAAAATGAATCAAGACTTAAAAAAGGAAATTAAAATATGTCGGGATTCATATTTTGCATCAAAACTAAGCAATTGTAGGGGCAATATAAAAAGTGAATGGAGAGTGGTGAACAGCATTTTAAACAAAGGCAAAGAAAGATCAGATATTCCAAAGATTGAAGTGAATGGCATTATGATCACCGATCCAATGGACATTGCCAATAATTTTAATTTATACTTCACTTCTATTGCCGCAGATTCAAACCCGTCTTTTACCCAATACAGTTGCAGTTGCAATATGTTCCCAGACTTAGTTGACGATACTTCGATAAGCAACAGCTTTGTCTTTCAGCCTTTTACACCTGTCGAAATCCACAAATGTATAATGTCACTCGACAATAAGAGCTCTTGTACCTCGGATGGCATCACCAACTGTCTTCTAAAATGTATCTCGTTCTACATAATTGATGTACTGTGTCACCTGTCCAACTTAAGTGTCAATTGTGGTATCTTCCCGTCTGCGTTAAAAAGTGCTGAAGTCATTCCCCTATTTAAAAAAGGAAACAGAAATTTGATAACCCAATATAGGCCTATCTCTTTGCTTCCAAGCTTTTGTAAATTATTTGAAAAGTTGATGAAAGTTCGTATTGTGTCATTCCTTAATAAAAATCACTTTCTACGAAATGAACAGTTCGGTTTTCGACAAGGTCGATCAACTGAAGATGCCATTCTAAAATTATGCACCGAAATTCATGATAGCTTCAATAATGACAATCATAATATGACATTGTTTATAGATATGACCAAAGCCTTTGATATGGTCAATCATGACACTCTACTAAGTAAGTTACACAAGGCTGGGATAAGAGGTACGGTTCACAAATGGTTCTCATCGTATTTATCTTGTAGGACTCAGAGAGTAAAACTGGGAGAAATCTTCAGTAACCAGTTACAAATAAAAATTGGGGTACCGCAAGGTTCAGTTTTGGGACCACTACTGTTTTTAATATATGTTAATTCACTGTTCCACCAAAATCTTTGTAGCAGAATTACTGCTTTTGCTGATGATATGGCATTAACCTATGACAATAAAAGTATCTTCGACTCTGCAATTCAGCTACATATGGACTTAAATATCTTACGGCAATGGTTCACCAAACATGACCTAGTAATCAGCAGCAAAACTAGGCTTATGATGTGTAGTTTAAAAGGGTCTCTTCCACTTGACTGTGACGCCATCTTCCATACAAGCTCTTGTCAAAAACTGTCTTTATCTGTCCATACGTGTGGTGAATATAACTACAACGAAAACTTAACGTGTAATTCAAACTGCTTTAAGATTCAAGGGGTTGAGAACTACAAATATTTAGGCTTGCTAATAGATAGAAATATGACCTGGAAAGCTCACGTTGAAGAGCTAAAACAATATATGTTATCTGTTACACGTAAAATGTACCTTCTAAGAGATCACTGCTCCAAAAATATACTGCTCATGTTCTACTACGGCATTGCGCACTCTAAGCTACAGTATGGTATTGCTAGTTGGGGTAGTGCCTACAGTAATACGACTGAACCTCTTGCTGTAACTCAAAAAAAAATAATTAGGTTAATTTGCAGGCAAAACCCACCTTCCCATAGCTGGCCACTTTTTCTAGCTTTACGTATACTTCCAATGCAACATCTTTATATTTTTAAGGTACTTAAGATCTTTTTCCTTCGAAGCGGATATAGTGCGACTCTAAGGAGTTCAGATATATATAACCTTAGAATTAACAATATGACTATCTCGACTGTGGCGATTTCTAAAAAATCTCGCTGTTTCAAATTCTACACGACGGCAGCTCCTAGGTTTTTTAACAAGTTACCAATTGAAATTAGGCAAATAAGTCAACCCAATCTATTTCTTAAGGAATTAAAGAAATTTCTTTTTAGTATGGATAGCTCTACAGTCAAAACCTTTCTCAGTTAAAAAAATAAAATAATCTTCACATTAATATTACAGTTGCTACTTTTCACCCTTATTTATGTATGTATTTAAATCTCCTAACTTGTTCACTCTTTACTTAAATACTATTAAAATAATTTGCTAATTTCTGTAAAATAATCATTCCACTTATATATTTTTTTATCTTTTGAATTTACCCCACATCTCATCTCATTAAACACATATTGAGTTATAATATTAAATAGAAGGATCATTCGCCTCTAGTCCCTTATGGGCTACAGAGTGATGCCACTTTCCTTTTCTTGAATAATGTAACTATGTCTATTCTATTTTCAAATACCATGTACTATTTTATGTATTCAAAAAAAAAAAAAAAAAAAAAAAAAAAAAAAAAAGTTAGAATCTCTAAATCTAATATCTTGGTTTAAATATTAATTCATTTTTTTTTCTGCTATCTGTATACTGCCTAATACAACCTTACTACTTCAGTCTGTGATGAATTGTGCTCTTGTTATTATATAAATCAGTGTATCAATTGTACCTAATTCATGTTTTAGTACCCCACAAAGTTAGTAATAATATATGCTGTAATTTTTGCTTTAACTGGCATTCAATACTGTTAATTTATACTATTTAAAATAGTACTGAATGCCAGTAATCTTATATACATTAATTTCTAAGTCTTATACCTTTGTTTAATTTTTTCCTGTAAAACTGATTTGTATATAAAGATAAGATAAGATAAGTAATAAAAAAAAAAAAAAAATCTCCATTAGTTACTGTGGTTAGGGGTGCACTTAAAGCATTTTCCTAAAATATAAACATAAAGACATGATAAGCCAAAGCAAAAAATAATAACAGTTTTCTTATCCATAAAATTGATAAGCCACAAAAATTAAACATAAAATATTTACGCACTGGCTGCTGAAGATTCAGTATCATCTTCTGAAAAATAATCTTTATCAACAATACTATCATCTGTATTTTCACGCACGATGAGTGAGTTCGGATCCCGATAACACCAACGCCATCGAGTGTTTATTTCGCGGCGTTCCTCCTAGGCGGGGTACTGGCAAACCCCCCGTAGTATACTTGCCGTGAAAAAGCTTCTCGACTCACGCCGTTCGGAATCGGCATTTAACTGTAGGTACCTTTCACCTGTGTGAAAAATAAATCACACACAACATGGGTGATTGAGAGAAGCTTGGCTCTGGTCCTTCATGGGCTGTAACGCCAACATATATACATACATACAATAGCAACTGCAATGGTAGCGTGGCTTGTCATGTTTTCCGCTATCAGACACACACGATCATCATTTTGCAATACGTTACTTATGTTACCGTTGTCTACATCTTTCTGTATATGAGTGCGCGAGTGAGTGGATTGTTAGCTACGGTATATCTGAGTGGAAAACCACTAAAATCTCAATTTTTGAGACAATGTGGCTTATCATGTTATTGCAATGAGCCCTTCAATTGTTGTATACAACGCCAAAATTGTACAACCGTTGGTACAACCATTGTATCGTGTATTTCGCACTTAGCACTTAAACTGATTGTTTATTTTCAATCATGATCACACAAATAAATTATATTATTGTCCAGGTTATATTCTGGTAATATTGCAAACGTGAAGTGGTTTTGATGAACTTATTCAACTCTTAGTGTATTGCTTACTATATTAATGCCATATTTGAAGAAACAGTTTTCTATTATTTTCCGCGAAACACACTTTCCCATATAACGAGGGATAAAAGCGGCGATCATAAAAAAAACTTTCTACAAGTTAATACTATATTACTTATGCTTGATGGTTAGTCCAAAAAAGGGCGTAGGTATGTGCTCAGATGCACTTTCAAATGTCTTAACATTTTGTTTCAATTATCCAATTATATGTTACGAAGCGTACGGAATGTCGTCAAAACACAATGACAATTTTGTGTAATTTGCCACGAAACGTCGTTTAACTTTGGTTAACACTATCATTTGCGCATATACCCTCTGGCGCGGCATTTTCATTTCTACTCTTACTACTTTTACGTCTTACTCAAGCATACATTTTGCTCTATCTCTTCGGCATAGTACAAAGAGGTAAATTAATAAATTGCTAGAGATGTCGATTAACAACTTCTTTTTTCACGGCGCAATATACATACATATAATACATTTCAAAACTAGCAGCCAACAGCGTGTAGAGTGGCCAGCGCGAGGAAGTGATTTTGCTATGTCTTTCTACCGCCTCTACAACATACATACATATCTCTGTCAGTATTCTGAGAAGTGAAACAAGCCGTTGCGCAATGAATTGCGCAAATGAGTCAGATAAAACAACAAAGGAAAAAAGAAAGATGTTGATGCATTGCAAAAGCATCAATCAAGTTATTCAGGATAGTTATTGGAAATTACTTTTAGAGCAAAAACACTCCGATACTTAGATACGTAAGACTATAACTTCTGTTTAGGAGTACATTTAACTATTATACAAATTCATCATATCTGTTATTCTTTCTTTTGGTGACGTTACAGCCCACGAAGGACCAGAGCCAAGTTTCTCTCAATCACCCATGTTGTGTGTGATTTATTTTTCCCATAGGAGAAGCTTTTTCATGGCAAGAACATATACTACGGGGGGTTTTGCCAGTATCCCGCCGAGAAGAGACGCCGCGAAATAAACATTCGATGGCGTTGGTGATATCGGGATCCGAACTCGGCCATCGTGCGGCAGAGTCCAGCAGACTAACCACTACGTCACGGCGCCCTCTGTTATATGTTATTAGTTTTGATTTTTATCGTTGAGTGACTAACACTCGCTTTGTCGAGGAGCCTGAAGATTAAGTGAATCGAAAGTGAAAAGTGACATCTCCTGATCCTCGATCAAGTTATTATTTTTTCGAATGTCTACAGCTTGATGTCGGAAATCTGAGCCATGAAAGTCACTTTTTGTGGCAAAGAAGCCGCCAATCAAAGCTTTGTATGAACAAACGCGACATTTGCATACGTTATGCAACCTCTGTGGAGGACAACTTTTACTTGATTGGCAAGGTAGGCTAGTGGTACACTAATATACAAGTCGGTTTAAGATAAACAATCATTCGTACATTTGGAGTAGAGGTGGTTCAAATGATATTAACTGTTTGCTTACACTGAATTTGTCTTTCAACAGCACTTATGTATAAGTGGTTTAAGCGTAGTTGTATCATAATTTTAGGACAAGTTAGAAACTTTTACTCATTTTCATATGGGCTTTTCCTTATGAAACTTATACAAATTGCTCAGACTTATCTTTATTACTTTAGCTAATTACAACCACCTTAGCAACCATCCGCATGTTCCACTAAAAGAATCGCGGGGATAATTCGCGCACGCGAGATCTCCAGGTCACTCGGTCCTACGCCATCGACTCTAACTCATCAGGCGCTATGCCCAACCGCACCCATGCGAGTTTTTGGCCTTGGTCCAACCACCTCGTCCTGGGTCTGCCAAGTGGTCGCCTGCCTGATGGCATTGCATTCAAGGCACGCTTCGGAAGTCGTGATGATGGCGACATTCGTCTCACGTGACCAAACCATTGAAGCGGAGCCCTATCCGTTCGGAGAAGCAACTGCTCAACATTGGGTTCCCCGCGCACTGCCGTGTTTCTCACCCTATCCCGGCGAGTAACTCCCACAACAGCACGAAGAAATTTCATTTCAGCAGCTTGTATTCGCGTCCGAGGGCATGGGCTCGGACATACAGGGTAAAGTTGTTGATTGCTCTCAACCTGGCGAGATGCCAGCAACGATCCCTGTTTAAATGCCCGGGTCAAGTTGACATACGGCCTCCTCGCGGCGCCCTCTGGATAGCCTCTTCAACAACCGTTGGGAGGTGAACAAACGTATGCAGCGAAAAAAAACCCCGACCAGAATGGCGGTTGTGCGGCGGGCTAACAATCCGCCCACGTAAAAAAAACATAAAGTTATGAATGAGCAAGATGCCTCGGATACACGGACGGATACTCGACGACGACAACGCACGAAAAAGGAACACGATTTGCGAGTATGCTCCTGGAATGTCAGAACCCTGTACACTCCCGGAGCTGCTCATAAACTAGAAGGAATCCTCACACAGTACAAGGCGGATATTACTGCGGTCCAGGAAATACGCTGGATAGGAAACGGTATGATTAGGAAGAAAAATTGCGACATTTATTACAGCTGTCACAAAAGGTTGCACTTACTGGGATGCGGATTTGTCGTGGGAAAGCGGTTAAGGTCGAAGGTCATCGACTTTAAACCTATAAGTGATCGCCTGGCTGTGATCCGCATCAGAGGCAGATTTTATAACATCAGCCTTATATGTGCACACGCCCCTACCGACGAGGCTGAAGACCCTATCAAGGAGGACTTCTATGACCTCCTGGACAACGCCTACGGAGCTTGTCCGGAGTACGATGTAAAAATCGTGCTCGGGGACTTCAACGCCAAAATCGGAAAGGAAAACACCCTTGGCGGAGTGATCGGAAAGCACAGCCTCCACGATACAACAACAGATAACGGCTTCCGACTCGCTGACTTTGCGACAGCTCGTAATGCGGTGATAAGTAGCACAAGATTTCCTCGCAAGCGAATCCACACAGCAACCTGGCGATCTCCGGACGGTCGAACCGCCAACCAAATCGACCATGTGCTCATTGACGCAAGGCACGCGTCAAACATCCTGGATGTGCGAACATTCAGAGGGGCAAATGTCGACTCTGACCACTTCCTCGTAGCAGCAAGATTCAGAGCTCGACTGTCCAATGTCAGGAAGCTGCACCAGCCCATCAGGAGGAGGTTCGACATTGGGCGCCTGAGCACACCGGAGGTTGCCAGAGTCTACAGGGAGCAGCTGAGCGAAAGACTCTACGGTATGCCTACGTCGAACACAAATGCTAATAATATGTGGCTGCATTGCCGCTCAGCCATTCAGGAAGTAGCCGAAACCACCTTAGGATACCTACCACCCCCGACAAGAAACCCGTGGTATGATGGCGAGTGTGAGCAGAAAAAGGCAGCAACCGACGAGGCGTACCAAAAGGCGCTGCAGAGGAAAACCAGGGCAGCGCGAGAAGAGTACCGAGCCAGAAGAAGGGAGGAGAAGAAACTACTGCGACAAAAGAAAAGAATCTTCGCAGCCTCCCAGCTCAAGGATATCGAGGAGTCTAGGGATAAACATAAAATACGAGCCTTCTACAAGAAAGCCAAAGGCCTTGCAGGAGGCTTCAAAAAGGGCACCCTGGCTCTTCGAAACTGCGAGGGTAATCTTGTCACCGACCCGCAGGGAATAGTGGATGTATTTAAGCAGCACTTCCAGCAGCTGCTTAACGAGCATGACCAAGAGAGAGTGGTAGGGACCGAGGAAATCCCAACTCCAGCCGCTGAAGTAGTCCTCCCACCCAGCATAGAAGAAGTCGGCACAGCTATTCAGAAGCTGAAGAACAACAAGGCCGCAGGCTCAGATGGCTTGCCATCAGAGCTCTTCAAGGCTGGCGGCGATGTTCTGGTAGGGAGCATGCACCAGATCATCTGCAGAATTTGGGAAGATGAGAGCATGCCCGACGACTGGAATACCAGCTCTATATGCCCCATCCACAAAAAAGGCGATCCTACCTCTTGCAAGAACTATAGAGGTATATCCCTGCTCAATGTCGCATACAAGATCCTGTCCAGCGTATTGTGTGAACGTCTAAAACCATTTTGCACCGCACTAATCGGCAGCTACCAGTGCGGCTTCCGGCCCGGCAAATCAACTATAGACCAAATTTTCACACTTCGACAGATCCTGGAAAAGACCAACGAGTTTCAAATCGATACACACCATCTTTTCATCGATTTCAAAGCCGCATACGACAGCATTCATCGTGAAGCACTGTTTGGGGCGATGGCCGAATTCGGGATCCCGGTAAAACTGATCCAGTTGTGTCGCGCCACGCTAAAAAACACGCGATGCACCGTGCAACTCGGTTCTAGGACCTCGGAACCATTCGAAACATGCACCGGATTTCGGCAAGGAGATGCGCTGTCATGTGACTTCTTCAACCTGGTGCTGGAGCAGATAGTGCGACGGGCAGGCGTCAACAGGGAAGGCACTATCTTTTACAAGTCCATCCAGCTGCTAGGATACGCGGATGATATCGACATCATCGCGTGTTCTCGCCGTGGCATTGTGGAAGCATTCACGGCGATTGAAGAACAGGCGAAACGAATTGGTCTTAAGATCAATGAGGACAAAACGAAATACATGCTGTCAAGCAAAAACCAATCCGTCGCTCACCACCTGGGACAAAACATAACAAGTGACAGCTACAATTTCGAGGTAGTTAAGGAGTTTGTCTACCTCGGGGCAAACGTAAACTCCACAAATGACACCACAGTGGAGATCCGGCGTAGAATCGCCCTTGGCAACCGCTGCTACTTCGGCTTGTCCAAACAACTGGGGTCAAAACTCCTCACTCGAAAGACCAAAGTCATGCTTTACAAAACGCTCATTCTGCCAGTCTTGCTGTACGGAGCCGAAAGCTGGACGATAAGCAGGACAGCGGAGCTGATTTTGGGTTCTTTCGAAAGAAAAATTCTGCGCCGGATATTTGGTCCTGTCTGTGAGGAAGGTGAATGGAGAAGAAGACACAACCGCGAACTCTACGAGCTGTACCAAGATGTGGATGTAGTCCGGAAGGCAAGGACCCGTCGACTGCACTGGCTCGGCCACATCGAGCGCATGGACATCAACGCTCCAGCTAAGAGGGTCTTCGACTCCGAGCCTCCTGGTTCGAGAAGAAGAGGAAGACCGAACCTCCGGTATAAAGACCAAGTAATCGCGGATGTAAGACATCTTGGTCTTGACAACTGGAAGCAGCGTGCCCGGGACCGTCAAGGATGGAAGGCAGCTATAGCTCAGGCTCAGATCCTCCATGGATCGCAGGCCTGATAAGTAAGTAAGTAGTATTCGCGATCTTATTCTTTCGGTCAATACTCAAATTTCATGACCATAGGTGAGAGTTGGAACAAATACTGAGTTAAAGACCGCTAACTTGGCATTGACCCCAAGCTCGGTCTTCCTGATTACAGATCTTCCCAGCTGTTTCAAAATTCACCCCTTCTGGCTCAGTATTACTCCTCCCATAACTCGTGAAGAAGACCCCGAGATACTTAAACTTCTTCTGCTTCAATGGGACTCCACTAACATGTAGAGTGCATTGGGCAGGTGTTCTGTAAATAACCATAACCTCCGATTTGTCCACGTTAATCCTCATTCCAACATCAGCACATACGGCCACAAACCTATCTAGCGCGCGCTGAAGTTCCATCTGGGAGGATATGAGGACAACTAAGTCATCTGCAAAAAGGAGATGGCTTATCCTCAACTCTCCCAATGTAAAACTCTCCTCGCCTCAACTGCGCTGCAACATTCAGTCCATATATATAATGAAAAAAAGAGGTGACAAGATGCACCCTTGGCGAAGTCCAACGCCCACGGTGAAACGTGTTAATTTACTACTGTTAACCCGAACACAGCTGCTACAGTTTGTGTATACTGCAGAGCATTTCCTCTGTGATTGTCCCGCCTTTGCTCGCCGACGTGGTGTGTGCCGAATCCCTTAGCTCTACATCACTGAAGCTCCTTAAAATTTTTCTCCGGAAAACGGAGAAAATACAGTAATGTAAGGTGTCTGTCTGGAGTACAATGGACCAGTGATTGCGTCTGAGTGCTCCAGCGGATAGCAGAAGCCTTCAACAAAAAAACAAAAAAAAAAAACAAAAATACAGTTTGTGTATAGAGACTGAATGGCCCTCAACAGAGGACCATTAATCCCATACTCCTGCAGAGCACTCCAGAGTTTACCCCGAGGAACTCGATCATACGACTTTTCCAAATCTACAAGGCAGCGGTAGATCGGTTTAGCGTACTCCCAAGCCTTCTCAAATACCATTCTTATAGTGAAAGGCTGGTCGGTTGTACTTCTGCCATGACGAAACCCGCACTGTTCATCCCCTATCCTGAATTCGACCCGACCATAGCTCTAGAATGCGCCTCCAGCACCTTAGCGTAGACTTTACCGGGGACACTTAAAAGAAATATGCCCCTATAGTAGGAGCACTCTTTTTTATCCCCCTTTTTGAAAAGAGGGACAATCACCCCAGTCTGCCAATCGCTAGGTGTCTCACCGCATTACCAGGCCACCTTAATGACACGAGAGAGCCATAATACTCCCTCTTTACCCATTGCCTTAACCATTTCTGGCCGAACTTCATCCACACCGGCGGATTTTCCAATTTTTAGAGATTCAATGGCTAAAATGACTTCCTCAACCGTTGGACTTTTCTTCGCCCCACTCAAGACTATGGGTCTGTCCCCTTCAGTGCCCTGTGGATTGAGCAGCTCCGAAAAGTGCTCGCTCCATCTGCGTAAGACATCCATCTCATTGGAAAGCAACACACCATCTTTGGATTTAACTCCTTCGATAAAGTTGAATTTCCTTCCTTTGAGCCGGCGATTGGTTTGACAGAACACCTTTTTCGCAGATCTATGGTCGCTTTCCAACTTATCGCCGAACTCCTTCCAGGACTGCTCCTTAGCCTCTCGCACAGCCAATTTGCAAGTTCTTCGCGCCACAGTGTACCGGTCACGGGAAGCAGAGTCTCCAAAGAGAATCCATGGCTTCTTGAACTCCGGGTGTTGTAAACCACACAGTTCTTTTCTTACCCACAACCGCCACACCAAGCCGCTTCTCTCCATAAACATCACGTGCAGAGGCGATGACATCTGTTGAAAAAAGGCGCCACTCTTCCTCCACATGCGATGGAACAGATGGAATTTGTTCAAACCTTTCGGATATGTGTCGTACGAAGTGTTGCCGCACCTCACTGCTCTGTAGTTTCTCCCACCGTATACGTGTAACCACTCTTGGTTTCCGCCTTGGCAGACGAGGTACTCTATCAGTAAGATACAGCTTACACAACACCGTATGATGATCATTTAACAGTTCAGCCCCTCTCAACGTCACAAACCATCCGTTTCACACACGATGGTACCACAAATATCAACGATTTCTGTTGAAGACTCCGACGATACCACGTATCAACAACCTCTCTCCGTTCGCGTTTTGATGAGGATCACCGTTCCTCCAAATCACACTCCCCCGTGTCGTTACATCCACACCCTCGTGGGCGTTGAAATCCCCCATCAGGATATAGGGATCCGGCTCAACCACCCTATCAAGGGCAGCATCAACTTCATCCAGGAAAGTCGCATACTCTGACTCTGGATTCAAGCTTGAGTTTTAAGATCGCGACTCTCCATCCTAATGGTATCCACTCCAATACCCTGTCTGCCAACCTCGGACTTATGAGTATCCCCACTCCCGCCTGTGCAGACGTTTGAGGTGCAGCTCCCGACAGGAAGAGTTTCCACCCATCCGAAAAGTCCACAGTTCTATATCCTCTTTGCTTTGTTGAAGAGATACCTACGATATCTAATCGATACCTGGCAGCTTCCTCAACCAGCTCGAGATGCTTTCTTGTGAGGGATGAGACGTTCCATGTGCCCATCCTAAGTCTATGCCGCTGTCTGTTGCCTTTTACTCCCCGCATGCACTGGTTAGTGCATGGCATGCATTCCCCTCCACCTCCGTAATGGCTCACGAGACCACTGCCAGGTTGCTCGTGACTTCTTCGGGCTAAGCCCGGCCGGTTGCCGAGCGGGACAGACCCGCTACCAGACGCTCGCATACTGCCACCATTTAGGCCTGGCTCCGAATGGGGCCCTGGCACACCAGGGTAGGCAATTTCCGAGGCGATTCTTGAAATAGTTTTAGTATAGCCAGTCTACCTCGTTTGATGACTTTAACGAATTTATTGGTGGAGTTTATATGTATAAGACTTGCTTTTCAATTTACGAAATATAGCATGTAGTTCTTCTGTCTTGACTGATATCTATTATTTCCAAAATTCGATTTAAATCAGAAGATTTTATATACATATACTTATGGATATATTTAAAGCTGACCAAATATGGCGCCATATTTGGCGTTGGACTCTGACGCACGATGAGCGAGTTCGGATCCCTATAACACCAACGCCATCGAATGTTTATTTCGCGGCGTCTCTCCTCGGCGGGGTACTGGCATAACCCCCCGTAGTATAACTTGCCTGGAAAAAGCTTCTCAACTCGCGCCGTTCGGATTCGGCATTAAACTCTAGGTCCCTTCCACCTGTGGGAAAAATAAATCACACACACCGTGGATGATTGAGAGACGCTTGGCTCTGGCCCTTCATGGGCTGTAACGCCACCAAAGAAGATATGATAGTGTGTATAGAGATGAGTTATACAAAGCCATGTCTAGTTTTAACATCCCATTAACCATTACTACTGTCACCTGAGCACATTCGTGGTGCCCAAATCATTATACAATTCTAATCCATAAATCTTATCTGGTTCCATATAATCTTTCTATAAAAATATCTTCTTATTTCTGTTGTTCTTGTGTCCTGCCCTTTCCGTTGCATACATCTCATGTAGATATGTATATGTATGTACATACATTTGTATGCATATGTATTCCTTTCAAAATTCGCATTTGCTTCATCGAGTTGAATGTCAAATGCGTTGAGACTCTGTTTCAGTATTTAATGGGGCATGAGTAAATCCGGAGGCCGGCTGACAAGCGCCAATGAAAACCAAAAGTCGCCAGACTGCTTGGAGATACTCGCATTCTATAGGTACTTTGTAACCCACAAATAACGTCGCTATAAATTCAAAATTTACCCAGGCACTTTATTCGTCCTTCATGCTTGCGTGTACTGAATATATTTATTTAATGTCGATGACCCCCCCAGGCTTATCCGTCGTGATTTTAACATTTTTGTTTATTTCAAAGATACGAGAAACAACGTATAATACTCAAGATGGTAGGTGAAGTGACGGAACTAGAAATCATCTTTAGCCTAAAACGTTGGTCTATATGTACGTATGTAAATACAATGCGATAAGGTCGTTGGTTGCCGAATGCGTGCTAGTCCCGTTGACGTGTCCTCATATGTACATACATATATAAACTTGGACTTCTAGGAGATTAAGACAAATATGTATGTACGACTACATTTACTATAGTCATAGACTAATAGTAAATACAGAGATTTAAAATTCATGCAGAGGTATGACTCACAGACGCATAGCGTGTGTATTCCGATATCCTCTTTTCCGAAAAGGACATTCCACTGTCCTTCGACTGTGAAAAATTAAAAATAAAGAATAAGAAAAGTTGTTTGGGAACTGGAACACGTGAAGTCATCATTTTGCAAACGGACTTGAGAAGTCGTTTTGTCGTTAAGATATTGAATAAAGAAAAAAGAAAATCAATACACTCAACCCGGCGCCAAGACTTTTAGGGATTCCCGAGAAATGTTGGATAGGAGTACAGGAGGACTCTAGTCGTCTTTCAAAGGATTTCGACAGATTAGGAGAGAGAATGTGAGACAGCCGGAACGTGGAGTGAAGTGACAAATGGAAATTGTATTTCGAGTAATATCAGATGTAATAGTACGTAACAATGACGAAGCAAGGACATACAAATGATGTACTGCTGTGCTGGTGTTCTTTGACTGTTATTACTATGCTTCTTGTTTGCTTTTCGAAGAGCTCTTTGAACTCTTTGAAGTGATTGCCTTTGTTGTGGGTACATAGAATCAATTTTCGTTTACTTTGCAGCAATGAAAACAGATTAAATATGAAAATTTAGTTGAATTGGCAGATTTGGATTAGCCGGTATTGATAAAAAAGAAAGTGACTGAGTTCAGTGTAAGGGAGTTTTAAAGTGTTTTGTACTCTATTGTCTGGTGGTGTTACATCCTTCAGTTTATAGAGATTATGATGGGGCTGTGACATAGCGCCACCTTTATGTCAGCTCGTCCTGTTTTCGTCGAGAAGCTATTCTAAGCTAATATCTAAATAATTTTGTTTTGTATTTTAACAAAAATCTAATGATGGACCAGAAATTTCTTGTTTGTTGCTTCAAACCTTTATCTTTTGGCAGTTTTACATTCCACCAGATAGACGTGCGTGTTTAACACTGGAGTACACGCGTGGCCTACTATAGTAGACCATAGGAGCAGTTTTGTTCATAATTAAATTTATGTAAGAATGGTGTCATCTCAGATCAGCTCGCTCAACTAAATTTGTCAACAGGTTAGTACCTCTCTTGATTTGTTCGCGAACGCATAATTCTATAACTAGGCGCCAAAGTCAACAGTCTACCGTAGTAGTCCGCGCGAGTATCAGTGCACCAACTTAAGGTAATCCACTTGTATTGAAATATGCCCAGGAATATAATAAAGACTTTGCAACGAATGGGTTTGTCCCGAAAATAGATTGTCCCGAAGATAGATTGTTTGTTACGAAAATAGATTTTTTTTTTATTTATATAAAATAACAAAAATACGAGACATTGATCTCTGAAGGGCCATTTTTGGTATATTTTTGTATTGAAAAAGTAATTTTTATTCAACTTGAAGTTCCTTTATAATGTTTAAGAATTGAAGTTATTAAATCTTTGTAACAATAAATGTATACAATATTTAAATAAAGCTCTGCATCCGAAGTTTTGGATTTCAAGGCCCCACCACGAAGAAACACCTGGTTCGATGACGAGTGCAGGAGGATTCACACAGCGAAGCAGGATGCATATGAGGCCTCGCTGCATAAAAGAACAAGAGCAGCAGGTGAGCTCTACGAGTTAAAAACAAGGGAGGAGCTTCTCAGGTGAAAGAAGAAAGAGCACGAGAAGTGGGCGATTGATGATTTGGAGTGGTGTTACTGCAGGCGTGACGTTCGAAAGTTTTATCAACAGATAAAACGAACATGCCAAGGTTATAAAGCCAGAACGGAAGCCTGCGGGGATGAGAACGAACACCTAGTAGTAGAATCGCAGTCGATGCTGAGAATATGGAAAAATCAACTCTGCAGACTGTATAACGGCGATGGTGCTCAATATGCCGCTGTCAGGTAGAATGATCCATTTCTAATCGACGAAGACCGCAGAGAATTCTGTCCCCCTGACCTCGACGAAATTAAGATTGCCATATCGAAGCTCAAGTCGAATAAAGCTGCTGGCGTAGACAGACTGTCTGCTGAGCTCTTCAAGGCAGTTGGGGATGCCCTGGTTAGGAGCATGTACCAGCTCATCTGTAAGATATGGTCAGAGGAAAGCATGCCTAAGGAATGGAGTCTCAGCATTGTTTGCCCGATCCACAAAAAAGGAGACCCCTCTGACTGCGCCAACTACAGAGGAATAAGTTTCCTTAACATCGCCTACAAAATCTTCTCTGCCATTTTGTGTGAACGCCTGAAGCCTTTTGTAAATAAGCTGATAGGTCCTTATCAGTGCGGATTCAAGCCAGGGAAGTCCACCATCGACCAAATCCTCACACTATGGCAGATCCTGGAAAAAACCAATGAATTCCAAGTCGCACTCACCACCTATTTGTCGACTTCAAAGCCGCGTACGACAGCGTAATTAGAGACGAGCTATACAACGTTATGTCTACCTTTGACATACCTGCTAAGCTCGTCAGACTATGCAGGATGACTTTGGAGAATGCTCGCTGTTCCATCCGAATCGGTGAACACCTTACCGATAGTTTTGGTGTCAAGAAAGGATTTAAGCAGGGCGATGCGCTGTCGTGTGATTTCTTCAACATCATATTTGAAATGGTTGTGCAAAAATCACTGGCCAATACAAGAGGCACAATCTATTTCAAATCCTCGCAACTCCTTGCATAAGCCGACGATATTGACACAATAGGTAGATCACAGCGAGATGTTAATGAGGCGTTCGCGAGTATTGAGATGGAGGCGGCGAAAATTGGTTTGGCAGTAAACGACGGCAAAACTAAATATATGCTGTCGTCAAAAAAAGACGCACAACACCGACGTCTTGGACAGAACGTGACTATTGGCAGCTATAACTTTAATATAGTCAAGGATTTCGTCTACCTTGGTTTGCTGGTAACAGACGGCAATGACACCAGCGCAGAGATTAGACAGCAGAATAATTCTTGCTAACCGCTGTTTCTTTGGGCTTAAAAGACAATTGAGTAGTAGAGCCCTCTCTGGGAAAACTAAGGTGATCCTCTACGGCGCAGAGACCTGAACTTTATCCAAAATTGATGAAGAGGCCCTTGGTGTTTCGAGAGGAAAATTCTATGTATAATCTTCAGTCCCGTTTGTGTTGATGGAGAGGGGAGGAAAAGATTCAACCACTAACTGTACGGGCTGTACAGCGACATTGGCCTAGTATGACGTCAACGGATCCAACGTCTAAGATGGCTAGGACATGTAGAGCGAATGGACAGCACAGCTCCCGCTCGAAGAGTCTTAGCCTCCAAACCTGGAAGGAAGACGGCCGCATCTAAGGTGGAGGTGAAAAGGGATCTTAGCCAACTGGGTGTGCGCCACTGGAAACAGCTGGCAAAAGATTGTGCTAATTGGAAAGGCACAAGCCTGGTTGAGGCCCAGGTTTATTCCGAACGGTAGCGCCACCTAAGTAAGTAAGTAAAGCTTTTAAATTCGGCTGATTCTTTTTTGGAAACAGTGTGGTCACGTTGGACAGAGATGATAGTTGATAGATATGGCCTGAAACATTTAAATCGGAGACATACGTTTTTTTATGCAAATTATTGTTGCAACTAACTCTTACGAAAATGTGGCCTAGATACATTTAAAGTCAAACGAAGATAAAATTGACAAAAAAGGTCGAAATCAAATTAATCGACAAGTATGTATATTTATACTTAAATTGCCTATCAAAATCGCATTTCTACACGTTACTGATTCAGGATGTTACGCGGGACTGCCATTAAGTATTCAAAAAAGCCTCTTATTGAACATATGCAACCTATAAACGCAATCAAAACAATAAGGAACCCCAAACATTTCACAGGACAAACTAATCAGCACTACGAGTACTTACTTACTTATCAGGCCTGCGATCCATGGAGGATCTTAGCCTGAGCTATAGCTGCCTTCCATCCTTGACGGTCCCGGGCACGCTGCTTCCAGTTGTCAAGACCAAGATGTCTTACATCCGCGATTACTTGGTCTTTATACCGGAGGTTCGGTCTTCCTCTTCTTCTCGAACCAGGAGGCTCGGAGTCGAAGACCCTCTTAGCTGGAGCGTTGATGTCCATGCGCTCGATGTGGCCGAGCCAGTGTAGTCGACGGCTCCTTGCCTTCCGGACTACATCCACATCTTGGTACAGCTCGTAGAGTTCGCGGTTGTGGCTTCTTCTCCATTCACCTTCCTCACAGACAGGACCAAATATCCGGCGCAGAATTTTTCTTTCGAAAGAACCCAAAATCAGCTCCGCTGTCCTGCTTATCGTCCAGCTTTCGGCTCCGTACAGCAAGACTGGCAGAATGAGCGTTTCGTAAAGCATGACTTTGGTCTTTCGAGTGAGGAGTTTTGACCCCAGTTGTTTGGACAAGCCGAAGTAGCAGCGGTTGCCAAGGGCGATTCTACGCCGGATCTCCACTGTGGTGTCATTTGTGGAATTTACGTTTGCCCCGAGGTAGACAAACTCCTTAACTACCTCGAAATTATAGCTGTCAATTGTTATGTTTTGTCCCAGGTGGTGAGCGACGGATTGGTTTTTGCTTGACAGCATGTATTTCGTTTTGTCCTCATTGATCTTAAGGCCAATTCGTTTCGCCTGTTCTTCAATCGCCGTGAATGCTTCCACAATGCCACGGCGAGAACACGCGATGATGTCGATATCATCCGCGTATCCTAGCAGCTGGATGGACTTGTAAAAGATAGTGCCTTCCCTGTTGACGCCTGCCCGTCGCACTATCTGCTCCAGCACCAGGTTGAAGAAGTCACATGACAGCGCATCTCCTTGCCGAAATCCGGTGCATGTTTCGAATGGTTCCGAGGTCCTAGAACCGAGTTGCACGGTGCATCGCGTGTTTTTTAGCGTGGCGCGACACAACTGGATCAGTTTTACCGGGATCCCGAATTCGGCCATCGCCCCAAACAGTGCTTCACGATGAATGCTGTCGTATGCGGCTTTGAAATCGATGAAAAGATGGTGTGTATCGATTTGAAACTCGTTGGTCTTTTCCAGGATTTGTCGAAGTGTGAAAATTTGGTCAATAGTTGATTTGCCGGGCCGGAAGCCGCACTGGTAGCTGCCGATTAGTGCGGTGCAAAATGGTTTTAGACGTTCACACAATACGCTGGACAGGATCTTGTATGCGACATTGAGCAGGGATATACCTCTATAGTTCTTACAAGAGGTAGGATCGCCTTTTTTTGTGGATGGGGCATATAGAGCCGGTATTCCAGTCGTCGGGCATGCTCTCATCTTCCCGAATTCAGCAGATGATCTGGTGCATGCTCCCTACCAGAACATCGCCGCCAGCCTTGAAGAGCTCTGATGGCAAGCCATCTGAGCCTGCGGCCTTGTTGTTCTTCAGCTTCTGAATAGCTGTGCCGACTTCTTCTATGCTGGGTGGGAGGACTACTTCAGCGGCTGGAGTTGGGATTTCCTCAGTCCCTACCACTCTCTCTTGGTCATGCTCGTTAAGCAGCTGCTGGAAGTGCTGCTTAAATACATCCACTATTCCCTGCGGGTCGGTGACAAGATTACCCTCGCAGTTTCGAAGAGCCAGGGTGCCCTTTTTGAAGCCTCCTGCAAGGCCTTTGGCTTTCTTGTAAAAGGCTCGTATTTTATGTCTATCCCTAGACTCCTCGATATCCTTGAGCTGGGAGGCTGCGAAGATTCTTTTCTTTTGTCGCAGTAGTTTCTTCTCCTCCCTTCTTCTGGCTCGGTATTCTTCTCGCGCTGCCCTGGTTTTCCTCTGCAGCGCCTTTTGGTACGCCTCGTCGGTTGCTGCCTTTTTCTGCTCACACTCGCCATCATACCACGGGTTTCTTGTCGGGGGTGGTAGGTATCCTAAGGTGGTTTCGGCTACTTCCTGAATGGCTGAGCGGCAATGCAGCCACATATTATTGGCATTTGTGTTCGACGTAGGCATACCGTAGAGTCTTTCGCTCAGCTGCTCCCTGTAGACTCTGGCAACCTCCGGTGTGCTCAGGCGCCCAATGTCGAACCTCCTCCTGATGGGCTGGTGCAGCTTTCTGACATTGGACAGTCGAGCTCTGAATCTTGCTGCTATGAGGAAGTGGTCAGAGTCGACATTTGCCCCTCTGAATGTTCGCACATCCAGGATGTTTAACGCGTGCCTTGCGTCAATGAGCACATGGTCGATTTGATTGGCGGTTCGACCGTCCGGAGATCGCCAGGTTGCTGTGTGGATTCGCTTGCGAGGGAATCTTGTGCTACTTATCACCGCATTACGAGCTGTCGCAAAGTCAGCGAGTCGGAAGCCGTTATCTGTTGTTGTATCGTGGAGGCTGTGCCTTCCGATCACTCCGCCAAGGGTGTTTTCCTTTCCGATTTTGGCGTTGAAGTCCCCAAGCACGATTTTTACATCGTACTCCGGACAAGCTCCGTAGGCGTTGTCCAGGAGGTCATAGAAGTCCTCCTTGATAGGGTCTTCAGCCTCGTCGGTATGTGCGTGTGCACATATAAGGCTGATGTTATAAAATCTGCCTCTGATGCGGATCACAGCCAGGCGATCACTTATAGGTTTAAAGTCGATGACCTTCGACCTTAACCGCTTTCCCACGACAAATCCGCATCCCAGTAAGTGCAACCTTTTGTGACAGCTGTAATAAATGTCGCAATTTTTCTTCCTAATCATACCGTTTCCTATCCAGCGTATTTCCTGGACCGCAGTAATATCCGCCTTGTACTGTGTGAGGATTCCTTCTAGTTTATGAGCAGCTCCGGGAGTGTACAGGGTTCTGACATTCCAGGAGCATACTCGCAAATCGTGTTCCTTTTTCGTGCGTTGTCGTCGTCGTGTATCCGAGCAATCTTGCTCATTCATAACTTTAGGTTTTTTTTACGTGGGCGGATTGTTAGCCCGCCGCACAACCGCCATTCTGGTCGGGGTTTTCTTCGCTGCATACGTTTGTTCACCTCCCAACGGTTGTTGAAGAGGCTATCCAGAGGGCGCCGCGAGGAGGCCGTATGTCAACTTGACCCGGGCATTTAAACAGGGATCGTTGCTGGCATCTCGCCAGGTTGAGAGCAATCAACAACTTTACCCTGTATGTCCGAGCCCATGCCCTCTACAGAGTAGGACTAGCAGCATGATTGTTTATTAGGGTTCGCTCAGCAGAGGGAACCTAAATAGGTCAGAATATCGTCATTCGGAGTAATGACGTCATTCGGAGCACTACGAGTAATTAAAATATTAATTTTGATTAAAGGACAAAGTAAATCGTTCCTAATGTATGTATGTATGTATGTTGGCGTTACAGTCCATGAAGGACCTGAGCCGAGCTTCTCGCTCAATCACCCATGCTGTGTGTGGTTTAATTTTCCCATAGGGGAAAGGGACCTACAGTTTATTGCCGGTTCCGAACGGCGAATTTCGAGAAGCTTTTTATGACAATTTTACTACAGGGGGTTTTGTCAGAGCCCCGCTGAGGAGAAACACTGTGAAAAAAACGTTCGATGACATGGCTGTGTCGGGATTCGATCCCGTGTCGTCGGCGTCAGAGGCCAACACACCACCCACTGCGCCACGGTGCTCGTTCCTAAGCTGTACTGAATATTTTTACTTTTGTCTTTCGATGTCTAGTCTAGTTATTGTGTTATTTGTTTAAGTTGAAAGCTAGGAAAAAATTGTCTAGAAAAAAAACGCGGCGTCCCTCCTCGGCGGGGTACTGGCAAAACCCCCCGTAGTATTACTTGCCTAGAAAAACTTCTCGACGCACGCCGTTCGCAATCGGCATTAAACTGTAGGTCCCTTTCACCTATGTGAAAAATAGAATCACACACAACATGGGTGATTGAAGGGAAGCTTTGCTCTGGTCCTTCATGGGCTGTAACGCCACCAAAGAAGAAGAAGAAGTTATATGTATATATGTGGAATCTTCGGAAGGTACTGCCAACCCGGTTTACCAGCATGCACGATTCGCGGGTATTTACTCTCCTTTTTACGCGCGCCTGCTAAACCACACTCCTGCGCCCTTCAACAACCACTCTGCCCGCAGGACTGCCCTTAGGCATTACTTCGCGGGGCTGGTTAGCGACTTACGCTATATTTCCCGTGGCGGCCTCTTAAGCTCTTCTCACTCGCACCTTCGCACCCTTCAAGAACCACGCTCCCGCGGGACTGCCTTTGGGTATTACTTCGCGGGGCTGGTTAGCGATTTACGTTATATTTCGAGTGCCGGCCTCTTGAGCTTCTTCTCACTGCTTCGGCCTGCTCCTCCACCGGGTCGGGGGTTAGAATATACCCAGGGTAAGGCATGCCTGTCGTAGGAGACGACTAAAATCCGGAGGATGGATCAGATAATACAAGTTGCAAGATCTATAGGAGGAGCAAAAGGGATTAAAATCCCAATATAATAAAAGAATTCCGTAGAGTTTTCTTATTCCGTTGATACCCTTCCTGTCGAGATAAAGAAAGCCTTGAGTTTTCTTCTCGGTTGGTATGAGGTTCCCTTCGGGGTGAGAGAGGTACCCTTTCGAGTATGGTGGTATTCTACGTGATATTTAATTTAAGAATTCCCTTGAGTTTTCTATTCGGTGGACTCTTCGGGGTCATAGATAGAAGAACCCTTCGGGGTTGTCGATGTTCATAGGCGGTGTGCTATGCACGCTCCTAAAAAAGGTGGCAAACCCGAGTAGCAGAAATGCGAAACAGTGTAACTGATAGTGGGCTGGGCCTGGCTGGAGGCCCACTTAAAAAAAAAAATCCAGTCGAGTGTGCTGAATCCCTAGCACACTCAGGAATGGACGGAAGGGGAATTAAGGGACCCTAAATCCCTAGATACTCAAAAGAATTCCTTGAGTTTTCTTAAACAAGGGACCCAAGAGGTTCCCAGGTATATAAAAGAATTCCTTAAGTTTACTTTATTACAAGGGACCCATGAGGTTCCTAGATATCCAAAAGAATTCCTTGAGTTTTCTTAATTTGGTGGTGTATGGTGATATGGGCCTGGCTGGAGGCCCATTCAAAAATACCCAGTCAAGCGTGCTTAAATCCTGGCACGCTCAGAATGACGGAGGGTAAGTTGACAGGCTTAAGCTATTGGGGGAGCTTATCTGTAAGTGATTCGGTTGCGAAGCAGATCATGTCTACTTCTATGAAGATACTTTCAATAGCCGTATCCAGACAGAAACTGCGAAAGGTGCAGTGCTTGATGTCCAAGTGTCGATAACGGAAATGAACTTATGCGTCTACCTCCCCTTTATGGAATCATCCCATCTGGATTGCCATCTGCCGCAGGTCAGACATTTGCCTGCGATATACCCTCTTGAGCTCGTCCGCCAGGATGTCGATGGGTAACATACCTGCAATGACTTCATCTGAGGTGGTCCTGAATCGGCTGATTGTCCTTATTGCACAGAGTTTATAGACTGAGGTCATCATCCATTTATTTCAGTCGTCTTACTGCAAGTACTACAGCCCAAATTGGGGCAGCGTACAGTAGGACTGAACTGACTACTCGTGAGAGCAGGACTCTGCACGCATATCCGGGTCCGCCTACATTCGGGAGCATTCATAAGAGTGCTCCTTGTGTAAATTACCCCTTCTCGCTGGCGTACTTTATGTGTTCCCTAAAGAAGGGTCTGATGTCCAGCATAACCCCTAGGTACTTCATTGAAACCTTAGACCTAATCGTCTGATCTTTGACAAAGAAGCTGATATACTCCATCTTCTTGCGGCTGGTTGTAAGCACAGCCTCTGTTTTGTGGGCCGCTAGTCCCAGGCCGGCATTTACAAGCCAATCATTCACTTTGGAGATAGCTGTGTTCGTAGCCACCTCCACTTCCTCTATTCGAACTCCTTCGGGCAGGGCTAATCGTAAAACGCAATCGTACATAATATTCTACAATAGAGGTTCGAGGACTGATCCCTGTGGAACTCCCGCCGCTATACTGTATAACTTGCTGCGTTCGTCGGTGTATTACATAAGCCTCCTATTGTTGAAATTGTTCATGACCATTTTCAGCAAATAGCCGGGGGTATCTTCCCATGGCAATCAGACACCTTCGTATGTGAGCGATGGCTATCAGAGCGATTATTTACGTTTCTTTCCTACTATTTTCTTTATGATAAATTTGTCTATAGTTATATCAAACTCGAAATGGACAAGCTATGTCACTGGCCACTCCTCCATCCTGCAAAACAGGATAACTATGGCAGAAAACTTGGACCACATAGAACCCACCACAGTCTTGGACAAACACTTTACGACGATATATCCGAACAGACAAAACTGGACTCGCCAAACTCAACCTCGCAGAAAATGCGTGGATTTTTACACTGACGGGTCTAAAACCAAAGACGGGGTGGGCGGTATAGTATTCTGCAAACTACTTAAGCCGTATAAAGCTCTAAAATTGCCAGATCACTGCTGTGTTTTCCAGGCGGAACTGTTGGCAATAAAAGAGGCCTTGTCTTGGCTGAAGTGGAACGTAATATCCACCACGGATATTCTCATTCTCACGGACAGTCAAGCAGCCTTAAAGTCGTTGGAGTCCTAGGTGTACACACAAAATCTAGTCTCGACTGTCGCCTATCTCTTAACGAGATGGCAGAACAGTTCAACATACAGCTTATCTGGGTACCGGGGCACAGCGACATTACAGGAAATGAAAAACTGACACACTTGCCAAACAAGGAACGACGCTACAATCAATCGTGGCTTGTGAGGGAGTACCCCTTACAACCGTTAAACATAATCTGACCAATCTCGCCAGGGCTGAGACGAACCTGAGATGGACCCAGGGACATACCTGCGTCATCACCAGGCAAATCTGGCCTCGGCTTGACAGTCAACGAACAGGGAGTATAATCTCCCTAAAAAGAACTAACATCTACAAAGTCATCGGTGTCATCACAGGACACTGCCTCATCGGCAGTCACGCACAGAAACTATGAATAGTTCCGAACGATTTCTGCAGGAGCTGTCAGGACGAAGAGGAGGTCGAATCCATTCACCACCTTCTCTGTGCCTGTCCAGCATTTTGCAATATCAGGAAACGTTACCTAGGCTCTTACTTCCTTAACGGTCTGACAGATGTTCAGAAAGTATGGATACCTGATCTTCTTAACTTCCTAAGAAGCACAAAATGGTTCCACGAATAGGGGGCAAAACCCCCTCGTAGCTGCACAACGGGCCTGGGAAGGCTACTATCCTACCTACCTACCTACCTATATCTAAATGCAGTTAAGCATTATCGCACTTCTGCTTTCACCCAGTAACAAACTATAATAGCACTGGCTTCAATGGCCGAAAAAACAGCGAGCCGTTGCGGCAATATGACTGTTTACATTATCATCAAGGACGGTAACCTTCTGGTTTCGGATGAGGATTAACTCAATACATTGAGAAAATATTTTGCTGGAGAGCTAAACCACTTAGACGATGGCGAGATGATCATAAGCTCGAATGAGTATTCCGCAGCAACAATATCCCGAAAACGCACGGCACCTCCCAACAAAGCAGAAATAGTAGCAATCAAGTCCCTCGGTAAAACAATGTGGTGGGTATTGATGGTATCACTACCGCACTATTTCAGACTGATTTGCTGCATCCGCTAATACGAAGAGCCTGAACCAGCTAAAATCTTCCGCAAGAATGGAAAAGAGGGATGGTCATTGCGGCAACTGGGGAAGTATATGCGTTCTTCCAGCTGTAGCTAAAATAATGGCTAAAATAACTCAGAAAAGAATAAAAGAGCATATAGATGCTGCACTTGGCGTCGAACGTTGGATCCTTCTGAATGTGGTGAGTACAGGTCCCCGCTACTTCTGTTATTTATCGACTTCGAGAAGGCATTTTATGGTTGGCCTTGCTCAGGAGAGGCAAAGCTGAAAAACTTATTGCTGTTATCAAGGCTACATATGAGGGCGATAAGTGTCACGCCTTACATATTGGTAAGATGTCAGAGGAATTTGATGTCCAAAAGGGAGTACTTCAAGGACGCATACTGTCACCACCGTCCGTCGGTGATGTTTTCTGTGCAGTAATGACGGAAGCTAATTTTGGATTTCGTTGGATTATAACGACTTACCTTAAACTTGCCTTTAGTATAGGATAAAGGACAGCGACTTGATGACCCGCGACCGAGGCAAATAAAATCGTGCTGAAAATAATCACAGCTAAAGCAAACGCTCTGAGCGCCAATAACACTGGCGCCCAACTCAGCATTGCAGGAAAGATAGTCCAGAAAGTTGACAACTTTGTATATCTAGGAAGTATAGTCTCGGCTAAACGTGGTAACACTGAACTGGATATACGCAACAGAATTAGAAAGGCTAAAACTACGTTCGGTTTGCCATCTATAATCTGGGGAAGCAACGCGACTGTTCCGCTCCAACGGAACAATCGGTGTTGCTTTATGGATGCAGTACCGGGAGGGTGGACACCATTAACACACTCAAGATAGAAATATATGTTTAAGGACATTATTGAGGATTTTTTGCCCGAACCGTATCTGCAACTAATAACCTTATCGGCGAACGGGCCAGCAACCTACAAATATTACACGAAGGAGAAAGAGGCTGTGGATTGGACACACCCTGTGGTGCGAAGACACTGACGTCTCCATGGAGTTATCCTTTCAATGCAGGACCATAACACAATTTCTTCAGAAAACTCAAAAGATATTCTCCTATGTCAATTGTCACATTCTTTCTGTCACGTACCAGATTATTCGTTGACCTTCCCCCGCTGTTCGTAGTTATCCATGGTTGGCTAATGTAGCGCCCACTCTAATGCTATATTATATCCCACAGAGTTTAAACTCGATTGTTAATTTTCATCAGTAAACATCAGTAAACAACAATCAAGCGAGGGTAATCTTGTCACCGACCCGCAGGGAATAGTGGATGTATTTAAGCAGCACTTCCAGCAGCTGCTTATCGAGCATGACCAAGAGAGAGTGGTAGGGACCGAGGAAATCCCAACTCCAGCCGCTGAAGTAGTCCTCCCACCCAGCATCGAAGAAGTCGGCACAGCTATTTAGAAGCTGAAGAACAACAAGGCTGCAGGCTCAGATGGCTTGCCATCAGAGCTCTTCAAGGCTGGCGGCGATGTTCTGGTAGGGAGCATGCACCAGATTATCTGCAGAATTTGGGAAGATGAAAGCATGCCCGACGACTGGAATACCAGCTCTATATGCCCCATCCACAAAAAAGGCGATCCTACCTCTTGCAAGAACTATAGAGGTATATCCCTGCTCAATGTCGCATACAAGATCCTGTCCAGCGTATTGTGTGAACGTCTAAAGCCATTTTGCACCGCACTAGTCGGAAGCTACCAGTGCGGCTTCCGGCCCGGCAAATCAACTATAGACCAAATTTTCACACTTCGACAAATCCTGGAAAAGACCAACGAGTTTCGAATCGATACACACCATCTTTTCGTCGATTTTAAAGCCGCATACGACAGCATTCATCGTGAAGAACTGTTTGGGGCAATGGCCGAATTCGGGATCCCGGTAAAACTGATCCAGTTGTGTCGCGCCACGCTAAAAAACACGCGATGCACCGTGCAACTAGGCTCTAGGACCTCGGAACCATTCGAAACATGCACCGGATTTCGGCAAGGAGATGCGCTGTCATGTGACTTCTTCAACCTGGCGCTGGAGCAGATAGTGCGACGGGCAGGCGTCGACAGGGAAGGCACTATCTTTTACAAGTCCATCCAGCTGCTAGGATACGCGGATGATATCGACATCATCGCGTGTTCTCGCCGTGGCATTGTGGAAGCATTCACGGCGATTGAAGAACAAGCGAAACGAGTTGGTATTAAGATCAATGAGGACAAAACGAAATACATGCTGTCAAGCTAAAACCAATCCGTCGCTCACCCCCTGGGACAAAATATAACAATTGACAGCTACAATTTCGAGGTAGTTAAGGAGTTTGTCTACCTCGGGGCAGACGTAAATTCCACAAATGACACCACAGTGGAGATCCGGCATAGAATCGCCCTTGGCAACAGTTGCTACTTCGGCTTGTCCAAACAACTGGGGTCAAAACTCCTCACTCGAAAGA
This sequence comes from Eumerus sabulonum, assembly GCA_951905685.1. Taxonomy (NCBI): domain Eukaryota; kingdom Metazoa; phylum Arthropoda; class Insecta; order Diptera; family Syrphidae; genus Eumerus; species Eumerus sabulonum. Next base: position 49,412,175 of record OX645063.1, read on the forward strand.
CCAAAGGCATGCTTTACAAAACGCTCATTCTGCCAGTCTTGCTGTACGGAGCCGGAAGCTGGACGATAAGCAGGACAGCGGAGCTGATTTTGGGTTCTTTCGAAAGAAAAATTCTGCGCCGGATATTTGATCCTGTCTGTGTGGAAGGTGAATGGAGAAGAAGACACAACCGCGAACTCTACGCGAACTCTGGATGTAGTCCGGAAGGCAAGGATCCGTCGACTACACTGGCTCGGCCACATTGAGCGCATGGACATCAACGCTCCAGCTAAGAGGGTCTTCGACTCCGAGCCTCCTGGTTCGAGAAGAAGAGGAAGACCGAACCTCCGGTATAAAGACCAAGTAATCGCGGATGTAAGACATCTTGGTCTTGACAACTGGAAGCAGCGTGCCCGGGACCGTCAAGGATGGAAGGCAGCTATAGCTCAGGCTCAGATCCTCCATGGATCGCTGGCCTGATAAGTAAGTAAGTAAACATTCAATCGGCCATCATATACATCAGTATATGATATATTCGTATAACGCTTCACAAGATAGGCTTTATCAAGCCATCTTTTACGAGCGATAACCAAAAAGAAACGATACTCCTCCAAGGGTGATAAAAATATATTTTATTAAATCCACATGAAAACCCACTGGTCAATCCATCAGGGCAGCTCGTAAATTACAAGTGACACCCGACATATCCACCATCGCGGCGGTCACAAATGTCTTTCATATTGTCACATTCGATTACGAATTTAACACATCGCCACTGGGCGAAGGATACGACAAAGGGAAATGTAGAAAAGTGATTGAGAGTGGAGCAAAGTGGCGAAAAAGCACCGAGAAAGCAAATCAAAAGGGCATGGAAAAGAAATCATAATAAAATAGGAATTACATACGTCGATTGGTATTTACACACATGAAAGGATTCTGTTAAATTGCCTGATTTGCCGTCATTATTCTCCGCTCCTCCTGGCCGGGAGAAACATGTGGCAGAAGGGAGGAAATGTCACAAGCCTCCCCATTATTCACATCACTGATGTAGCAATCGTGTTACGCCCTCGACATTATTGTTGTCATAAGTGTCGTTTCCCGAAGCAATGAACAAAACAATTCCAAGCATAATGCGGTTTCGTTCTATCTGCTTTAAGGATAACTCAATCAAAATATTGTGAAAGGAGGAAACCGAATATAAAAGAGATGTTATGTCGTGCGGAAAAGTTGTTCATTCTGGCAATCATACTCTTGTGCATATAGTATGTACATGCATGCCATTAGTGAACGTACATGACTGAAGGCGCCCTTCAATACGGATTTTCAATCCTTCGAGTACGATTAGAAAACAGATGAAAAAGCGTGAGACGAAGTTTTTGTACTTTCCCTTTTTATAACTTCCTGGAGTGGATTTTGAACGATTCACATCAGTCGAAGAATAGGTAAACAGTGAAGGTGTTCTTTAAGAAGTCAAGATCCTTTTACCTTGCCGTTCACGGTATTACGGAAAAATACACGTATAGCTATCTGATAAATGCGGACAGAAGAAGGCTATCGTTTGTCAAATTTATCTAATCAAGTGCATGGAAAAGCAACTATAGAACAACGCTTACAGAAGAAAAAAAAAGTTATATGTTTATGTTATTACAAATCTTTTCACCATAGACCATTCAAAGCTTTACACCTAAAACGAGTTTTTCGTATCTCATATACAACTTTCATATACTTCAGGATAATTAGTGTTCAAAATTCACTTTATGATTAACCTCACATCATATAAACACAATAAATCATCCATTGAATATCTCTCATAACAACCTCCACTATACAACCCTCTTAGCTCAAGTGGGTACATTATATTGACACGATTTGCAGACGAAAAGCCGAAAAGCTAAGCTCATTTCCTCTCACCGCACGTCACCCTCGCATTGACAACTTAAATTGGATCAAACATTTTCCCATACTTCCGAAGGTTCCCAACGCATGCATCTCCTCCCTTCGCAGTGAAATCTATCTGCATAATCTGCAAAACAAGGTAGACCATAGATCCAACTCAGATAAATCATATACATGCCTCTAATAAATCATTCGATAACCCTTACCCTCTTCAAAACCACCAACCAATTCGGCATCCTACATTTTCCGTTCCGAACATACCCTCTTCACGTACCACTCGAGTCCCACATCAAAGCGTCGACCATTTCCTTCGGTATAGGGCAATTCCCCTTTTCATTTTGCCCTTACAGCATGCAAATACATTTTAAAACGACCTGCCCCATATGTACATGTCCCATCCAACAGTTTCTCTGCCAATACAGTCCCTCTAAATACAATGTCTCCTTGCCATAGATTGCATAATATCATTCAACTTGAGCTGCACTGGGATACGGTAAAGTAACCCAACTGGAACAATCTGAGTTGTGCAACAAACAGCCCACACCCTTCCCCCATCACGCTACTGCACTTACTCCTCGCATACACAATGTCACAAGTCAACTGACAAAGAAAATCTCTCAAACTTATCAGCAAAAAGGAAACGTAAACAAATAGAAAAAATATGTGCCCTTAATACGAAAATGTTGCCCTCACACGCAAGATAAAAAGGGTGGGTACACAGTCATCTTCACCAACGTCTGTTGTTCAACGTATTTAAACTACTTTTGAAAATGACCTAATAGTTGGTCTTTTGGATACATTGGATACATACTTACATACATTTTCAGTGGCCCGCATGTTTCACTAAAAGAGCCGCGGGGGTAATGCGCGCACGCGGGATCTCCAGGCCGTCATCGACTCTAACTCATCAGGAGCTATGCCCAAGCGCACACAGGCGAGCTCTTGGACTTGGTCCAACCACCTCGTTCTGGGTCTGCCAAGCGGTCGCCTGCCTGATGGTATTGCATCCTAGGCACGCTTCGGAGGTCGTGATGATGGCGACATTCGTCTCACGTGACCAAACCATCGAAGCATCCATCCGTTCGGAGAAGCAGCTGCTCAATATTGAGCTATGCCAAGCATATAATTCCGCTTGGAAGATGCTAAGACTCATTCCTAGGGCCTTCGAAATCTTCCGATTTGGTCCAAAGATGCCAACGTCAACGCCAAAAACCATCTTGGAGTTATCAGTGTACCACTTAAGGCCTTTAACGTTGAGCAAAGGATCACTGGTTTCCAAAGCTGTGCGGGATCAATATCTTAAATCTCTTGTCAAAAGTCAAGGTGTGTAATGCGTCCAGCCCAGGAAGATGTTGCAACCGTTTTAATAAAAAGGTGCAGTGGAGTTAGTCCAATTAGTGAATTTCGAACTGAAAGGACTGGTCCTTGCGGACGATGCCCTTAACCGCCGATACTGTCACCGAGACCTCTCCGGTTGTGGCCGATATGGTACGGCTATTTAGCATCGTCTTAGTCGAGTTATTAGCACTATCCTCTGCAAAATCCAAAAATCAGTTTTGGATACCGTGAACAAACTTTTCATATGCAAAGCCGGACCTATTACGTTCAATAGAAAATAAGACCTGGTGCCTTGGCTTCAGCATTTTATAGTTTCTGTTACTTAAAAGTATGACATTACGAAATACGAATCTGAAATTGAAAGGTGACGCAATTCGTTGTTTTTAATTTAACACTGACTACATCCGTACCGATTGTCTATGCTAAAAAGACGAAAGACCTACTACTCAATAGCATACATTTTAAGGTTGTTAATTACCAGCGTAACGAAGTGAATAAAGTGCCATCATTCAAGGGAAAGCAAATTAAATTGAAAGATAATGGCAATAAAATTCGTGTATCCATGTGATTAAATTGTTTTTCTCATTTTCCTGTTATGTTACTGCATGCTATGGGTATATGGTAGAGTTTTACTTTTCTTATCACGAGCATATTACATAGTCTTGTAGATGAAGTTATTTGTATTGTTAGACCGGCGACCACAGACAGTATTCGGATATGCTAGATACTTCACAAAACTCAATTTTAATATACTTACGGTATATATTTACTGTGTCCGTCAGTGAACTTGTCAGAAATAAACCACAAATATCGCACATCTTTGACAACAAAAAAACCCCAGACACAAACGTTGAGCCTTGAGTGCCCTTGGTAACGACTCGCACCTTGAACACTTGTAGCATTGTCATGTCACTCACATTTATTTTTTTTTATGTTTATTCTACATCGACTTGAGACGCTTGAATGCGAACAAACAGGATTCTGTCGAAAGACAGGGAGCTGTCTCAAATTATATTACACTGCGTCGCGGCGCAGTGGTTAGTGTGTTGGACTCTGGCCTACCCCTCGGCGGGGTACTGGCAAAAGCCCCCGTAGGTCCCTTTCACCTGTGTCAAAAAAATAAATAAATCACACACAACATGGGTGATTGAGAGAAGCTTGGCTCTGGCACGTCATGGGCTGTAACGCCACCAAAGCAAGCAAGCAAGTATTGTAAGACACAAAAATGTGCTCATCACCTATCGTCTTTCTGTGCTGATATTTAGAGGCCCGAAGTAATTGACGCCTTGTTCCTGTGCACACCTAATGATTTCTCATTGTAGTTGAGGCTAATATTAAAAATATGATTTTATGTTTTTTAGGAAGAATGAAAGGTCGCTAAGCACAAGTTTCGAATTTTTCTACATATGTACATATGTAGACATGGACAATATTTTAGCCGCACATTTTTTGAACTCACCACCTGTGATGGAGTTAGAAGACTCTTGTAGTCTTCCTGTCAACTGCGAATCAAAATATTTTTGCCCCCGACGACGTCATCAATACTAAGAAGGGCCTTTAAACTTAGCAACACGGATATACGATTTATCATCAATGGAACAAATTTTCAAACATAGCTCTGGAATATGAAGTTAAATATGATTGCCTGAGACTTTCAACTTTGGACTTGAACAACCTTTCATTTGTCTTGCGGCCAATCTTTCGTTGAATCAGCGAGCATACAATAGTGTTATAAATCAACAAGGGGGTGTCCGTGGTGTAGTGGTTCACAACCAACGTGAAAACTCAGTACGAGTTCCTCTCGAATCCTATTTAGGGGGTGGCCGTGGTGCAATGGTTAACATCATCGACCACCGAGCGGAAGGTCTATAGTTCAAATTCGCTTCAAAGCCAAGAAAAAGTAATTCCTATACGGACAAAAAGTATGCAACGCAGTTGTGAATGGAAAGTGACCAGACGTAGGCATAACACTTACAGTATATGGTCAACTGAAATTCATCCTCTGCGTATGCAATATTAAAGTGCTCAATCGGATTAGTACGGACTATAACCAACTCGGAATTTGGTCGGCTCTCGTCCTATCTAGGATAACCACGCCTGGAGAGTAGTGAACGAAAATCCACGACCCAAACCATTTGCACTCCGTCCAGGTTGTCTAACAAAAACATAATAAGAATACTACTCTTGAACCTGGGCGAATTATAAAACAAATTCGATGCTTGGTTCATCCCAAAAAATTATAATTTTCGCTTGAACGCCGGAGAAACCTAGTAAACAAGTTTGAAATCCGAGTTCATATGACCCGCCGCGGCGTTTTGTTGGATGGGCCAACTTCTCAAAAAATGAGAAATTATGCATATCTGCTAGCCACCAAGGTTCAGTATATTTCTCACCCTTCAATAGACCTTCTGTTCTGACACTCAATCCGTATTTTTGTCCCGGATAAAGGAGGCTTTCCGATTTCTTCGAGTATTTCTATCGCGCCACAAGAAATGTTCGGGCTTTTTGATCCTTATGTTACCGCAGAGAGCAGTAGGTTTCCCTTGAAGTCAATAAGAACACTAACGAGACAGAGCCTTACTTTCATAAAGGTGTGGGACTGATCCCCCCATCGACATTTCCTAGCTATCAGTCCATCATCGCAAGTCTCTCTGGTCTTTTGAAGCAATTCAATTTCCGATGGGCAAGATTAATGGTCTTAGTGTATATTACATATAGAATGACTGTTTTGACCGACAATTGTTTGGTACGGTACGAACGTCTTGAGATTGGAAGTTTTGAGCGCGTTCTCTACAAGATGAGATTCTTAAGCTTACCACTCTTGGGGTTGATTCAGTATGCATTATGTCCTTCAGTCTACTTAAGGCAAAGCTCCTTTAACGACCCACTGATATCCAGTTCATCTGCGAAGCTCTCTACCAGAAACGTACATTTCTTATAGTAAATACTTCTGTTTGTACTTGAGCCCCATATAACAAGATGGTAGTTTACTGCGACTCGAATGATTTTTTGTTTCGCGCTATGTTTAATATATTTGTTATTAATACATTTTCCCCAGACTGAACAGATTGCTCGTTTCGCTTCACGTACTTTATCTTCGGAATGTTTGTTCATATTTAACTTACCTGATATCAACACACCTTCTTCTTCTTAACGGGCGGTACAGTTCGGGGTGAACCTGGGTCTCAACCAACATGCTTTTGCTAGCCTTTCCCATTGCCGCACACCCAATTAGCTGAGGTCCCCTTCCACCTGTGTGCGCCATCTTAAGTGCGGCCGTCCTCTGCTTCTTCGTCCCTCGGGGTTGGAATCAAAGACTCTCCGGGCTGGAGCTGTGGTGTCCATTCGCAATATATGGCCCAGCCACCTTTGCGTTGAATCCGTAGACGCCTGCCTAGACTCATGTCGCTGTATAGCCCGTAAAGTTCGTGGTTGAATCTTTTCCTCCATCCCCCGTTTGCGTTTATAGGCGTCAAATCGATATAGAGTCAACTTTGTCGTTCGGAAGAGGACTCTATTACTCAATTGCCTCTTAAGCCCAAAGAAACAGCGATTGGTAAGAGTGATTCTGCGTTTGATTTCGGAACTGCTGTCGTTTTTCTAGGTCACTGCGGAGCCAAGATAGGCGAAGTCCTACCTACCTCGAACTTATATCTCCCAATACAAACGTTCTGGCCAAGACGTCGGTGGTGAGCGTCCTTTTTTGATGACAGCATATATTTAGTTTTGCCCTCGTTTACTGCCAAACCAATTTTCGCCGCCTCCATATCAATACTCGCAAACCCCTCATTGACATCTCGCTGTGATCTATATATTATGTCAATATCGTCGGCGTATGCAAGGAGCTGCGAGGACTTGAAATAGATTGTGCCTTGAAATTGTATTGGCCAGTGATTTTATCATTTCTAATAGGATGTTGAAGAAATCATACGACAGGGCCTAAATCTATTTTTGGAATTAAAACTATCGGTAAAGTGTTCACCGATTCGGATGGAGCAGCGAGCATTCTCCAAAGTCATCCTGCATGTATATCAGAGCTAGACATAGCGTTGCATAGCTAGTCTCTAATTACGCTGTTCAATGCGGCTTTGAAGTCGACAAATAGGTGGTGAGCGTCGACTTGAAATTCATTGGTTTTTTATAGGATGAGCCGTAGTATGAAGACTTGGTCGAGGATGGACTTCCCTGGCCTGAATCCGCACTGATAAAGACATATCAGCTTATTTACAAAAGGCTTCAGGCGTTCACACATAACGGCAGAGTAGATTTTGTAGGCGATGTTAAAAAGACTTATGCCTCTGTTGTTGGCGCAGTCAGAGGGATCTCCTTTCTTGTGGTTCGGGCGTACGATGCTGAGACTCCATTCCTCGGGCATGCTTTCTTCTGACCATATCTTACAGATGAGCTGGTGCACGCTCCTAACCAGGTCATCCCCAGCTGCCTTGAAGAGCTCAGCAGACAGTCCGTCTGCGCCAGCAGCTTTATTCGACTTGGGTTTCGATATGACATCTTAACTTCGTCGAGGTCAAGGGACGGAATTCTCTGCGGTCTTCATCGATTAGAACTAACATCGCCATTATACAGTCGGCAGGAGTGGTTTTTCCATATTCTCAGCATCGACTGCGATTCTACCACCGGGCGTCCGTTCTCATCCCTGCAGGCTTCCGTTCTGGCTGTATAACCTTAGCATGTTCGCTTTATCTGTTTGACAAAACTTCCGAACGTCACGCCTGCAGTAACACCTCTTCTTTCTTCTAAGAAGCTTATGCTCCACCCTTCTTTTTAACTCGTAGAGCTCACGAGCTGCTCTTGTGCTTTTATGCGGCGTTAATATTGGTGTTAATATAGGTATTTTTGGTTACCTCTTCTTCACAAGGGCTATATTGTCCAATTTTTAGTATAGGAATTGTTTTGGCTATGGACAGGCTTTGAACTACAGACCTTATGCTCGACAGTCGGTGATGTTTAACACCGCATCACGTCAATTATAAAATTCAAATGGTTTGCGATCCTCACCCGGTACCTTTTTCATTTTTGAATTCACTAAAGTAAATGGTGCATCTGAAAAATCGATACTGGTGAGCTATAGATATTCACTCGATGTTCAGAAAGGTTTCGAAGTGAACTTCTCATTGCTGAACATTAAGGGGTGGCACGATGAAATTTTTTCTTCCGTTCATCTGTTTAGCTGCACGCAGATGATTTAGCACCATTCAGAGTAATGACTTAATTTTGTTAATGATTTTATCTTGTTGTTCGGCATATGAGATTTAAATCTTTGTTTGCAGACGTGTTGGAATTGCACAACCATTTTTGCTTTTTCTTGTCCCCTTGTAAGAAGTCGCTTGCCTTATGGGGGATGCTTTCTTAATAATAATCTCTCCAAGTTATTCGATGTTCAGGGTTTCACTTGTATTTTGAAAGACATCAGGATGGACATCCTGGAGTATTTTAGAATACTAGACCTTATTAGATAGGAAGTATTAGCCGTAACTGTCAGAGGTCCGATCAGAAATTAACTGCAAATGTTGTAAACTCATAATAGTAAATAAACACTGACGTGACGTTGCTGCCACTACATCAAGTATGCATAGAAGAAGGAAATGAATAGAAGTTCTTTCACGAGGTACTTACATATATTTTTTGTGTCATTGCATTGACATATTGGCACCATAATTGGGACCTCATACAGTTCGCAGCAGAAGTTAGCTGCATATGTCATTCACTTTGTATGTGAAAACGGAAGAAGGAAAATTACTAAACGTAAATCGTACACCACAACGTATGCCTAATAAAAATCATACAAATACCAGGCACTTCATTCAATGACTCTTAAAGTAGCCCTTGGAAGCCACCGCAACCTTGTTATACCTCAAATGTTAAGTAACAAACAGCAAGCTGCACACTTAAAGCAATGAAATTATACATCAAAGCTAAGCAAACCGACAGGTTGTTCGGTCATTTTTTATCAAAAGTGTTCAACTTCTGATTACTCGAGTATATGTGCCCATCCATTCGCACAGTCATTCGAACAATTAGTACGATTCTCACGAGCGACGAGCCTAGTGAAACTATTTGCACTCAGAGCTTTATGAATATTTATACGCTCGCTGTTGTAACACTCTCTAAATGACTTTATCATGGTATAAATGTGAAACGAATTTTATATGAAATTTTTTATTAAATTATTCATGTTAAGTGCTTGAAATGATCATAATTAAAGCGAAAATACATTGACGAAGGTGATTAGTTCCACTAGTTCCACATATGAGACGAGGTTTGTTACCTGCGGGCAAGTGATATTCAACTAATGCTGGCAAGAGTTCTCTGAATTTTACAAACATATATGAGAAGTATTGTATAATATGTATTATAACTTTCAAACCAAGCTCTCTTAACTTTCGACGAGTCACCAAAGAAGTGTGTGGCCATATGTTAATTGCGGGGATGAAAACTAGTCATTAGTCTTAGGATGGTTTGTAGGTCCTGATTCTACGAACTTGTGTATAAATGCCTCTTACTTACTTACTTAACGGGCGCTACAGTTCGGGGTGAACCTGGGCCTCAACCAGCATGCCTCTCCACCTAGCACGATCTTTCGCTAGTCTTTTCCAATGCCGCACGCCCAGTTGGTTGAGGTCCCTTTCCACCTGTGCGCGCCACCTTAGGTGCGGCCGTCCTCTATTTCTTCGTCCCTCGTCCTGGAGCAGTGGTGTCCATTCGCTCTATATGGCCTAGCCATCTTAGGCGTTGGATCCGTAGACGCCTGACAAGACTCATGTCGCTGTACAACCCGTACAGTTCGTGATTGAATCTTCTCCTCCAACCCTCCTCTGTGTTTATGGGACCGAAAATCGAACGCAGAATCTTTCTCTCGAAACGACCAAGGATTTCCTCATCCGCTTTAGATAAAGTCCATGTTTCTGCGCCGTATAACAGGACCGGGATAATTAAGGTCCTATATAAGGTCAACTTGGTCGTACGAGAGAGGGCTCTACTTCTCAGTTGCCTCTTGAGCCCAAACAAGCAGCGGTTGGCAAGAGTAATTCTGCGATTGATTTCGAAACTGGTGTCGTTGTTCCAAGTCACTGCGGAGCCGAGGTATATGAAGTCCTTAACTACCTCGAACTTATATCTGCCAATATGCACATTCTGTTCAAGACGTCGGTGGTAAATGTCCCTTTTCGATGACAGCAGATATTTAGTCTTGCCCTCATTAACTGCCAAACCAATTTTTGTCGCCTCCATCTCAATACTCGCAAACGCCTCATTGACATCTCGCTGCGATCTACCTATTATGTCAATGTCGTCGGCGTATGCAATGAGTTGCGAGGATTTGAGATAGATTGTGCCTCTTGTATTGGCCTGTGATTTTTGCACAATCATTTCTAATATGATGTTAAAAAAATCACACGACAGCGCATCGCCCTGTCTAAATCCTTTCTTGACTTCGAAACTATTGGTCAGCTCTGCACCGATTCGGATGGAGCAGCGAGCATTTTCCAGGGTCATCCTGCATAGTCTGACGAGCTTAGCAGGGATGTCAAAAATAAACATGGCGTTATATATCTCGTCTCTAATTACGCTGTCGTATGCGGCCTTGAAGTCGACGAATAGATGGTGGACTTCCCTGGCCTGAAGCCACACTGATAAGGACCTATCAGCTTGTTTACGAATGGCTTCAGGCGTTCACACAAAACGGCAGCGAAGATCTTGTATGCGACATTAAGGAGACTTATTCCTCTATAGTTGGCACAGTCCAATGGGTCTCCTTTTTTTGTGAATCGGGCAAACAATGCTGAGACTTCATTCCTCGGGCATGCTTTCCTCTGACCATATCTTACAGATGAGCCGGTGCATGCTCCTTACCAGCTCACCCCCAGCCGCTTTGAAGAGCTCAGCAGACAGTCCATCTGCGCCAGCAGCTTTGTTCGACTTGAGTTTCGACATGGCAATCTCATCTTCGTCGAGGTCAGGGAGACGGAATTCTCTGCGATCTTCGTCGTTAAAAAAATGGGTCATTCTGCCTGACGGCGGTATGTTGGCTGTCATCGCCGTTATACAGTCTACAGAAGTGGTTTTTCCAAATTCTCAGCATCGGGGTGGCTGTGGTGCAGTGGTTATCATCATCGACCGCCGAGCGGAAGGTCTATAGTTCAAATTCGCTTCGTAGCCAAGAAAAAGTAATTCCTATACGGACTAAAAGTATGCAACGCAGTTGTGAATGGAAAGTGACCAGACGAAAAAAAAATCGACTGCGATTCTACTACCAGGTGTCCGTTCTCACCCTTACCGGCCTCCGTTCGGGCTTTATAGCCTTGAGACATTCGTTTTATCCGTTGATAAAATCTTCGAACATCGTGACTGCAATAGCAAGCAAGTTTTCAATCGCCCGATTCTCGTGTTCTTTCTTTTTTCTCTTGAGAAGCTTATGTTCCTCCCTTCGTAGAGCTCACGAGCCGCTCTTGTTTTTTTTTTTGTGTAGTGAGGCTTTGTATGCCTCCTGCTTTTCCGCATGAATCCTTCTACACTCGTCATCGAACCAGGTCTCTCGTCGTGGTGGAGCTTTAAGGCCCAGCACTTCCGTTGCTGTGCTCTTCAGGGCTTGTTTGCACAGGCTCCATTGTTGCTCTACTGACTGAGTGGAGGATTGAGGTGTATCGGAGAGCTTAAGTAAGACGCGGTTGGCAAAGGCACTGGCGATCTCCGGCGATAGTAGCTTTCCGTCGTCATAACTTGGTGTTCTAACTCTACTCCGCGGTGTTCGTGTTGTGCGTTGACGTATCTTGGCTACTACCAGATAGTGGTCTGAATCGATGTTCGCTCCTCAGAAAGTGCGAACATCAAGAACAGTGGAGGAGTGTCTGACGTCAATCGCGATGTGGTCAATCTGGTTGGTGATTGATTTATCTGGCGACCGCCAGGTGCCTTTGTGTATATCGAGGTGAGAAAATCATGTGCTGGCTACAAGAAGATTTCGCCACGTGGCAAGGTCCGTTATCCTGTGTCCGTTATCGGATGGGGTGTCATGTAGGCTGTGTTTGCCGATGACCCGCTCAAAGATGCTTTCTTTCTTTACCCAGCTTAGCGTTAAAATCTCCTAGTATGATTTTGGTATCATAGCTGGGGCATTGGTATATGTTCCGTCTAGGAGATCAAAGAAATCATCTTTGATTGAGTCATCCTTGTCTTCCGTGGGGGCATGGTCGCATATCAGGCTGATGTTACAGAAATTTGCCTTGATGCGGATCGTTATGAGGCGTTCACTCACATACCGGAAACTTAGGACTTTATGTCTTAGTCCACCTCTAACAACAAATCCGCATCCAAATAGTCTCTGTCCTGTCTCCCTGTAGCAGTCACCGTAGTAAATGTCGCAGTTTTTCATCCGCTTTTTACCCGGTCCATTCCATCGCATTTCCTGGATGGTGGCTATGTCCGCTTTATAGCGGTCTAAGGCGTCCGCAATTGTGTTGGCCGCACGTGATCTGTTTAGGGACCTAACATTCCACGTACAGAACCGAAGGTCCTTGTTTGTTTTTTGTTTTCTTTAAGGTCATCAACATAGATCCGTTCCGTTTTATTATCCGAGGTTGTTATTTGTTTCTGAGCAATTAGCGGTTTTACGGTTATGGTTCGCTAGACCATAGCCCAACCGACACTAATCCTGTTTGGTGGCGCAGGATACTCGCCTTTCGGCCTCTTCCGTCAGTAATTTCCCTTTTAAGGAAATTTGCCTCACTTCTTATTAATATTGACAGCGCTGAGATGCTGGTTTGACTTTTTCCAAAATTTTTTGCCCAATTGGCAATAGCGTTCCTCCTCGGCGGGGTACTGGCAAAAACCCCCCGTAGTATAACTTGCCTTGAAAAAGCTTCAAGGCTTTCGGAACCCGCATTAAACTGTAGGTCCCTTTCAACTGTGAAAAATAAATCACACACAACATGGATGAATGAAGAGAAGCTTGGCTCTGGCTCTTCATCGGATGTAACGCCACCAAAGCAAGCAAATTGCCATATTGAAAGTAAGCGAATAATTTTTGGAGTGCTGATTCTGACGTAATGATAATCTTCTTTGGACGACCTTCTCGAAATTCGTCCTGTAAAGTAGTGCGACCTCGATTAAATTTGGAAAACCAGTAAAACGCAGTGGCTCGAGGTGGTGCTTTATTACCATAAATCAATTCGAGCGAGTTGATCGGCACACTGTTATTGGTTTAATCGACGTCGAAAATCATGGAACATGTCTACAATTTATTTCTATCTTCTGACCAAGATGAATGTTTCAAGTACCTCTAAAGAATACAAACAGCACTTGTATGACAAAGCGTTCTGAGTAGCATTACCTTTGAATTGTCAAACTTTACCATGATAATATCAGCTTTAACCACTCACACAGCCTGTATATGCAAATGACATTGATCTCATTTAGAGAATAAAGCGAGATCTCAAGATAAGCCAGGGTATCTACTAAGACCACCAACCATAAGTGAATAAGTCTTCAACAACGTTAACATCGTTGTCTTGCTATAATTCCTAAGAAAAAAAATAAAACATTTCCAAACCATCTGATTGGTGTGGAAAATAAATTTCCGAATTTCCGTTCAATACGTACAACCTTTTTTCTTACATTTATCTTTGTGTCTTGTTTTGATACTTCTGTCGACCTCGCCAGTTCGTGCGGAAGTCGAACTATGTACACTGAAGCTATTCTAGAACAGCAGCTATAATTTTAATATTTCGGCTTCTTTGGCTCACTTATGATCCGACCAAAGATGTGTTGCGACCGCTCATAATTTGAGGTCAGGAGGCTACAGTCTGGTGTGAAGCTGGGCCTCAACCAACAAACTTCTCCAGCTGGTACGGTCTTTTGCGGTTAAGGTCGCCTTCCACCCGTGTGTCCCACCTTAGATTCGCTCGTTCTCTGCTCCGTCGTCCCGCGGGGTTGGACTCGAAGACTCTTCGGGCCGGAGATATGTCATCCATTTGCTCTACATGGCCTAGCTATCCTAGACGTTGGATCCGTACTAGGCCGATGTCGCTGTACCGCCCACATAGCTCGTCGTGTATCTTCTTCTCCAATCTCCGTTTATACAAATGGGATCATAGATTGAACTCAGAATTTCCTCCCGAGAGGAGGACCGAGATGATTAGGGTTTTGTATACCGCAACTTTGGTCTGTCGAAAGAGGGCTCTACTTCTCAAATGCCTCTTGAGCCGAAAGAAGCAGCGGTTGGCAAGAGTTATTCTGCGTTTTATCTCAGCGCTGGTGTTGTTGTCGCTGGTCATCAGTGAGCCGAGGTAGATGAATTCCTTGCCACTTCAAAGTTATATCCGCCCATGGTGACGTTCTGGCCAATACGTCGATGTTGTCCGTTTCTTTTAGATGAAATTTGATATTTGGTATTACCCTCATTAACTTTGAGACCCATCTTAGCCGCTTCAGTACCTTTCAGTTGCCTTTCAGTTGCCTCTTGAGCTCAAAGAAGCAGCGGTTGGGAAGAGTTATTCTGCGTTTGATGTCAGTGCTGGTGTTGTTGTCGCTGGTCACTAGTGAGCCAAGATAGACGAAGTCTTTGACCACTTTGAATTTGTAGCTGCCAATTTCGACGTTCTGGCCGAGACGTCGCGTTGGTGTGGTGCGTCTTTTTGGATGAGAGCATATATTTCGTTTTACCCTCTTTAATCGAAAGGCCCATTTTAGCCGCTTCTGCTTCAATAATTTCGAACGCATCATTGGCGTCCCGCTGTGTTCGTCCAGTTACGTCAATGTCATCCGCGTACGCAAGCAGTTGTGCAGACTTGAAATAGATCGTACCTCTTGTGTTGACCAGTGAGTCTCGCATGATCTTTTCAAGCACGATGTTGAACAAATTACATGACAGTGCGTCTAAATCCTTTTTTAACATCAAAGGTCACGGTTAATTCACTACCGCACTTAATGCACAATCTGGCGAGTTTGGTAGGGATGTCAAAACTTGACATGGCGCTGTAAAGCTCGTCTCTATGCACACTGTCATATGTATGTATGTTGGCGTTACAGTCCATGAAGGACCTGAGCCGAGCTTCTCTCTCAATCACCCATGTTGTGTGTGGTTTCTTTTTCCCATAGGTGAAAGGGACCTACAGGTTATTTCCAGTTCCGAACGGCGAATTTCGAGAAGCTTTTCATGACAATTTTACTACAGAGGGTTTTGTCAGAGCCACGCTGAGGAGAAACACCGTGAAAAACACGTTCGATGACATGGCTGTGTCGGGATTCAATCCCGTGTCATCGGCGTCAGAGGCCAACACACTACCCACTGCGCCACGGTGCTCTCTCACACTGTCATATGCGGCCTTGAAATTGAAAAGGTGATGGGTGTCGATGTGTTATTCTTGGGTTTTTTCCAAGATCTGCCGCAAGGTGAATATTTGGTCTACTGTGAATTTACCTGGCCTGGCACCACTCTGATACGAACACATTATCCACAAGGGGTTTCAAGCGTTCACACAGTATGGCAGAGAAGATCTTGTTAGCGATATTAAGGAGACTCATTCCCCTGTAGTTGGCGCAGTTATAGTGGGTCTCTTTTCTTGTGGACTGGGCAAGCGATGCTGAGATTTCATTCGTCTGGTGCATGCGCCCTGCCAGATCATCTCCAGTCGCTTTAAATAGCTTTGAAATTACTAGCTTAATTTCATGTAGGTCGGGTGGATGGAATTCCCTCGCATCTTCGTCCGTTGCGAATGGATCATTCTGCCTGACAGTGATATTAGATCTTTCATCGCCGTCCGTCTTCATCCCTACAGCCCATAGCTTTGGCTTTATAGCCCTGGCATGGTGACAATGCTCCCACTGTTGTTCTGTGGGTCGTTCCGGTGTCATTGGAGTTTGCGAGAGGTTAAGGGAAACTTGATCGCCAAAGGTCCTATCAGTCTCCTGCGATTATAGCTTTCCGACGTCAAACTTTCGTTGTCCAGCTCGACTCCGTGGCATCCTTGATATCTTCATTAGTACCTTGGCTACAACAAGGTAGTAATCCGAGTGCGGTCCGAGGCTTGTGGTTGTTTCGGAACAATTATTTTCTTTCGTGATTGGGATTTTACCCCTAAGCACATTCCCCAACCTGCAGGGCCAGATTGCTCTATCCCCAGGAACAAGGGGTCGGGTCGCTGCACACATCGGTTCACTACCTGACGGGTGCCAGGGCAGTTATTTAGGGGAGGCCACGTGAATGTTGTGTGTTAACTTGGATTGAGAAGTGACAGAGATCGAACCTGGCGTTTGCCATGTTTAACGCGATCAACTTCTTTGCTCTGTTTTCTCGCTCTCTCCCCCCCAATTGGCTAACTATATATAATATGTCGTTACGAAAATTACTAGTCCAGAATAGGGTTCGATCACTGGATTGCAATTAACTACCACTGTTTGCTTGTTTATCCAATACACACACTTTATTATTCCACCTCAGGTCAAAGATCTGGGCGCTTCGTCTTTATCACAAGCTTTTATAACACTTAACACTTTATTGCCTACTCCTTTTTTACATACTTTGTCTCTACAGCTCGCTAGATGGCTTGATTACTTTCACACCGGATCACTGGTTACTGAGTCACTGAATACTGAATGCTCCCGAGGGTGAGCGTTCTCGCTTATATAGCCCTCGGTCCACTCTCTCGAATGTTCGCCGTCAGACGTTCTCCTTCCTAAGTCTCTAGAATGCTCCATGCTCTGGCTGTGACAGCAGCCGCTGAAAGTTACCATCATTTCCTTTTTAGTTGCCACGCCACAGAGCATTCCAAACTTTGACAGCGAAATTCGAACACAACCCTCGGTTTGTGTCCGCAACAATATATTCTCATTTTAAGGAACACTTGCATGTGTTTCGATGCAAATAAAACAATGGGCTCTGATAACCTGGTCTTGGACCTACACTAAAGATGTACAGGGAAACAATGCTTTAAACCGTTGTTGTTAGAAAATTAATATATGCTCTCCTTATTCATACAAACCACAACTAAAACATTCTTTTTTCTGCTTCTTTTCAGGTATGTACTTACTTGTCATAACTAAATATCGGATTCGGTAAGCTATTAGAGAAACATGTCTACCGACTTATTAGGAATGTGCAGGTGATTTCAGTTAAATTGTATCCAATTGCAGACAGATATATGCTGGAAATGAAAAATTCAAAAAGCCAAACGACCTTTCGCGTTATTTGAAATTCAATTATCTATTAAACATAAGTAACCTCCTGAGATATGTACATGCAAGGACTCTATTAACTTGAAAATGAGACATGATTCAGCAATCACACTTTTTTTGACGAAACCGAATCGACTTCGGCTATATTTCATGTGTTGTAGCATCTAAAAGTGATTGGTATCTTCGTCTACCTGATCAGATCCAACAATCGACTTCAATGTTATCTTATTGCAACATACCTTCGATAAAAGTTGCCAGTACTGCGATATCTTGTAGTTGAAAATCAACTTCAAAAAGTCAGAGATTATTTTATTCAGAATGCCTTTGTCTGAGGCTTCTATGAGCACCAGAAAGCACTGGTGAAAGTTCGCAATTATTGAGCCGGATGGGCGTTCACAAGCAAATAAAATTGTAGTGAGATACCTGGGGATCTAGCTGAATCAGTATCTATATTTTGATATTTTTGAAATATTGATGCTCTTCTGGAAATAGACTCTATAGTGAAGGTAATCTGCTACATGGTCTTAATAAGGCCCATGATTGCCTGAGGATTTCCCGTTTGGTTTAATGTGAGAGCAAGCTTTCCATAAAACACCAACGTCGGAGTATATGAAATTCTATCCGCAAAGGGTCCTTAACAATAGGGTGAGGATTTTTGTTCCGCAGAAGCATTCCCCTATTTGGATCTGGGTGGGCTGATCTAGGACAGATTGCTATTCTGTGGCTCGTAGTTCTGTGGAGTGGCGACTTTACGAACCTATCGTTGTGCTCTATGAACTTGAACTCCTCAGGTACAGCAGGATGGTTTCTGGTGGCTGGAACAAACTCCGTCACTGGTATAATTTTATACAGACAGCCCATTTACATAGCAAGTAGTTTATAGTAGGCTAAGATAGTTTAGAGTATATATATATATATATATATATATATATATATATATATATATATATATATATATATATATAAAGGGTGTTTTTTTTTAGAGGTATAGAACTTTGAAATGGAATAAAACAAAGATGATTTTACTTTTTTCGAAAGATAATCTTCCGGCATTATAATTTAAACATGATTGTTGGCATATGACCACCATGGCTGGCTCGGACGAAGTCTATTCTGGAAGTCCAATTTTCGATGCCTTTTTCCAATATTTGCGGCCGTATATCGGCAATAACGCGGCAAATGTTGTCCTCCAAGTGGTCAATCGTTTCGGGATTATCTGCGTAGACTAGTGACTTCAGACATTTTCACAAAAAATAGTCAAGCGGCGATAAATCGCACGATCTTGGAGGCCAATTCACGGGCCCGTTACGTGAAACTATGCGGTTACCCAACATTTCCTTCAATAAATCAGTTGTGGCACGAGCTGTGTGACATGTTGCGCCGTCTTTTTGAAACCACAGCTCCTGCACATCACGGTTGTTCAAATGATGAACGAAATAGTCAGTAATCATGGCTCTATAGCGGTCACCATTGACTGGAACGTTCTGGCGCGCTTCGTTTTTAAAGAAGTACGAACCGATTATTCCACCAACCCATAAACCACACCAAACAGTCAGTTTTTGTGGATGTAACGGTGCCTTAATCCTCAATCATCACTCCAAATACGGCAGTTTTGTTTATCGACGTATCCATTCAATCAGAAGTGAGCTTCATCGTTAAACAAAATTCGCTTATGAAAATTGGGATCAACAGCAATGTTGTTTTAAGCCCATTCACGGAATCTACGCCGTACTAGGTGATCCTGTGGCTTCAATTCTTGCACGATTTGGATTTTGTAAGCACGAAAACCTATATCTTTCCGCAAAATCTTCCATAAGGCGTATGGACACAAATCCAATTCCTGTGCACAATGGCGGATAGACTGATTCGGGTCTTCCTCTACGCTACGCTTTACAGCAGTAATGACTTCTTCTGTGCGCACTGTACGACGTCTCTGTAGATGCGTATTATCATTTAGTGAAAACGTGGTGCGAAAACGTTTCATAGTTAATCGAATTTATTGTTCTCATGAACGATTATGTTGACCATAAAATTGACGTAGTGCGCGATATGTATTTATTTCGAACAGAACCATGATTTTCAAAAAAATTTGCACAATTTCGAAGCGTTGTTCAGGCGTCAGTCTGTTCATGTTGAAATGCCTAGCCAAACTAAAAATAAATCACTTGAAAAATAGTGTTGCCAACTTAAAGTTGTATACCTAAAAAAAAAACTCTCAGTGGTGGTTATCCTAGATAGGACGAGAGCCGACCGAATTCCGCTTTGGTTATAGTCCGTAATAATTCGCTCGAACACTTTTAGTATTGCATACGCAGAGGATGAATTTCAGTTGACCATAAACTGTGAGTGTTATGCCTGCAGCAGTACGTCTGGTCACTTTCCATTCACAACTGCGTTGCATACTTTTTGTCCTTATAGGAATTACTTTTTCTTGGCTATGAAGCGAATTTGAACTATAGACCTTCCACTCGGCGGTCGATGATGTTAACCACTGCACCACGGCACGACGTTGTATGCTACCTCATCATATTAAAATGGCTAGTCCGTTGCAGGAAGGTTATAGACATATTACTTTGATGATCAGAAATCTCCATGATGAGATAGCTGATCATCAAAGTGTCCATTGAATTCAAATCAATTGCCTTACTTGACAGCAAAGAGGTGAAAAGGTGAATAACAGTAAATATAGGAAAAAGGTTTGCAGCTAGGATTAACATATGAAGGACATAACAGGGATCAAAGCTTGGAAGTGTGCTATTGGTTGTAGGACATGATCGAAAGTTAATTTCACAACAATTGAATTTGTTGCAACATTTGATATCTTAACCTATCAGGATGGAAAAGGAGGGGAATAGCAGTTTTACGAAAGGGTTTGCAGCAAGGATTAACTTAGCAGTGACACAATAGGGATCCTTAAAGTTTAAAAAGTAAATATTATTGGTTGTTCGTAATTATAGAAAAAAGGGTTGCAGCTGGGAATAATAGATCAGACACAATAGGGATCAAAGCTCGGAAGTTTGCTACTGGTTGTGGGATATTATCGACTAACCTTAGGTCAGTCTGTGATCATGGGGATTTTTTGAAAATCGAATCTTCTTTTCATAACTAGCGAATGCTAGTTACTACAGACAATTGTCGATGCATATGCAAGAATTGAAACAAAAAGACATATCTTTATACGTTCCAATCAGAAGAAGCTGAAAGGTGAAAATTGTAGTCACCTGCGGACGCTGTCAACCAAAACTAGTTGGTTAGTTAGTTAGTTAGTTAGTTAGACTATTTATTAAACAGAAAATATAATATGTATTTACAATTCATTCCAGATTCTTAGTCTATGTATATGGTTTGGCTGAAGGCCGTCTACCAAAACTAAGATACTTAAAATTAAGGACGATTGATCTTTTATAGGAGGTCCTCGGTATATGCATGAACGTACGTAAAATACATTCTGCTATGTAAGAAGATATGGCCGTCCAAGAGTTCAGATTTAGCTCTTGTTAGTGTAAAGAATCAAAATGACGAAGTAATTTCATATCAAATTGGTAGATATGTTATTTTGGCGCATGTTGTTATTTTCTATTCATGAACGATTTCCTCCGGTTATATATATGTATAAACGTTCATTTGGAAAATGGTCAAAAGGTTTACTTAAATATCAATGATGTCCAAGCAGTTTTAGAAAATCTAAAAAGTTAGCATTGTCTGCTTTTTTTACTTTGTGCCGGAGTGATGAATTTGCACCTACTTTACGTTACAAGGACGTTCTAGCTTACTATACATTCGGTGAGTCCAGACGAAAATTTCAACCGCGATGTCGCGGAACTCATGTTGTCAAAAGCTCATTCATGTTCATAACACCAATTGAAGCTAACTATATGGAAAATCCAGTTTGTAGTCAGCGATGTATACATACTACATCGATACGTGGGCGAAGCTACACGGATCAGCTAGTATATGTATATAATATATGGATGTATGTATGTTGGCGTTACAGTCCATGAAGGATGAAAGCCGAGTGTTTCTCAAAGGTGAAAGGGACCTACAGTTTTTTGCCGATTCCGGACGGTGAATTTCGAGAAGCTTTTCATGACAATTATACGACAGAATCCTGCCGAAGAGGAGCACCGTGAAAGACGTGCGATGACTTGGCTGTTGTCGGGATTTAATCTTGTGTCATCGGCGTCAGAGGCCAACACACACTACCCACTGCGCCCCAATGGTGTGCCACCGTGCGCGAGTAAAGGCGGGACAGTAACAGAGAAAGTGTTCTGTTGTGTCGTCGTCTTCGCAACATGCCTCATAGAGCCCCACTGATGCCGATCATGAAGAAATGCTTAGCAAAAGTCTAATGGCCCGTAATGACGACCGTAAGTCTTCTGCAGTCAATGCTCCTTAAGGATAAGATGAATGCTGCGGATTTCTTTCAGACATCACGGCGTACGCGCATAGTCATCCATCACCAAGGTTATTCCCCCCATATACGATTGTGTGCATTAAAGACCGAGTTGTTGATATGGGTATTGGCCGTAGGAGCACATAGATTCAAGGCGTGTTCAGTTCCTGAGAAACTCTCCTCTGAGGCCATTCTGGCGAGTTCATCGGAGATCTCATTTCCTAGGATCCCAGAATGATCTGGGACCCAAACAAGCCTTAGTCAGTTTAGTCTACCGACTTTGTTTAGGAAGGGCTCAAGTTCAAACACTAACTTGGAGCTTGGCTGTCACTGTAAACGCATATGTTTTTATTCTTCCACCTATGCTTCAGAACGTAGTGCATGGCCAACAAGACCACGTGTTTTGTGACTGAAAAACAGACGCATATTTTGCTAACGAGAAGTGCGGTCGGATGTTTTCGCGCTCAAAGAAGACCCCAGCATCGGACCCCAGACCAGACTTGGAGCCATCTGTGAAAACGCCAAGAAAATCCTTTTCAGGTTCGGTATGTGGCCAGAGCCAATCTTCACGCCATGTGATAATGCAGTACTTATATGTACATATGTATGTAGAATACATTCGCCTTGGTACCTCCTTGAACTTCGTTTAAGAAGACATGTTTATTTATGTAGGTACGTATATGTATGTCACACCCAGGGATTAACTTAAACTCCCTAAACGCCCTAAAAGTCAATGTTTAGGGCGCCTGAAGTATCCTTTAAACAGCCAAGGCAGGTAGAATAATATCAAGAATTTACTCATACACTCTTCAATCCCAAATCACAGTGAGATAGAAAATCCCCTTTGAAGTACTTTTGATTCAAATTCAAACCGATTGACCACCAACGATGGTGAAAGGACTCCATTTCAGTTAATTAAACGAATAGAAGGAGAAAACAGATTTCTTTTGAGCTTCCGTCTGACCGAAGAAGCACCCCAGATGATCAAATGCAAATGACACATTTAATTTCTGTGGCACAAAGCGAAATGGAATTTCCTTGAAGACTAACGCCACTTAGGCGGGCCAAGAAGGATATCTTCTTCAAGAAATTACTATGAAAAAAGTAGTCGCTGTGTGTCTGCTCGAGGATGTCTCCACTTGCACCCGTCCACAGTCGCCTATGCCGCTGTCCGTTTGAAATTGATTGCGAAAACGAGTGAATTGGTTTTTATCCTACCCTTCTTGGCTGCCGTGTCTGCAATCTCTACGAAGCGGGCTTTATATCGTATTCGTATTATGGCTTGTGTTCGTCTTCGATTTCCTCCACATTTGGTCCTTTTTCTATTTATATTTCTGTTTGCTTCGTCTTGTTGTCGCTGTCAATACATGGAGGACATCAGAATAAACACTGAGATGAACAGGGAAACAGCAAAAAACAGTTAAGAGGGATTCCATTACAAAATAAGGACCTTTCTTTGTTCTTGACAGCAGAGTATCGGAATAGAAAGGAAAAATTGTTCTTAACAATCTCGAGCTTAGGAGGAACATTTCATACCATAGATAAACAGTCAATTAGATTCATAGAGATTTCAATCTGCATTTGAAGTATTCATACCCTTCTTTGCTTAGTGATTTAATGTTGGCTAAGATGAAGGAGAATGGGGAATTGTATTTACTTAGTGATTGGTTGAACGAGTTCACTATTGAGTTTGCCGATGAATATGCAGTTTACTTGTTGAGTAGGACAATGTCGAACCGAATATTTTTAGGTTAATTATAGTCTTTTCATTAATGCTTCCAATATATGTACATACTTCGGGCGTTACGGGTTCTGAAAAAAATTAGATTTCCCATTATAAATTCAGCGTTGATGCTACTGAAAGATAACCCCAGAAATAGATGCTCGCAATGTTTTGTTTCAACTTTAAATATGGGGCATCGAGTTAAAATTCCAGCTGCCTAAAAAATAGTTTCCAAGCATAAGTTATGTATTTACTTACTTACTTACTTTGATGGCGCTACAGTTCGGGTTGAACCAGGGCCTCAACCAACAAGCCTCTCCAGCCGGCCCGATCTTCGGCCAGCCGCTTCCAGTGCCGCACGCCCAGTTGGTTGAGGTTCCCTTCCTCCTGTGCGCGCCACCTTAAATGCGGTCGTCCTCTGCTGCGTCGTCCCTCGGGGTTGGATTCAAAGACTCTCCGGGCTGAAGCCGTGATGACCATTCGCTCTACATGATCCAGCCATCTTAGGCGTTGAATCCGTAGACGCCTGACTAGACTCATGTCGCTGTACAGCCCGTAAAGTCCGTGGTTGAATCTTTTCCTCCATTCCACGTCTGCGTTTATAGGCCCGAAAATCACGCGCAAAATATTTCTCTCGAACCGACCAAGGGCCTCCTCATCCGCTTTTGATAGTGTCCATGCTTCTGCGCTTTACAACAGGACCGGGATGATACGGGTCTTGTATAAAGGCAACTTTGTCGTTCGGGAGAGGGCTCTATTACTTAATTGTCTCCTGTGCCAGAACGACGTTTCGGAACTGATGTCGTTGTTCCAGGTCACTGCGGAGCCTTAACTACCTCGAACTTATATCTACCAATACAAACGTTCTAGGCAAGACGTTGGTGGTGAGCGTCCTTTTTTGATGACAGCATATATTTAGTTTTGCCCTCGTTTACTGCCAAACCAATTTTCGCCGCCTCCATCTCAATACTCGCAAAAGCCTCATTGACATCTCGCTGTGATCTACCTATTATGTCAATATCGTCGGCGTATGCAAGGAGTTGCGAGGACTTGAAATATATTGTGCCTCTCGTGTTGGCCAGTGATTTTTACACAATTATTTCTAATATGATGACTATCGGTAAGGTATTCACCGATTCGGGTGGAGCAGCGAGAATTCTCCAAAGTCATCCTGCTTAGTCTGACGAGTTTAGCAGGTATGTCAAAGGTAGACATAGCGTTGTATAGCTCGTCTCTAATTACGCTGTCGTACGCGGCTTTGAAGTCGACAAATAGGCGGTGAGTGCGATTTGGAATTCATTGGTTTTTTCCAGGATCTGCCATAGTGTGAAGATTTGGTCGATGGTGGACTTCCCTGGCCTGAATCCGTACTGATAAGGACCTATAAGCTTATTTACAAAAGGCTTCAGGCGTCCACACAAAACGACAGAGTAGATTTTGTAGGCGATGTTAAGAATACTTTTTCCCCTGTAGTTGGCGCAGTCAGAGGGGTCTCCTTTCTTGTGGATCGGGCATACGTTACTGAGACTCCATTCCTCGGGCATGCTTTCCGCTGACCATATCTTACAGATGAGCTGGTGCACGCTCCTAACCAGATCATCTCCAGCTGCCTTGAAGAGCTCAGCAGAAAGTCCGTCTGCGCCAGCAGCTTTATTTGACTTGAGTTTCGATATGGCAATCTTAACTTCGTCGAGGTCAGGGACGGAATTCTCTGCGGCCGTCGTCGATTAGAAATGTATCATTCTGCCTGACAGCGGATATTGAACGGATATTGAGCAACATCGCCATTATACAGTCGGCAGGAGTGGTTTTTCCATATTCTCAGCATCGACTGCGATTCTACCACCGGGCGTCCGTTCTCATCCCTGCAGGCTTCCATTCCGGCTTTTTAACCTTGACATGTTCGCTTTATCTGTTGATAAAACTTTCGAACGTCACGCCCACTGCTGTTCTATTGATAGCGTGGAGGATTGAGGTGTATTGGAGAGCTTGAGGGAGACGCGACCGGTTTAGTAGCTTTCCGACGTCATAACTTTGTGTCTTTATTCTACTCCGCTGCGTTCGTGATATCCGTAAGCGCATCTTGGCTACTACAAGATAGTGGTCCGAGTCGATGTTAGCCCCTCAGAAAGGTCGGACATCAAGAATAGTGGAGGAGTGTCTGACGTCGATCGCAATGTGATCAATCTGGTTGGTAGTCGGTTGATCAAAAGTTCGCCAGGTGCCTTTGTGTATATCGAGGTTCCCCGTAGCAAGATTTCGCCACGTAGCAAGATTAGAATAATAACTTTTTCTAGAAGGTTCGAAAAGTGTGTTAAGGTTTGGCGTTTAGACTTGTATTATGTTAACTTGGAAAACCTGTTGTCCAACCTTTTGGTGTAACTTACGATTATTTAAGAACGCTGGAGATTTTTACTGTTTTTTTTTTTTTTTTTTTTCTTTCTTCTTTTCACTATAAATAAATTTAAAAATTTCAATTCTTTCCTTACCCAACTTAGCATTGAAGTCTCCAATTACAATTTTGATATCATAGCTGGGACATTGGGCATACGTTCTGTGTAGGAGATCGTAGAACTCATCTTTGGCGGAGTCATCCATGTCCTCCGTGGGGGCGTGGACGCAGATCAGGCTGATGTTAAAAAATGTTGCCTTGATACGGACTGTTATGAGGCGTTCGCTCACATGTCGAAAGCTTAGGACTTTTTGCCTTAGTCCACCAACAACAAATCCGCATCCAAACAATCGTTGCCCTCTCTCCCTATAGCAGTCGCCGTAGTAAATATCGCAGTTTTTAAACCGCTTTATACCCGGTCCATTCCATCGCATTTCCTGGATGGCGGTTATGTCCGCTTTATAGCGATCTAGGGCGTCCGCGATTTGTTCGGCAGCCTGTCTAGGGACCTAACATTCCACGTACAGAGCCTTTTTTCGTTTTTTGCAAGGGTCGTCAACATAAATCCGGTCCGTTATATCCGAGGCTCATGGTTGTTTCGTAGTTTGTGGTTTTTTTACGGTTACGGCTTACTAGGCCGTAGCCCAACCGTCTAATCCTGTTTTTTTGGCGCAGGAGGCTCGCCATTCGCCCTTCCCCGTCTGCAATTTCCAAAGAAAATCTCCTGATGGCACCGCGAGGAGGTGGGGATAGGACTTACTAACAGTGCCGCAAGATGTTCGACTGCGGTGGCTCTTCTCGCTTTTTAGCAGAAGAGCCACCAAATTGCCAATCTTTTCAGTTCGTTATTAAGCAATAGCGCATCAAATAAAATTGTGAACTTATACTTTTTCCGTCTACCAACACCGCCTGGTCTTGCTTAATGTCGCCATTAAATTAATTTACGAGGACAGTTTCTAATATCGCCCTGTAGGTCGACCTGTTGAAACTACATTATACTACAGCGAATTGTAATTTAATCTTGTAAACACTTGTGGGGTTTTTGAGAATTATTCGTCCTCTTGTTGTCGAAGTATAATACTAACAAAATTCCTTATTTCATTTGGATACCTCTGCTTTTATACTTGAATTTTTTAATTTGTGTAGAGGAGTGGATTGGTTTCATTTGGCTGGCCACAAACAGTTTTTCAGATATCCTTGACTGCATAGTTACCATACAGTGTCTGTATTTACTGTTTCTTGAGGAATACACCTACCGTCAAATCTGCCTTTGGATTAACTTATTCAGTTTCTAACTCTAGTCTCCATAACCCATCCAAACGGTTGGAATACATCTAAAAGGAGCATTAAAAAAGTATTATTCGACCAGAGTGCAAACAGGTCGTTGATAAAGTAAACCAAAACCCAAAGTTTTACTCTCGAAAATCACTTGTAGACGTCCGTCAGTTTGAAACGCACGTCACAATCTTTACACATTCATACATATTCGAGAGGATATTCATCCCGAAAAGAAGGGAAATAAAAACAAAAGGAGTAAAAAGCAACTAAACTAAATAGTCAGTAAACGATAACAGACTCTATGAAATCCCGTAGGATTTCTATTCTGCACACTAAAAAGTATCTTCAGATCTGACAGGCCAGCCCGAGCCAGAGGGCAAGAGGATGATGATTTTAAAAGAACCCCTCGTTCTCGTATGTATTTCTTTTAATTTTTGTTTTTCAACTCTGCTCACGTTGGGTAAATGTTTTACCCGTCATCTCGTAAAAGCGCTGGGTACAAGGATGAGCGCAAAACGAGAAAGGACTTTTCTCCAAAATCAAGAAACTGAAAGACAAGTGCTCGTGCCATGTACATATGTGTGTATACTGGAATACATGCACGAGGAGGCATTGACATTTGTACCTTTTTTTCACTCGTTTTGTTTGCTGCTCATTCATTGTAGGACTTTGTGTAAACGAGGGAAGATAAATGAGATTTACGCTCTATTGTCCTTCACTTTGAACCTTTAAGTGTATGTACATTGCACTTAATGTACAGGTAAGTGTGTCCGGAAGAATGAATGTCAAGCAGGTGAGCCTGCATCAGACTGTAGACGACACTATCGCCGAGCAAGTGAGCATTATTCCCCCAGAGATATTCTAATACTTTCTTTCTCGGTGATACAATTGGATGGAATGGATACTGGGCAAGTTTGGTGGCGTCAGTAAAAGCGATCCGGGAAGGTACATAGTATGAGTGCGAATAAAGTCGCTTCTCACCATGTACTTACGCCTGCACGAAGCAGGACAATGACGCCGCGACACTATCCCCATGATAGGGTTCGCATGTGAGAGATTCTTTTTCCCATTGTTTTTATCCTGCCATCCGTTTATTGGAGTGAATTCAACTGAAAGGGATGTAATTGCTGTTTGAGGCTCTTTTTTTCGTTGCTTAGATTGAAAATTGAGAATTTTGTGAACGAAAGGACGATTGTGACGGCGACGAAATCGATTTAGTTCTCAACCTCCTGCCGTTGTTTAGCGCGTGTCTGAGTGTAGTTTGTCCCGGCGAGTCTACAATAAAAACCATTGTTATTTCGATGCAATAGCAAAAGCTATAAAAGGATAATCATCGTTATGCCGAATGCGAGAGTTTCATACCCCGGAGCAATAAGCCATACACGACACACATGGAGTAGAACAGCCATCTACAGTGAATATCTTTCACCAGACTCTTGTAATAGAATCCAACTGTGCAAATGACAATATCAAAGTCGTTGGATTTTCTCATCGTCGGTCTTTGGTCTCTTACTCCTGTCTGGTTTGCTAACTTGTCCTCCTCATTGCAGCGGTTGGGACGTTCGTCCGTTCGTATGTACATACGTATCTGCTCTGTGGGGTGACATGCGAGAATACTCGAACCTCAAAAGCTCTTCACTTGCATTAGCAACCCACTGTTTCGCAAGTTGCCTCGAGGCTATAATACTTACAATCTAGAAAATTCGTGCGTGAGTTTGCTGTTTTAGTGTTTCTGGAACATGAATTGAGAATTAAAAACGGGGATATTGGAATCTTGTTTGCTGGCTTTGTACAATTAAACGTCACTGAGGGATAACAGGGAGATCATGAGGGGGATATGAAGGAGATCAGTGTCTGACGTGCAAAACGATCTCGTAGTTTTGTTGGCAAAACTCTCGTGCTCTCTTCTTATGGATTCGATGAGAACCTCATAATTGGCAAGATTCGTTAAACAAAGTTGATTTAGGATGTTTCCGAGAAGATGATATCTAATGATTCATTGACCCGAAAGGTAGCTAATGAGTTTTTGTTGAGAGCTGTGTTTTTTAACAGGGACATCTAGAAATGTTGTCATCCGTGATGGTTTGGGCCGAAGTAACTGAGACTTAACGCACTCCGTTCGGCGGTAGTGAAAGTTGATTTCAGAGTTTATCAATGAGTTGGGTTGGAAGGTTGAGTAAATTGACATTCGTCCTCATTAGACCTCAACTCGACGGACATGGCTAGCAGCAAAAAAATGCGTAAGCGTTTAAACTTTTAAATTGCACTAGTAGGCATATGGAACAAAACTCCGTAGTGTGATCCGAGACCCAGGCAATGCCTTGGCTCACAGATCAGACAATGTGCTCCTATTCAACAGTGGTCAAATTGAAAACTGACTTGAATAAATTTTGAAGGGAAATATCAATGCAAAAATGAGTATCGAACCAAGACCAACCAATATTAAGTTCTATTTTAAACTAAGCAAAATATTTACCCTAATTATATCCCGTAGCCGAGTGATATACGCCCTTAAAAATGGCCATGAAGGTGTGGATGATGACCAACATGTGATAATCACAAATCTCCTTAAAACTGTGTGTGAATGCATCTAAGGTTTGGGAGACATCGCCATTACTTACTTACTTAGGTGGCGCTACAGTCCGTGGTGAACCTGGGCCTCAACCAACAAGCGTCTTCAGCTGGCACGGTCTTTGGCCAGCTGTTTCCAGCGCCGCACGGTACCCTGGTTAAGGTCCCCTTCCACCTGCGTGCGCCACCGTTGATGCGGCCGTCCTCTGCCGCGCCTTCCTTCCGGGGTGGATTCGAAGACTCTTCGGGTCGGAGCTGTATTTTCCATGCACTCTACATGGCCTAGCCACCTTAGATGCCGTAGACGTCGTACCGATATCGCTGTAGAACCCGTACAGTTCTTCGTTATATCTTCTCCTCCATACACCGTTTGAATAAACGGGACCGTATATAGTGCGCAGAATTCTCCTCTCGAAACGGCCAAGAGCATCTTCATCCGCTTTTGTTAAGGTCCAAGCCTCTGCGCTGTAAAGGAGGACTAGGATGATCAAGGTCTTATATAGTGTCACCTTGGTATTCCGAGAGAGGGCACTACTTCTCAATTGCCTCTTGAGCCCAAAGAATCAGCGGTTGGCAAGAGAGATTCTGCGTTTTATCTCAGCGCTGGTGTTGTTGTCGCCGGTCATCAGTGAGCCAAGGTAGACGAATTCCTTGACCACGTCAAAGTTATATCCGCCCGTGGTGACGTTCTGGCCAATACGTCGATGTTGTCCGTCTCTTTTAGATGAAAGCAAATATTTGGTTTTACCCTCATTAACCTTGAGACCCATTGCCGCTTCTACCTCAATGCTTACAAAGGCCTGATTGACGTCTCACTCTGTCCGTCCAATCACGTCAATTTCGTCGGCGTACGCAAGCAATTGCATAGACTTGAACTAAACCGTGCCTCTTGTGTTGGCCAGTGACTCTTGCACGATCTTTTCAAGCACGATGTTGAAAAAGTTGCATGACAGCGCGTCACCTTGCCTAAATCCTTTTTTAACATCAAAGGTCTCGGTTTGCTCATTACCGACCTTATTCGCCATTGTCATCCTGCACAGTCGGACGAGTTTGGCAGGGATGTTTAAACTAGACATGGCTTTGTATAGCTCATCTCTATACACGTTGGGTCTTCTCCAAAATCTGCCGTAGCGTAAATATTTGGTCTATTGTGAATTTACCTAGCCTGAAACCACACTGATAACAGCCGATCAGGTTATCCACAGGCGTTCACACAATGCGGCAGAGAAAATCTTATATGCGATGTTAAGGAGACTTATTCCCCTATAGCTGGCGCAGTTATAGGGTTCTCCTTTCTTATGGACCGGGCAAAGGATGCTGAGATTCCATTCGTCGGGCAAGCTTTTCTCCGACCATACCTTGCAAATGAGATGGTGAATGCACCTTACCAGCTCATCTCTAGCCGCCTTAAGAAGCTTGGCAGACAGGCCGTCTGCGCCCGCGGCTTTATTCGACTTTAGTCTTGATATCGCTGTTTTGATTTTGTCTAGGTCGGGTGGACGGAATTCTTCTACATTGTTGTCTCTACCTGACAACGATATCTTGTCTATCATCGCCGTTATACAGTCTGCAAAAGTGGTCTTTCCAAATCCTCAGCATCAAATGCCACTCTACTACCAGCTATCCATTTTCATCCCAGCAGGCCGCTGCTTTGGCTTTGTAGCCATGGCATGTTCGTTTTACCTTATTGTATAACTTACGTGCGTCATTCCTGCGGAAGCATCTCTCCTCCTCCTCGATCTCACGCTTTCCGTGCTCTCTCTTATTTTTCTCTGAAAAGCATGTGTTCCTCTCTTCACTTCTGCTCATAGATTTCAGCTGCTCTTTTCCGTCGTTGCAGCATGGCTTTATATGCCTCTTGTTTTGCCTCATGGGCTTGTTCGCATTGTTCATCGAACCAGGGGTTTCTAGGAGGTGACAGTTTGAATCCCAGCACCTCTGAGGCAGCGGCTCTGACGGCGCTCTGGCAATGCGCCCATTCCTGTTCTATTGTTTGTGCTGCTGTGGGCGGATTTTGAGAGAGCTTGGAAGAGACACGATCGGCAAAGATCGGCAGCTTTCCGACGTCAAACTTACGTAGTTCTACTCGAATCCTAAGCGTCCTTGATATCCTCATGCGTACCTTGGCTACAACAAGGTAGTGGTCCGAATCGATGTTGGCCCCTTGGAAGGTTCGTACGTCGAGAATACAGGAGGAGTGTCTGGCGTCGATCGCAATGTGATCAATCCGGCTGGTGGGCGATTGATCAAAAGACCGCCAGGTACCTTTGTGGATGTTGAGATGGGGGAATCGTGTGCTTGCTACAACGAGGTTACGCCCCGTTGTCCTCTTTGCCCAGTTTTGCATTAAAATCTTCTTGAGCTATTTTTGTGTCGTGGCTGGGACATTGGGCGTAGGTTCTGTGTAGGAGATCGTAGAAATCTTTTTTGAGTCTGATGTTTCAAAATTCAACTTTGATGCGGATTGTTATGAGGCGTTCGCTTATATCTCGGAAGCTTAAGACGTTTTGTCGGAGTCTTCTTCTAATAACGAATCCGCACCTGAATAGACTCTGTTTGCTCTCCTTGTAGCAGTTCCCGTAGTAGATGTCGGAGTTTTTCATCCGTCTTTTGCCTGGTCCATCCCATCGCACTTCTTGAAGCGCGGTTATGACTGCTTTATAGCAGTCAAGGGTTTGCTCCAATCGATTGCCTGAACCCGATCTGTTAGGGGCCCTCACATTCCAGGTGCAGACTCTCAAGTCCGTTAGTCGCTTGCAGGGGCTTATACCCGTCCGTATCCGAGGCTTGTGGTTGCGTCTGAAGAAGTAGGTTTTTACGTAATAGGGATGTTACCCCTAAGCACAACCCCCAACCTGGAGGGCCAGGTTCTTCTTTCCCAAGGGGTTGGGTCGCTACACACATTGGTTCACTACCTGGCGGGTGCCAGGGTAGCTATCTAGGAGGGGCCACGCGGAGGCTGTGTGTCAACTTGGATTGAGCAGGGACAGAGATCGAAGCTGGCGTTTGCCATGTTAAACGCGATAAACTTCTTTGCTCTGGTTGCTTGCTCGCTCCCCCCAAGACATCGCCATTGCTTGAGCAATTATTTGGCTTTAGGCACGGCCCATTTGGAATTTTCAATACTGAAAATTCTGCCAGATTGACTCTTGGACCATTGTCTGGTAGTACAATAACGGCTATCTAGTTTATAGAGCAGGCATTCACCTTTAGTCGATTCTTTTCATAGAACAAGTTATTTAAAGTCCTTTCTCGAAAACTTTCACGGGTTTCCTAAGATCTAAGTAATCTATGTATTTTTCTGTTAGCCGTTCCAGACGGGAAAACTTGCATTATTATATTTTCTCTGGTTTCATAGAAATCCGCTTTATCACCAAGCATCGAAAATGAATTAACCCTAAAGCTGGTTGCTTTCAGCTGATCAAGTTGAAAAGGTGTCTCCCACTCTCCGTCAACACAAACGGGACCAATTATTACCTCTCAAGGCTCAAATAGGGCGCGGAAGTTCTTGTTTTGCTACTGATATTCCAAGGCCTGTCCAAGGAGACGTTTTCCTTGATGGGCTGTTGATTTTCCCGTTTTTATCAATACCGAATGAATACTGGTGTTTGCATTTGTAATGATGGGATTTGTGAGGGCGCCGTGGCGCAGTGGTTAGTGTGTTGGACTCTGGCGCACGATGAGCGAGTTTGGATTCCGATAACACCAACGCCATCGAATGTTTATTTCGCGACGTTCCTCCTCGGCGGGGTACTGGCAAAACCCCCCGTAGTAAACTTGCCATGAAAAAGCTTCTCGACTCACGCCGTTCGGAATCGGCATTAAACTGTAGGTCCCTTTCACCTGTGTAAAAAATAACTCACACACAACATGGGTGATTGGGAGAAGTTTGGCTCTGGACCTTCATGGGCTGTAGCGCCACCAAAGAAGAAGAAGAATAACTCAAAAGTCATATTTGTCGGATGTGACAACCTCTCAATTTACAGTCTATGAATCTTGGCAGGACGCTAGCTACTCGTACTTCCTTTCTCTGCGCGTTAACACTCTACTGCACATCAATGCAATGTAATTAATCATACAACAATTTTTTAACTACTTAATTAACGTAAGTAGAGCTATACTATGGCTACAAATTGACAACGTAACGACTTACTGCGTAGTGACATAGACAAAAGAAAATCGATCGGTAAAAAAACGAAATACTACCATCGTTTTGACATAAAAGCAAACACCTTTGCCATGAGAGTAATAAATCTGTAATTAACGTCATACCTTGCCTTTCATACAAGGTGAGTTCACGCAACGTTACCACGACTTCCTCTTTATATGCCTCAATATGCCTCACATGTCAGCACAGTATTGCCCGCGTCCACGTCCGGATATATATGTTTATCTTTGTTGTTTTCTGTTTTGTTTCATGTCGGAAGAGTTAAAGCTACACTGCACGCTCACGCGCGCTCACTGACCTATAACAAGCGGCTTGACATGTTAAACGTCGCGCCGCAGTCGTGGGCCCGCATCACCACATTAAAGCCAAAAAAAAAAACGTGAAGGTCTTCACGACTAAAACGTGCTGGGGTAACGCCGCCGCACGCCCTTAACTCTTCCTTTTTTTTTTTTTTTTTGATTTTTACTTTCCTCCACTTTTGCTTGTTTGGTTCCACGTTCTCTCTTTCGAGAGCAATTCAGCACAGGGCTTATAATTAAAGCTGTGCAAGATACCGATCCGTCCATCTTGGTGTAACTCAACAAATGCTAATGGCAATGGTTCTATCCCCAGCACCTATTACTTTCACTTTTCATATGGGCTGTCGACGAGCTGGAGTACATATCGGTCTGCTGACACTTGCATGCGACATTGTATCTAGGACTGGTTCTAAATGAATCCGGAATGATGGGTAAAGGAAGAAAAACACGTCGACCATTTAAAAAGTCATTGTTCTAAAGCAGAAGTGTGCATATTTCATCAGTCGTGTGCAGCATCAGAGGCAACAGCAGTCATTATCATTATCTTACGGTCGGATTGTTCTGCATGAAGATGGACAAAATGGAACTGAGAGGAAAAGGCGATGGAAAAGTATTGTCGCTTCTGTGGTTATTCCGTCATTTTGACACACACACAAAAGTATAGAATTGTAAACTCTTGCCAACGGTGAATTATGATCTGCTGCATGAAATGGATGATGCGGGGGCAACGTGGTCTTTCGAGTGTGCAAAATTCATTCTTCAATCTGACGGATTTCTCATTTTCCCTTTCTGCTACTGCTGGTTTTCCGTTTTCACTCTTTTTTTCCGCTAGCGGTTCTGATGGTTTTGCTTTTGTTTTTCATTTTTCTTTATTTGTGTTTCACTCATTTCCAACACCATAATTGTGCAGTGAATGCAACAAGTTTTTGCAGTGCGATTTTGCGCAAGTTAGATTCGTATAGAGTCAGGCCATTGGGAATTAGATGGGTTTCATTAGGGAGCACAGTGACCTTACAAAAATTAACGCCACATTTACAGACTCAGCGTTCTGTTAAAACTACTCTCCTCATCTAATGTATGTCACTTTCTAAATATGTACATATTTTATTGTGATGATATGCAACGACTAAATGTCAGCTCCCTGAACCAGAAAGTATACCTACTAAGTGGCATTTTTAGCTGTACTTATTTGGAAAAGCACTATTTTGCATAAAGTCCTCAAGCTCTGTATGAGCCCAATTCATAATTCATTAAATTATTAACGTCTTCAGCATAGCCGTAGGAACGTAGAGAATATTCGTAGATACTTCAATAAATGTCACTGGAATACTGTGAAACTTCCTCAACCTTGGAGAGCCTGGAGAGATGTTCATGATGTATAACTAAATCTTGATGGGGTCTTCTCCAAGGAACTTGACCTCAACCTATCATTTAGACTCCCAAATTACTGTAGTGTGTATCAGGCAGAAATAACAGCGACAACGGAGGCTCTGGCATGGCTCAGGATCAATGCAATATCCACAAAGGATATTATCATATGCACGGATAGCCAATTTGCGATAAAATCCCTGGCAGCGGTAACCCACAAATCAATGGCATCTCTTAACTGTCGCCTATCTCTAGATGAGATGGCTGAACTGTTCAACATTAAAATACTGTGTGTTCCCGTACATAGGGATATTCCAGGAAACTGCGCGGCCGGCGAACTCGCAAAGTTAGGGTCAAGCACACTCAGCCTACCTACCCTCGGGTACCTAGAAACACCAGTAAGTACGGTAAAGCATATGATAGAGCTTCAAGCCATAGAGGAGACCAACCTCCAATGGAAGGAGAGCAATATCGGCTTTATCACCAAACAATTGTGGCCTAAGCTAAACTTAGGACGAACCAGGGACCTGGTGGCAATCAAAAGGGAAACCTTAAGTACCCTAGTGGGTGTCATTACAGGTCACTGCACCATTACAAAACACGCCGCCAAACTGGGGCTACCCTACAATAACTTCTGTCGTGGCTGCATGGACGAGGAGGAGGAGGAATCAATACACCACCTCCTCTGCTCATGTCCCTCTTTTGCGAATCGCAGGAGGATTCACCTCGGTGCGCCCTTCTTCGACAATCTAAGTGAGCTAGCAAACTAAAAAATAGCTCAACTCCACCGCTTTATTAGAAGCACGGGTTGGTTTATTTCGCGATGTTCCTCCTCGGTGGGGTACTGGAAAAACCACCCGTAGTAAACTTGCCATAAAAAAGCTTCCCGACTCACGCCGTTCGGAAGGGGCGTTAAACTGTAGGTCCCTTTCACCAGTGTGAAAAATAAAAAATCGCACACAACATGGGTGATTGAGAGAAGCCTGGCTTTGGTCCTTCATGGGCTGTAACGCCACCAAAGAAGAAGAAGGTTTGCTCCCAGGTAGTATCACGATGGGCCGGCTTCAGCCTAAGTGTGGCTTATGCCTACCACGTCAACCTAACCATAAGTAAATCTGGATATCTGCTGGCCAAACTTTTTTATTTTTGACGAACGTCCGCTTTACTATACTCTTTTGGATACAAGCAGCTCCAACAGATCTAAATTTTACCCTTAAGCTTTCTAAAAGTGTGAAAATCAATTGAAACCTCTTCGTGGACATTTTGTTTTTAAATGGCGCTGCTGCCCGGGATGAACATAGGTCTCACCCAAGCACATCCTCCAACTAGCTAGCTCTTTGTTTCGCACTTCAGATTTGTTGAAGTTTGTTTCTGCGGTAATCATCTTAGATGCGGCTATACTCTGTTGCTACCGTTTCAGCCAGAACTGTGTAGTCCATTCGCTCTAGTCGTCCCAAGCATGTTAGACGTTGGATAGGTAAACGCCTGATTAAGCCGATGTGTCGGCATATTTTGTGCTTGAATCTCCTCCTTGAGTTTCCTTTTGAGGCTTAAGTGTCTTTGAAACCATGGATTATTGGGAGTAGGTCCTATTATTCAATTTTCTTCTATGCAATTGACAAGTGTTGTTCTGAGTTTGGTTTCTACGCTGGTATTATTTTAGAATTATCCTTCTACCTCAAACTTTAAATGATATTCTGCGAAGGCAGCAGATATTTTTTATTCAGCCTGGCTTATCGCCGAATCCATTTCAGCCGTTTCTGCTTCAATACTCTTGAACGTTTTATTAACGGCTCACTGTGTAGAAAAATGTTGTGAACTTGGAAAATAAGTAAATCGTACTGGCCCACAAATGGCCTTCGAAATTTCTTATAGGACAGCCTTGTATGCCTAAGCTTGATAGCATTCCTCGAAGAATTAATCATTTTTTGAATGTAAAGCGCTGAGGGAGCTAACGCCTTCTCATTGATGTTCGATGGTTAATACAGGCTGATATGGCGATATTCTGTACTTGCAGCATTTCGACGTCAAATTTTGTCCACATTTGTACTCTGATTTCAACAAGAATGTAGTGGGTCGGTTTTAACTTCTTGATGGGTTTGAACAGTTTGGAAATCACTTTCAGGCCTACTAACCTACGTTGGAATGTTAGAGTCATAAAGGTTTTCTGCTTTCTTAACTTTGCGTTGTAAGTTTCGTTCAGTGTCTTAATAGAGCGGATATAGTCCGGAAGGCAAGGATCCGTCGACTATATTGGCTCGGCCATATCGAACGCATTAACACCAACGCTCGAGCTAAGTTGGTCTTTGACTCCGAGCCTCCTGGTTGGAGAAGAAGAGGAAAGCCGAACCTCCGGTATAGAGACCAAGTAATCGCGGATGTAAGACATCTTGGTCTTGACAACTGGAAGCAGCGTGACCGTCAAGGATGAAAGGCAGCTATAGCTCAGGCTCAGATCCTCGCTGGCCTGATATGTAAGTAGGTAGGTAAGTTGAGCCGTCGTCGGAGAAATTTTTCATCTGCTTTTGTCTGGTGTAACCAATTGCATTTCTGGAGGATGAGGACGTGGCTGGCTTGACAGCTAATACTGTAGGCAAAAATTAAGCATTTTGAGAGTGCTGTTGATATTCAATCTGTCCGTACCCCATGATTCCAATTATTTCTGAAATAAGCGTCTTACTATTTCTCTTGGTACGTTGCCCTATAAGAGGCCTGTATTCGACCCTGGCCAGTGGTCCGGAGAGTAAGTCAAGTGAAGTGACCCTTTCAACAACATACCTACACACGTATCCCGAGGTAACAACTGAATTCCTTTCTGGCCTAAATTGCGATATGTTGAGTGGTGACACCTCCGAAAAGAGTTATGTGTATTAAACAGGTGTGTGCTATAAATTCCGCTGTGGATCTAGAGCCGGGAACTTTTTGCCGTCCTGAACTCGTTCTGGTAACCGATCAACTAAAAATAACCTGAAACCCGAGTGAGCATTTTCTTATAAAAATCACAGTACTAGTTTTTCGAACTTTTTCTGCGTTTCCTTCGAAGGGACCCTGTTTCATGATTTCATCACACTGGGTCTAGTCACTAGAGAGTCATTCTCTGAAAAGGAATACATATTGTAATTGATTCAGACGCGTTAGAATTCTATACTTATTCTTAAATTTCTGATGATTTAGTTCCCAACAAGACACCGTCCTTCACTGGGCCTTAAAGAAAAATATTTAACATTACCCACGTAGAACGGATATTATTATTTTTTAGTGCAACGAAGGCAGAAGGTAAATCTAAAACGCTTTTTTATTTGAAATGAAAAATTACCACAACCGTACCACTGCCACTAACCCTTCACGTTACTGTAACATCAGTTTTCCCTAAACAACATCCAAGCGGTGAGGCACAATTCCCATTGCAGCATATTTTCTACTCGATTTTCTTCTCTTCCGGGGATATCGTGGTACGCTTACGACAGTAACGATGACAGCGACGATAGCGAAGGCAACACGAAATCTACTGCTTCCCTTGTAGAGCAGACTTTCATTTTTGCCGAGGACCACGATCGAGCGAAGGTAGATTGCACGACGACACATCGAACTTTCCCTTAGCGTGCCTAACTGCAGGCTGTATAGGGCACTATGGACATTCGTACAGACATGTATGTATATATAACATCAGCTTCATATCTGTAAGATAATTTCTCGTCTTTCCTGTAGCGAGGGATGCCTAAGCGCATAACACACGACCTTTCTGGCATTGGCTGCTGCGGCAATCTGACAAACTGGCTCATGATTCTTTCGTCATTATTCGTTGTCACCACTGCAGAGGTGTTCTTCATGGACGACCAAGCCAGCAATCACGCCGGCTGTGCTATATGCTTACACATGGACATATGCTGTGCTCCTATATAAGAATGTTCCGTATCGGTGCCGTTGAGTTTCGCGCGAATAATCGCTCGACTTTTTTGTCCACGAGACCACGATGACTATTAATCTTCACGACTGATTCGTTTGGCCTTTAAGAAAATCGACACAGTTGCCATCATCATCATCATCATCACAGTCCCCAGTCTCGCAACATGCTCCATCACTGTTCAACTGTGTTTGGGTCCGGGCAAAGAGCTGCAATGAGATTTCTTGTCAACTCAAGTAGACCTCGTGGTTGTGCTTGTAGTAGTAAAAGAAGAAGAAACTATACTCTTCCGTACCATCTTGCTTCTGCTGATGAAGTGTTATCCGCAAGACGTTGAGAGTAAAACTGTCATCAAGAGGCGGTGTGAGAGGCACTAGCGTATCGGCGACTATGACTCAAGAAGCCAAGTGGTAGACATTACAAGAGTACTCCTGGAGTACGCTTATACTTCAAGGAAAATTGGAAGCCATTCGCTTGGAAAATACCCATTGCCCGTGCCACAAGTATGCACTGTAACTTGGCAAGCAATGTCCGAAGGGAACGAATTCAAGGAGATGGGTATACGGCTCTTGCGAAACTACTCAGGGACGACTAATCGATGTGTTAGCGCTCTGGCATTCAAGTCATTTTTCATCGTCATATTGTTCCTATGGAAATGGCCTTATGGAGGCATTTTGCGTTTACACTTTTCTCGTACTTGCTGAAGATGATTTTAATCTTCCCAGAAACATCGTCGTGAAAGAAGTAGCCCATCTCACTATATGTACGTTTCTGTTCTGCAATTATTCCGCGGTTAAGGATTACGAGGAATAGAAGAAAAGTTAATCGTCACGTCAGGATTAAAGGGGAGAACAAAAAGTTTAGTTTTCTTAGAGATACGAGTAATCAACACTGTCCATCGGCGATAACGCTTGGCTTAAGTTTGGAAGTAGAAGAACATCATGCACCAGAAATACTGTATGAAGACTTCGTTCACTCGAGCGGAATTGGAGATTTAAAATGTATGCTGGCTTCAAAGTTAACCAGAATAATATATAAAACTATCAAGTCGGCTATTTTCTCGTTTTCGATCAAACGTTATTGTGATCGATGATTACTTACATATGATTCATGCAGGAAAAATTGACTTTAAGCCCCTTATTCTCTGAGGATTCATCACGCAAGCACGATTTTTTGCTAGCTGTTTCCAGTGCTGCACCCCCGTTGGCTAAAGTCCCTTTCCACCTGTGTGCGCCACCTCTGTAACGTCGTCCTTCAGGGTTGGAGTCGAAGTCTCTTTTGGCCGGAGTTGTGCTGTCCCTTCGTTTTACATGGGCTATCAATTTTAGACGTTGGATCCGTAGACGTCGTACTAGCCTGATGTCGCAGTACAGCTTGTAACAGTTCTTGAATGAATCTTCTCCTCCATTCTTCGTCAACCCAAACGAGACCGAAGATTGTACGTATAATTTTCCTCTTGAAACGGCCAAGGGCCTTATCATCCATTTGATAAGGTCCAAGCATCTGGGCCATAAAGGACGACCGGGATGACTAAGGTCTTATAGAGGGTCACCTTAGACGGTTGGCAAGAGTCTAATCTCAGCGCTGGTGTCGTTGCCACTTGTTACCAGGGAGCCAAGGGAGACGAAATCATTGACTACATCAAACTTATAGCCGCCAATAGTGACGTTCTGGCCAAGACTTCGGTGCTGTGCGTTTTCTTCTCGTTTACCTTCAGACGCACATAAGCAGCTTCTGCTTCAATGCTCACAAAAGTCTAATTTTTTTTTTTTTTTAGAGACTCGCGCAGGTTCAAGAGTTTTTATATTCTCTTATGATGTGTTTACACACACAACCTGAACGGAGTGCAGTGGTTGGGGTCGTTGATGTTCGTTCACTACTCTCAGGGGTGGTTGTCCTAGACCTAGATAGGACGAGAGCCGACCAAATTCCGCGTTGGTTATAGTTCATAGTAATTCGTTCGAGCACTTTAGTATTGCATACGCAGAGGATGAATTTCAGTTGACCATATATTGTGAGTGTTATGCCTGCAGCAGTACGTCTGGTCACTTTCCATTCACAACTGTGCTGCATACTTTTTGTCCGTATAGGAATTACTTTTTCTTAGCTGCGAAGCGAATTTGAACCATAGACCTTTCGCTCGGCGGTCGATGATGTTAACCACTGCACCACGGCCACCCCTGACATGAGAGTGCACCGCCCTCTCTGTCCCTGACAAGGACATGTCTTTTGCGACATCGAAGGTCTCGGTTAACTTCTTACCGACCTTAATAGAGCAGCGAGGATTCTCAATCACCCTCCTGGACAACCTGACGATATTCGCAGCGATGTTTAAACATAACATGGCTCTATATAGCTCGTCGTATGGACACCGTCATATACGACTTTAAAATCGACGAAAAGGTGGTATGTGTCGACCTGAAATTCATCGGTCGTCCCCAAAGTCGGCCGCAGTGTGAATATTTGGTCCATCGTTGATCTTTCTGGCCTGAAGCCACACTGATGGGAACCTATCAAATTGTCCGTTCCCCCAGCATTGCAGAAAAGATCTTCGATGTTATGGAGCTACTTATTCCCCTTTAGATGGCGCAGTTATAGGGGTCTTCTTTTTTATGAATCGGATAAACGATGCTGAGATTGTATTCATCGGGTATGCTTTCTTTCAACCATATCTTACAGATGAGCTGGTGTATGTTCCCAACCAATCTCATGGTTCAGCAGGCAGATCGTCAGCGCCAGCAGTTTTATTAGATTTCAGTTGAGCGACTTCATTCGCTTGATATCGCTATCTTAACCTCGTCTAGGTGGACGGAATTCTCTCTCATTTTCGCCCAGTGTGAATGGTGCGTTCTGCCTGACAGTCCGCAGAAATCGTCTTTCCACAATCTCAGTCAGCATCGACTGTGATTCAACTACGAGTTGTCCGTGTTCATCCCTGCTTCTTTTCCGCTCATAGAGCGCAAGAGCAGTTCTCGCGCTTCGATGCAACGTGGCCATGTTTGCTTTCTGCTTTTCTGCATGCACCTGTGTGCACTTGTCATCAAATCAAGGATTTCTCCTAGGTGGTGGCCGGAAACCTAATACATCAGAGGCAGCATCCCTGATGGCGCTTTGACAACGTCTCCATTGCTGCTCTATGGTTTGTGCAGTTTGTATCGGATCTTGAGAGAGCTGGAGAAAGACACACTATAGGCGAAGTTCCTGGTGGAGACCGCCAGGTTCCCCTTATAGGTATGGAGGTGTGGGAATGATGTGCAAGCTACTAGCAGATTATGCCCCGTCACAAAGTCTACTAGGCTGAATCCGATGTGCTTCCCGACAACTCGTTCAAAGATATCCATCTTACCCAGCTTCGCGTTGAAATCTACTAGAACAATTTTGGTGTCCAAGCGGAACATTGAACTTATGTTCTATCTAGGTGGTTATAGAATTCATCTTTGACACTGTCGCCTTTTTTTTTTGGTGGAGGCGTGAACGCATATCAAGCTGATGTTCCCGAAGATAGCTTTGATGCGGATCGTTATGAGGCGTTCGCTCATATGCAGGAAGCTTAGGACTTTTTGCCTATGTCCATTCCGAACAACAAATCCGCATCCCAATAGATGTTGTTTGTTCTCCGTGTAGCAGTTTCTGTAGCAGTTTTTCATCCTTTTTTTACCCGGTCCATCCCATCGCACTTCTTGGAGTGCGGCAATGTTTGCTTTATAGCAGGCTAGGGCTTCTTCTAACTGTTCGGCCACACCCGGTCTGTTAAGGGACCTAACATTCAAGGAACACAAACGATACGCGTGTTCTTTTATGCGTTTGCGGGGGTCGTCAACATGAAGTCGGACGAACTGTCCGTTAAATCCGAGGCTTGTGGTTATCTCTGAGTTTCAAGATTTTTATGGTTACGGCTTACTATGCCGTAGGCGAACCGACTAACCCAATTTTTTTGGCGCAGAAATCTCGCCATTCCGCCTTCCCCGCCTGTAATTTTCAGAGGAAATCTCCAGATGACACTGCGAGGAGGTAGTGATGGGACTTACTAACACTGCCGCAAGGTGTTCGTCTGCGGTGGATCTTTTCGCTTTTTAGCAGGCCGGCATCCGTCGGATAGATGCTACCCCTATAAAACTTTTATCAGTCCTTTGCCATCCATTTTTTGGTTGGGGCCTAGGTTCAGCCCGAAATCTAGTGCCACCTAACTAAGTAAGCTCAAATCTGAGTAATCAAGTATTACGCCTCGTAGTCTTCTTTGATGCTATTTCCAAATTTGTCTAGTAACCATGCCGTTTATAATACATTTGCACGTCGTTTGGTGGAAAATGTCGGTTAAGGGTCTATTTTTTTTACTGAGTTTAGTAGTGTCAGCTTATTCATGGTATGCATATGATGTTTATATTATGTCAAGTGCAAATTACCTTTGTCTAGGCTTACTATCTCAAGCCAGTGACATTAATCTAGAATTTCAAAAGCTTTAAAAAAGCATTTCTTCAGCGAAATGAGACTTTTGTTGGCAATGACGTACCGAATTCGAACCAACCCAAGCAAGGCTTCGGCAATGGCACGGACATATGAAACGAGACGCTTGAGGGTAGTGAGGTCACTCAGTAAATCGTGGGCCCTCAGGGACACTGTTGATGACCTACCTGAGAAAACTTTCCTCGATGATGACCCTCATGACTTCATAAATAGCGATGAAAAGGGTCACCATCCGTTTACGGACGGGACTTATCAGCTTCATTAACTGATTGATTCGGGACGAATGGACTGGTACAGCCAAGGACATCATTCGTTTTTCATTTGTTGTTTTCTCTTTCCATGTTTAAATATAAAACATTTTGGAGTTCAACAGGGAAAACTGTTTCAGTCATTCATCCAATAAGTTTTAATTTATAGGTCGGTCAATCAGTCTTTATTTTGGAATCAAGGAAGATCAGATCTAGGTAGGTTAGCGTTTGTCGGTATCTTGCTTGTACATTTTGAAAAAGGAACCAATGTCCTGATAGGACAATCACCCACTTCACTTATCGGCATGCATTTATAGCGCAATAAG
Source organism: Eumerus sabulonum (assembly GCA_951905685.1). Lineage (NCBI taxonomy): Eukaryota > Metazoa > Arthropoda > Insecta > Diptera > Syrphidae > Eumerus > Eumerus sabulonum. The sequence continues at coordinate 49,456,709 of OX645063.1, forward strand.
AATGCGCTATTGAGTACAATAAGAATGAAGGTAATGGTCAATGTAATTGTCTGCAGAAATCATGCATTAATACAACGAAATGCTCAGAATCCTGTTGACAACTTATCGAAATAAGAGTGACCTTACACTTTCGCGTTACATAATCCACAAGTGGTGATATACTTCAACTTTCAAAAAATAAGTGTGTAGGTGTAAGACAAGCCATGTTCTACTGCCTTTGGAACTGGATAAGCCAGGAGCATCAGGACGAAAATCGCTTATTCAAAGGATCTTATCTCTACTCGCAATATACTAGGAAAGTCACTTCTTGGCATTCTTGTAATAAAATTACAATTTTCAAATAATAATTTTTTTATGAATTCTATTTACATAGAATGTCATCATTGCTGCTACCAAAGCTCGCCATCTAGTCACATCAAGCAGCCAACCCTCGTTGTTGTAAAACTGTGTCCTTTCACCCAAGGTCCGTCGTTTCGCTTTATGGGCGTCCCTTTTACAAACTTCATATTCATAATAATTTACTTTTTTTTATGTGGCAAATTTGCGTCTTCCCGCAGAGGAATCTAGAACATTTTGTTGTGCTATGTGCCGTGATACTTAGTAGCATAACAACCAAGCAGCAGTCATGGACACTAAAAGTGAAGGAGCCCTCACTTTCAATTCTCTTTTTCTTCTTCTTTTTATGGTTAGCTTTCAGATATGATATCCTTCGTGAGATTCGTTTGGATCGCAACAGGCAGGGCATATTGTTGAAGTCATGTCGAGGTTATAGTAGTAGTTATGGATGAAATGCTTTACAAGAATCGGTTTCCCTCTTAGAGGTTTCTTCTGACTACACCATAGGGTGGATGGAGCTGATGTTGATCTATTCGTGGTAATACCAGGACCAATGCGAACACATAAATCTTTTGGTGATACATTTTTAATCCAAATTTCGATTTATACTTAACGGAAATAGATGACATTTTGAGCGGAAAAACATGGAGATACCGGGATAGTTCTTGTGGCTTCCTTTATCGATTTGTGGTTTTGAATTATATATTATTATTCCAACCCTCGGTGCGGACTCTCTCCGCATGATTGATTATGACCATTAAATTATAGAATTCCGGAAACAGCAAACGTTGGTTGTTGTCTGTTTCTTATTTATGAATATACTTTAATAGAACTGGTACGCAGGGCAAAGAAGACCGCTTTTATTGAAATTCAAACAAAGCATTCAATTCTTGTGATGAATCGTTAAAAATACTGAAGAAGTAATCTTCGAGGATTTTGAGTGAAGAGTGGGTTAATTGAGTTTATGGTACGTAGATCAACTTTACCATCTTTTGCCACAATACGACGATATTTCAGACTTAATTCCAGTTGAATTTTAAATAATGTACTATAACGAGAAAGAAGAAATATTTTCTTAGAACTGCTTTAAATCAAACCGATTTTTTTTAATTTCTCGACTCATTATGGAAATGTATATATAACAAGCTAGACAGCGCTGACACCGAATGGGAGTCAAGTAGGACTAAGCTGCAACATCTCATTATGCACAGAAAACATAAACGCCGTTTTCTTATTGAGCAGTCAACTATATATTTTATATTGTTCGACAAACTATGGGTGGAAACTCTTTTTGTTGAAAGCGGTAGCATCAAATGGAGTAATAGATTGATGCAATAAAGCAGGAAAGTCAGGATCTGAAAGGCTATGCTTGATCCTGAGCCTATCTAAACAAACCTGGTGTTGTCGTAGAGAAAGTATAGAGTGTGAGTGCTAATCATGTGCACTATTAGTAAAGTCAGATAGATTGAAAGACGTTTGCTCTCTTCAAACTCTCTCTTTTCGTTCACACGAAGGCGTCCATAGCTACACCTAAACCTCTAAATTGTTTATCGGCTTCCACGCATATAGAATAGGAAGATATTAGGTTAAATTTTCCCGGAAGTTTCATCTTCTCGTAGTCTACTCCGAGGTGTGTAAAGCACTAAATTAGACTTTATTAGCAACTTAGAACAGATGTAACTTTGCAGGAGATTGGACATTTTGTCAAATCATCTGCCGACTAAGGAGAAGGAAGCTCCACATTACTGAATGAATTAAACCCAACAATAGAAAGCATGATTTCTCCTAAATTGAGCATTTCTCCGAATTTTTCAAGTCTGAAGAACAGAATAATTACAGAACAAAATGTTTAGAAGATTTCGTCGCAAATTCTCTGACGATAAGCCAATGCAGTTTTACAGAACTTAAATGCTCATCCGTTAGAAAGCTTGCGCCCAAGAAGGATTTCCTCGTTTTGGCTAAAATCGGGCAGCGACCTACGAAGTGCATTATATCCTCTCTCTCCTGCCTATTACATAGGCTGCAATAAATTGCTAAATCGTTTCTATGAGGAACGTTTGCCATCATGGAGGTCTCCTCTTCACTGAATTCATTTATAAAATAGTTTTTTCCCCAAAGGCTGTGATTCAATTGACTATATAGGATTCTATGAGTAGAACTTGTTGCTTCAAATATACAATAGTCCATATGGAGCTTAAGGGTTCGTATGAAGAGAGCTGGCAATCCAGTTTCAAGCATAACCATATATCTGTTAGGAGCTTTTGATGGTATACGAAAGATCCTTTTAATATAATATCTCTCTAATTTTTCTACTGTAACGTAACTCTTATAACCCTATACTTGCCGCATACAGCATGATGGCTTCCGAAACTGCTTCAAAGAACCGAAACTTGGCACTGTGACTAATATTTTTATTAGAAAAACAGTTACACCATATAGCCGCAATTGCAGTCTTGGCTCTTGCAAGCTTGTCTTTGAAGTGGTTCTCCAACACTAGATTTTTTGTCATAAGCACCCCAGGTATTTATATATTCTTTTACTTCTTCGATAGTTTCTCCATTGTAATGCCATTTTTCGTTGCTACGATTTCTTCCTCCTCCTTTCCTGAATATCCTAACTTTTGTTTTTTTCCAGATTCACTGTTAAGTTCCATATCTCGCAGTATTCCCTCAACCGATTGATCATGAGTTGCATTGATTCAGGTGTATATGCCAGTAGGACAATGTCATCTGCAAACAGTAAGGCTTTGATATCCAATCCCGCATACTGTATCCCGCCAGGAAGACATTTAGTCAGATCCTCAATAAAAAGCGCAAAAAACGTAGGACTCAGTGTGCAACACCTGAACGTGTCTGAAACAATCTGACAATTCTTCACCATTCCATACTGCAGATATTGTCCCATCGTACAAGTTTTTTAGTATCCTTGCGAACCGCTAAGACATTCCCATTTCGTATAGCTTATATGTGCAGGGTGCCCACGAGCAGTGTGTCAAAAAGCTAGAATGTGTAGGTCTGGTCAAGACAAGAAAAAAATTGTATGGGAAGGGGGGGGGGGGGTATTCCCCCCGTTTAGGCTGGAGGGTAAATTTTTTAAAAAAATTACCTAATTTTGAAAATCAACGGTTACATCCACAATGCCGTGATATACTTTTTTGTAAAGCCAAAACCTCTTCTTTCATTTTATTTTTAAACAAAGCTGGCAACGGAATAGTTTTTGAGAAATGAATTTTCAAACTAAAAATTTTTAAAAAAATATTGAAAAACAAATTTTCGAACTAATTTTTTTCAAAATTTTATGTAATTAAGTACTAATTTTTTTCAAGAATTAAATTTTTTTTATTATTTTTTGTTGAAAATAGAAAACCAGATGCAAAAATGTCTAGTAGTTTTTGAGAAATCAAAACAAACCCCAAACCACTTTTTTCTATGAAAAAACTTTTTTTTTTTTGGTTTTAACGCGGCTGGACTTGTAGGCAAATTAATGTATGAAACATTGACATCTTTTTTATTATTTTTAAAAAAATCGGAGTTTTATGAGGATACAATAAAGTGACACAGTATTGGAGTAGCCCTGGATTAATCCTTTTTTTTTTTTTTCATTGATAACGCCTGAAAACTGACCTGCCAATTTCGTCTGAGTCCGTCCGCCGCCGATGGGTTCTGCCCGCTAGGACCTTAAGACAATAAAACCGCAATTTTTCTTTATTGGAAAACAAAATATTTGCAACCCAAATGTAAATAAAAAGCATCCCATTTTTAATAAAAGACCATTTCCAAATTGGACGTTAACTCATCAACACATTACGGTGGCAAACTCATACTCCCGAGAAGAATTAACGGACATGCACTTCTGCTACGGTTTAGCTTATGGTCGAGATCGCTGAAAGATATCCCAATCGGAGGTGTCCTAGTCGTGGTATGTTTTCAAGAATCCACCTACGTCTGCTAGATCATCGAAGAAGCGAAAGATCAATTACAGATGGATCAGCAACCATAGATGAAAGAATTTTGGATTTGGTACGACGTAATCCCTCCCTTAATACAAGGAGGATAGCTATTATGCTTGGAGTTCCCAAAATCTAGAGTATGGAGAGCGCTTTATACCGAGAAGTTACACCCGTACCATTTTACACTAGTTCAATGTTTCATACATTAATTTGCCTACAAGTCTAGCCGCGTTAAAACCAAAAAAAGGTTTCTCTTAGAAAAAAGTGGATTGGGCATTTTTTTTTTTTTTTTTGATTTCTCAAAAACTACAAGACATTTTTGCATCCGGTTTTCTGTTTTGAACTAAAAACTAATAACAGAATTTAATACTTGAAAAAAAAAAAAAAAAAATAGTTCGAAATTTTTTTTCAATGTTTTTTTCAAAATTTACACAAAATTCTTTCTTTAATGCGTTCGACTTATACCAATAGGACTAATCGTACGTAATGAATTCTATCGTTGATTTGCTGCCCTGCGCAAAAGGTATTATATCTTCGATTGATTTTGTGTCATATTAGGACTCGCTGCGTTTATTGCTTGAAAAGACTACGGCGACTACATTTTGATATTAAATTCCTTGAACAAGATGCAATTGCCCAAGTGTCCGTTATGGATTGGAATTAGTCGAATTCCCTTGCCATCAATTCACTCTGAATTTGTTTCTTTAGGACGTTTAAAGAATATAGTTTAGAGTGGTAGAATGGCCCTCGTATTCTGATGCACATAACAGCACGGGCTACAAGTTATTATTAAAGTTGTAAAGTGCTTAGTGCTATGAGTTGGCCAAAGTCTTCAGACAAAAGTAATAGACAAATTACGATAAAGGAACTTGGAGCACAGGGACCTTTGTAACCATTCTGTAATAATTCGAACGTACTTCTATACTCCCACAACGTACATAACTCTTATGTAAGTCCTTATAGATCAATGCGCTCCAGATCATACATCGTACACTACCGGGAAGAACAGAAATAAAAACACAAGTGTTATGAAATCTTACTAAAACATGTATGCCCATGTGTATGTACGGGTATATCGAGGAAATGTGGAGTTTTAGTGCCCAGGCGAGTATCTAGACGGGGGGCCGGAGTCTGTAACTACTTCGTGTTATATGACAACGGCGCTAAAATTTTTATGTTATTATGACAAAAAGGGGTGTCCTGGGCATGCTGTGACAGTTAATATGGCAGAAGCGTAGATGGGGTATGAGCGTTAGGCTGGATAAACATTTATCATGATTCTCTTGTGGTGTGAAATTTCTTCCGCCGGCTTGAGCAATCTACCTTTAAAAATTTATGACATTCAATGTGTGGAAGCGGATGGGTGGGCGTAGCAAGGATTTACTTAGGATGTTGGATTTTATGAGTGCATGTTGAATGGTGCGACATGAATGTTGGGTGGGTTACGTACGGAGAAAGTGGGGATATACATACATAAATCCTGAAAGGGGATGTGTGGAAAAAAATATGTCATGCCATGAATATGAAACCAATTTATGGTCCTCATAATAATTTTTTTCTTTTCTTCCTGTTTTACTTGGGCGTCCGCGCTCCTTTGGATGTGTTGTTTCCAGCCGACATTGCGATCACTGGATGGTTTTAAAGTACTTTGTAAGAATTACTGAGTAGTAATTCTAGTTCTTCAAAATAATAAGTTGGTTCGGTGGAGGAATTTATGCTACAAACCAGCTAGATAGCAAGAAGCACGGTCTTTCTAATGACAAACCGAAAAGCATAACAATAATGATTGCACACTTTCCTGAATAATCGCTTACTTAAGTGACACCAACATCTCATTACCCGCGGCAGCTGACTGAATGTTCTTTCTCCACTCACAGATCTAAGGTAAAACAGGCATCCACACATACGTACATACGTTTACAAGACCCATTCACATCGTAACCCACATCCAATGAACTTCGTGGCCTTTGTTGTCTGTTTCGCCATTCACCGGTATTCTTCGCACACACCTCCGCAATCTGTGTCGTCTTGCCTTCAACACTCTTACATTCTATTTTGCAATACAACTTGCAATTGTATCGCACGATATGCACCGCAAAAGCCATGCTATTAGTGGTTACTCGCTATTAGAGCAAGCTGGTTACCATTGTCGCGCGGTGCTGCTGACGTAATTCCTTCTATCGACACTGCCGACTATGACACGACGTCGACAGCTTATGCCCGTATTATGGCAAATGGGCGGCATCCGTTTGCACCCAAATTGTAAAGGCCCAACTCAGCATATTCGAAAGTGCATTCGCTTCAATCAAAAAGAAAAGTCTTTACACACAATACTCCTTCCTGACTGCTGTGTTCGAGGACTTCCGGGTGTAAATAGTGCAGCCCGCACCTTTTATCTCAATCACCAGACGGTACGGAACTACATCTTATTATTGATAACTATAATCACATAATCACGTGTGGCATTTTGAATTCCTTTTTTGAATTTGCATCGGCATCGGAGCATTCAATTACACCATCCAAGAGTGGTAATTTCACGAGATCGTGACTGTCAGCCGGTTGACTTAGCGCCAATAGTAGACTATTGCTGATACGAGTCCCCCGATTCGAAATGCTAGTTGTTGAACAGGCGAATAAATTAATATCGACGAGACCGTCTGGTCGGGTGTTGTTAATTTGCACCTTAATTGCTTCACTTTCTCGACTGACAATAGTGACAGAGTGTGGAAAGTAAAGTGAACACGAATAATAATTAAAACCATGGCAATAGATGAGGCTTGCGGACCTATGTAACTTTGGAACTACATAGTAGACATAAGGAAGAGGAAAAGAAGCGAAAGACAACTCAACTGGAATTATTTTGGAAATATCTATCGGCAACGAAGTGACGGTGAGAAGAAATACTATCTACTCGATCTCAGCCGGTATTTGTTTGAGCTAAGCCGCATAATTTCGATGTTTAATGATTTATTTCTATGCATAGAAATGCAGCAGTAGTTGCAGCTAGTTTCCTTAACTTGGGCCTTTAATTGGAGCATGATATCAGGTTAAGCGGTTATGGAACCCGTCACTCTTCTTAGCGTCATACGACACTAGTAGTATGTAAAGAACCAATGACCAGTTCCAAATTTGTACTACCAGCCTCGGCTTCATTGCGAGGCTGGAAAAACAAAATATCTTCGGTGTGGAAAAGTATAGTTTGCGCAATATGAGATCTGAGATCTTAATATCTCAATATTTGATAGGGAATTAATTGATAATCCAAATAGGTGTTAACCAAACACACCAAAGACACTTCTCCTGTCAGCATTGTCTAATCAATATACTGCACACGCGCTGCACATTCGAAAAGAATAAACTTATCAGCCAATTGAATTCCCTTGCTACCAAGTATCTTATTGGTGGCGAATTCCAAGCTAAACATACGTTTTGGGGTTCTAGATGCATTTCAACATACAGAATGTATTTAACTGACGGATAAGAGTCCGGAATATATGATAACACGATCCACGCTCGCTGAACAAAAGGCTATTGTTGAATCGCTTACAACAAACAAGGCTCCTGTCTATGATGTAGTTTCAAAATTAGTTCTCATGGCTCTACTAAGAAAGGTTTTAATAAAATTCCCGTTTCCTGTTAAAGCCTCAATTAGATTAGAATATTTGCCGAGCAAAGGAAAGTCGCGAAAGTTATAATGGTTCCAAAGCCCGGTAAAGCACTACCTATTACTGCTGCCGTTAATTTCACCAATTTTCGAACGAATTTTACTTAATCGCTCATAACCGCTCATTTAAGAAAAGCATCTTTTTCCAGATCATCAGTTTCTTTTCAGAAGCAAACATTTTACTATCGACCAAGTTCTTCGAATAACTGATGTAATTGAAAAAAGCACTCGAACGCAAATTAATATATTCGAGTGCATTCCTTGAGGCCTCTCAAGCCTAAGATAAAGTGTGGTACGAAGGCTGGGTGCTTAATCTGAGTCAAATCTTGCCAGAGAAGCTGTCTAATTTTTATAATACATACATATGTATCTTGCGAAAAGACTGTTCCGCGTTGAAAACGGAAGTGCGTATTTTAAAGTGATTTCGGCTGGTGGTCTGCAGGAAATTGTACTCGGCCCACTTCTGTATTTAGTTTTTATTCGCGATAAAACGCACGATTCCATTGTAGGCAAGCGACTTATGCGGACACAAGCGTCTGCACCTAACCCTGGTGAAACTTGGGGGCATAGTACCTTCGACCGAAGATGGGGGCGACCCCCGTGGGAAGTCGTTGGGATATGCTAACGAGAGAGGGGGAAGTGTAAGAGTAAGTCGGTTGCAGGGCTTAATTCAGTCGAGATAATCAATCGATCGGTCAACAGCGACGTTCACAGCTCCGGTTAGTGGGAGCCACCTGGACAACACCCCTTTTGGAGCTTCTCGAACATATTTCGACGCCAGGTCAAAAAGGAGATCTCCAAGGTCGGGTCGGGAAAGGAACCTACAGTTTAATGCCGATTCCGAACGGCGTGAGTCGAGAAGGTTTTTCATGGCAAGTATACTACGGGGGGTTTTGCCAGTACCCCGCCGAGGAGGAACGCTGCGAAATAAACATTCGATGGGGTTGGTGTTATCAGGATCCGAACTCCCTCATACTGCATCAGAGTCCAACACACTAACCACTGCGCCACGGCACCCTACGTCCTTCGCCACATAAAAAACGAATGGTTGAGATTCCACCACAAGCCTCGGACAAGAACGACGCCAGCAAAAGAACGGCTTTGCACATAGAATGTAAGGTCCCTTAAAAGATCCCGTGCAGTTGATAAACTCGCGGAGGCCCTTGACTACTACAAACCAGACATTACTGCAATCCAGAAATTGCGGTGGGATGGGTCTGGCCAATAGTGGATGAAAAACTGCTGCTTCTATTACGGGGATTGCTACAGAATGGAGGGGGGGGGGGGGGGGGGCTTATTTGAATGTGTTTTAAGCTTTAAATATATGTATGTGAAATCCGCATCAAGACCAAATAAGACAATATTAGCCTGATTTGCGCCCACGCCCCGAGAGAGGATATCCTAGAAACGACATACGATAAATGCTCCAGATACGACACCCATATCCTTCTGGGAGACTTCAATGCACAGCTGGGAATGGGAAAAGTTTTTAACAGAGTCATCGGAAAACACAGCCTGCCCGACAACACATCCGTGAACGGACTCAGGCTTTCGGATTTCACCTCCCTGTAGTGAGTACGCGGTTCAAAAACCTTAACATCCATGAAGGGACCTCGCGGTCCCCTTATCAATCAACCGTCAACCAGATAGATCACATCAACGTCAGACATTCCTCCAATATTCTCGATGTCCGTCTCCGTACTTTCCAATGAGCATATGTCTGTTGTGGCCAAGGTAAGCTCTTTGTTGTCGGAGAGCTACAATCGCAACCGACCAAGATTCCCAAAAACTCACTCACTCGCTTGCACTAACGGTACAACAAGAATAGAAGCGTTGTCAGAAAGTTAATGGGTTGAGTTTTACGACACCTTACTTACTTACTTAACGGGCGCTATAGTTCGGGGTGCGGCCGTCCTCTATTCCTTCGTCCCTCGGGGTTGGATTCTAAGACTCTATGGGCTGGAACAGTGGTGACTATTCGCTCTACATGGTCTAGCAGTTTTAGGCGTTGGATCCGTAGATGCCTGACTAGACTCATGTCGCTGTACGGTCTGGCACGGCACCAGCTCATCTGTAAGAAATGGTTGAAGGAAAGCATGCCCGGCCAGGGGAATCTCAGTGTCGTTCGCCCGATCCACAAGAAAGGAGAACCTTTTGACTGCGCAAACTACAGACGGGTCAACATCGCCTACAAAATCCTCTCTGCTGTTTTGTGTGAACGCCTGAAACCGTTCGTCAACACCCTGATAGGTCAATCAATATGGTTTCAGGCCAGGGATGTCCACAATGGACCAAATATTCGTAATGTGGCAGATTTTAGAGAACACCTAAGAATACCAAATCGATTCCCATCACCTTTTCGTCGATATCAAGGCCGCATATAATAGAGAGGAGCTATACAGAGCCATAGATTGGAGCTATACAAAGCAATGTCTGATTTTGGCATCCCTACCAAACTCGTCAGATTGTACAGGTAACAAACTTATCGATACCTTCAATGTCAAAACAGCTTTTAGGTAAGCCGACACGCTTTCATGTGACTTTTTTAACATCACACTTGAGAAGATCGTGCGAAACTCACAAGTCAGTACTAGGGGCAGGATCTTCTTAAGGTCCGTCCAACTGCTAGCTTACGGCGATGATATTGACGTGATTGGTCGAGCGCAACGGACCGTCAATGAGGCGTTTACTGGCACTGAAGCGGAGGCGACTCAAATGGGTCTGGCGGTAATTAAAGGCAAAACGAAGTATATGCTGTCATCAAGAAAGAACGCATACATTCGACGCTTCGGATAGGGCGTCACAACGAGCAGCAAGATCCTCGAGGCAGTAACTAATGTTAAGCTAATGTTTCCTTCAGTTTTCCATGCGTCTTTTGCCTGGTCCATTCCATCGCGCTTTTTGGAGTGCGGTTATATCTACTTTATAGCAGTTGAGGGTTTGCTCCAATTGATCGCCTGCACCCGGTCTGTTAAGGGACCGTTCCAGGTGCAGACTCTCAAGTCCGTTAGTCGTTTGCAGGGGTCGTCAGCTTTGTATCCGTCCGTATTCGAGGCTTGTTGTCGTTTCGGAACAAGTAGGTTTTACCCCCTCTTTCCCCAGGAACAAGGGGTTGGGTCGCTGCACACATTGGTTCACTACCTGGCGGGTGCCAGGGTAGCTATCCAGGGGCGGCCACGCCAAGGCTGTGTGTCAACTTGGATTGAGCAGGGACAGAGATCGAAGCTGGCGTTTGCCATACATATTAAACGCGATGAACTTCTTTGCTCTGTTTGCTCGCTCCTTCCCCCAATTGCAAGTTCCTTAGTTTTGAAAAATCCATCATAAAGCTTGAGCTTTGGTATCAAACTACTTTGCCCCTTATTGCTATAGGTAAATACGTACCTATGATCCTTTTAACAAATCTCATACCAACGATTTTAAAAGAAGAATAAAAGAATTGTTGTCACGTTCTCGCTCGGACGCTTAATAATCGAGGAATACCAAAGTAGCCAACTTGAACTGTCGTTCCCGAATGGCAGCACACAGCGCGAGATGGGGAGTTTAAGAATTTCGCCACAACTCGGTCGTGTTCACCAACGCACACCACAACTCGTCCAACCTGACACATTGATAGACCTCGATCAATTCTTTATTACCATATACATATGCATATTAAAGTGTACAGTCGATAAATAATATAAATTATGTACTAGACAAGGATAAACACGTGTCTTATTTTCACGTTACTTTAAACTTAAGACTAATTGCACTAAAAGTGTTGCCTTCTGAAGATGGATCTTTTCATAAATCAACCCGGGCCTTCCATTTTTTGATGTTAACTGATTCAATCACACCATCGTATGGGATTTCAGTTACTTGACACCCTTCAATATCTTTCACAATGTATCGATCGTTTGGTAGTATTTTGTGTATGACATAAGGTCCTTTATATTTAGGGATAAACTTTTTACTGACTCCTACGCTAGTATCAGTGTTTTTTATAACTACATAATCGCCAATATCAAACGTTTGAGCCGGTTTATGTTTGCTTTCGAATTGTTTCTGTGCATATGCTTGTGATTGACTTATTGACCCGGACGCCGACGCTCTTATATCAGGTAAACTGCTGATTAATCGTTCGGGTTCGTGCTCCGATAGATACTCTGTAAGTTCATCTACTTCCGCCCCTCTCTGTGATACGCCAAACAATAAATAGCTTGGACTGTATTTAGTCGACCGATTCACTGTATTATTGATGGCATATTCCACTCGAGGTAACAATTTCACCCAATCAGAGTGTTGGAAAGGCTCCGTGATTTTCCCTAGCATCCCCTTAAGGACGCGGTTGACCCTTTCCACCTGACCATTGGCCTGAGGGGAGGACACTGCGACCTTCACGTGTGAGATATTTCTCTCTAGTAAGAACTTGCTAAATTCATATGAAGTAAAGCAACTGCCCCTATCAGTAATAACTCGAACCGGCCGGCTATAATATTCAAAATATTTAGTTAAAGAGGCCATCACCTCTCGCGTACTGGTGGTCACTACAGGATATAATTTCACATATTTGGTAAATGCATCCGTTACCAACAGAATGTGCTTCCTTTTAGAAGCAAGCGATGGAAGTGGGCCAAAATGATCAAGGTGCAACGTGTGGAATGGAACGGGTTCTTTGGGAATACAGTGCAATGCCCGTTTGTCATTTCTGACTGGAACTGAGTGCATTATGCATTTGATGCAATTCTGCGTAAAATATTCGATCTTGCTGAGCATACCTGGGAACCAATAATGTAGTTTAATTTGCTCATAACATTTATTTACACCTTGATGCCCAATCTTCTCATGTACCATTCTTAAAATATTAACTTCCATCTCCTTCGGAACATAGAAAGCCAATTTCCCATTGCGGCATTTCCTATACACTAATCCATTATGTAACTCATACGATGTTAACGACTCCTTTTCCAACCTATCGCGTAATGAAATGATTTCGGGATCCCTAGCTTGAGTAGCTTGCAATTGAAAATTAACATCTTCTTGTTCGACGGCTGAAACCAAATGGCACCGACTCAAAGCGTCGACATGACCCATAGAAAGACCACTGCGATGTTGGATAGTGTAGTCGTAATTTTCGAGCTCTAAAGCCCATCTAGCTATGCGGGGATTAATAGACTTTTTACTTAGTGTTAGAGTAAGCGAACTGCAATCTGTCACAATCTTAAACGATAAGCCTTCTAGATATACTCGAAATCGGCGTAGGGCGTAGATTATGGCTAGTGTTTCCAGTTCGAAACTGTGATATTTTTGTTCAACTGTGGTGGTACTTTTTGAAAAATAAGCAACTGGATGCAGTTTACAGTCCTCCTGACGTTGGAGAAGCACAGCTCCGAAGCCCAGGGCACTGGCATCGCAGTGCAGTTCCGTTTCTTTTGTTGGGTTGTAAATAGCTAATACTGGTGCACTTAGTAGCTTTTGGCGCAATGTTTCAAATGCCTGCTGACATGAAGGACTGAAATTAAACTCCACGTCCTTCTTCAACAAGTCTAATAAGGGACGGGCAATTACTGAGAACGAATCGACAAACCGCCTAAAATATGAACAAAGCCCAACAAACGCATGAAGGTCCCTAGTATTCCTCGGAATCGGGTATTTTTTTATAGCTTGAACATGCCTGTCGCTTGGTCGTATACCTTGGGCCGTAACTTCATATCCCAGATATTCCATTTCGGTGTAGCAAAATTTACATTTTGATAATTTTAGCTCTAATTGATATTCTGATATGCAACGTAAGACCTGCCGTAGCAGATTGAAATGCTCCTCCAACGAGGCAGTGGCAATGACTATGTCATCAATGTATACTACGATTTTCCCCCGAAATTTACTAAAAACGTGAGCGACAAATCTTTGGAAAACTGAAGGAGCATTTTTTAGGCCGAATGGCATCCTCAAGTATTCGTATTGGCCTGCAGGCGTGACGAAGGAAGTGTATTTAACAGAGGCTTGAGAAACTTTGACCTGATGGAATCCGTTCTTTAAGTCTAATAACGTAAAGTACCGTTTGCCTTCCAAGTATTCCAGGCAATCTTCTATTAGCGGTAGGGGAAAATTATCTCTAACAGTCATCTTATTAAGGCCCCGATAATCCACACACATTCGAGTTTCTCCGGACCTTTTCTTTACCAATACAAGAGGTGATGCGTATGGAGAACAACTCGGACGTATGATTCCTTGTTGTAGGAGATCGTTGATCTGTTTATCCACCTCTTGTTTTTCACGAAATGACAAACGTCTGGGCGGACTAAAAACCGGAGTGTCCGAGGACAGTCTTATTACCATTTCGTAGTTATGGTCGACGGGGGCAATTGTTTTCGCGTTAATGTATTCATCCGAAATTAAGTTACGCAATCGCGCGGCGACGAATTCTGACACTGTAGAGCCAATACTGACGTTTGATGCGTCAGCGCCAGAGTCAATAAAGTTAGCACTTAGTGAATTATCAAAAATGGTTTCAATTTCTACAGTCTCAGAAGGAGACTCATTAATTACAGAAGGTAATTCAATGTGGGAAAGAACCTCTGGTGTATTTTCAGCCACAACATCAGCTTTCTCAGAAAGACCGGGATGTCTATGTGGATTAATATAATATAATGAATCAAAAACACAATAATTCGATTGCTTTATAAGATTTATACGTTTTTCTTCTTTATTTTCAATATTTTTTGGTTGTTGTCGTTCCAACGCTACACAAGGGTTCCGAATACATAAGCGAATCTCAAACAACTGGAGGAAATCTCTACCCAATAGTAGAGAAACTTGAATGTCTTCATCGGGGAGGATAAGTAGTTTAATTTTTTTTCTTTGATCCATGAATTTTATGAAGCATTCGATTTCTCCATATGTAATCAGCTCAGTTCTTCGGAGGCCTGTATATTTAGATACGCTTAACACATCACCACACAAATGGGACGGCAACACTGACCGCTGGAGAAAACTAACCGGACTACCGGTATCGAAAAGAGAACAGCAATCGAAATACTTAGTGTCATCTAATTCATTATTTTGGCAAAAGGCAACACTCACCATTTGTAAACAATCTAGGATACGTAAAACTTCAGCATCTGACTCGATCACAGGTTCTTGTCTCTGAGGTGGGTCCTCTACGGCAACATGAGATACAGCTGCAACTTGGTTTCCTCGTTTTGTACGCCTTGGACAGGTTGAATATCTGTGGTCCTTGCTTCCACATGTAAAGCAGGAACCATGAGCTCGTTTTGGTTTTTGACAGTTCACCGACAAGTGTCCTATTTCCGAGCAGTTGAAGCACCTGATGGATGGTTGCTCGATGGTGGCAATGGAGTTTCTTCTTCCTTTGGGATTTGTGTTAACGGGGTCTGATGAAGCAGGAATAGCGCGTTGGCGGATTTTCTCGTATTTCAGCAGCAACGCCTTAAGTTCAATTAAGCTAGTAGCGCCATGCAGCATTGCAACATTTGTTTGACTATCACGCAGCCCCTCAATTATGTAGTCTAATAGGTCGATCTCCTCAACGTCGGCGCGGCTAGCTAACTCTTGCATACTGATAACGTAGTGTAACAGCGTCTCATCCTTTCGCCAGGTCCTCTTCGAAAAAAGTTGGTAAACCTCTCTTCTGCTTAATTTGCGGTCGAATTCAGAGATTAGATTTGCTTTTAAGTCGGCCCAGCCCTCCGTATGGATGGTGCGTAAGAACAATTTGGCAGTACCTTCCAAGAGGCGACGTCCACTGAGGTACTTGAATCTCTCGTCGCAATTCAAAGAATCGGTAACTCCCTCGAAATCGCTTATCCACTTCCGAATTTCATAAGCGTTGTCGCCGCTAAATGGTGACACAGCATTGGAAATGTCGGAGAAGTCCACGTGGCGCATACGGCTGGAAGTGTCGTTTTCTTCGAGCAGTTTTAGCTCAAGACGCAGTTGGAGTATTTGCTTCTGTTTTTGGAGCCTAGATAGCAACCGCTCCATCTCAATATCATCATCGGGTACATCGGGAATAGATGGAATTTGCTCAGAGTTGGATGTGCCCGCGGAAACGTGGAGGATGGCAGCAGAATGGACGGATTGGGACGGTCCTGAATTTGTGGCTTGCGTGTTGACTGTAGGTGTTGTTTCGCCATTGGTTGTTTCACAATCTGACACGTGGATCGATGGCTGCCTGCGAAATTCTTCGTTGTATAGTGATCTTAACTGCGGCAATGTGGCGGTACTTGGAAATTCAATGGCGGCGGCTTGCAATGCGGCAATTAGTTGTTGTTTTGTATTATTTCGCGAACTTTCGGTTAGCTCGTCCATGATTATCGGAAGTTTTCGGAAGTTTTACGTGTACGCGGAAGAATAAAATTTCTGATGGCTGGTTACCCCACACCTGAGATGTTGTCACGTTCTCGCTCGGACGCTTAATAATCGAGGAATACCAAAGTAGCCAACTTGAACTGTCGTTCCCGAATGGCAGCACACAGCGCGAGATGGGGAGTTTAAGAATTTCGCCACAACTCGGTCGTGTTCACCAACGCACACCACAGAATAGAAAAACAAAGACGCCACCAAGGACAATAGAAGCACAAGTGGCTTCTTTTATGTTCCAACGCGCTTCGTTTCCAAATGAACAATAAAAAATTCATTAAACCCAATACACATTCTTCGAAAAATACTAGCTCGAAGAGGAATAATAATAAAAAGGAATAGCACCTGTTTATCCTGGTAATTATTCCACCCTTCGTAAATGAACTTAACCAGCAACAAAGGAGCCCATATACTCAACACCACCAAAAGCAAAGACCTTACACAACACCATTTGTAATGACACTCCCTCGTGCCACGGAATATCCTTTTCCAACGTTTTTTTTTTTTACCGGTCGCGGCACCCTTCGCTAGAAATGTAGTATGTGCCAATTTAGAATGCAATCAACCGCAAGTTCATGATCCTTGTATCAAGTGGCGTACTCCCTCACACCCAAATGAATGCACATACATACGTGCCATTTTGCAAGGATACGCCTCGATTTTCCCCAAAGAATCCCTATTCCTTTGTATTGCCATTTGGACTTACATATGTACGAATGTTTTTTCTTTCTGTTCTACGTCTATTCACTGTATGTGAATATGTATGTGTGCTTGCAAAAAAAAGGAGAACGAAACAAAAATTAAATAAGGAGTATGATCTACAATCCACACGCTGCTCGTTCATTACGGTCTTATTCAAATATCCTGATAAGGTTATGTGCTGTTTGTTTGTTCTCTTTCCTCTCACATCCTCTCGGCAAAAATGAAAATGCAAGGGAAAAACAACAAAATGAACAGAGCAAAAATGTCCTGAATAAGTGTGCATACGTGTACTCTATTTACGTGTTTACTCATATTTCTTTTGTTTTGTTATCCTTCTACTGCGAATATCCTTTCGCCTCTGTTTTATTCTTGTTTGATGGAGTTTGAACTCGGCTCGTTACGACGACGGCAGCGACGACAACGACGACCATGAGCCGAAGGAAGAAAGGGTTGATTTTTAGTGGAGTGGTCGCCATGCAGGGTACTAGAATTTTTCGTCCCTTAATGTTGTCTTCCCAGGTATGCATGTGTGTATATCGGTAGCGTGAGATGAGATCCTTGGGAGAATTATGAATAGAGAAGAGTGCAGAAGTGTCGAAAGCCGCCCAACAAAACAAAAGAAAGAAAACAACATTTGTGCATACGAACCCGAGTATGAGAATGTAAACAAATCTGCACGCCTTTCCGTTGAAGGCATCGTCAACAGCTACGGATAGATGGTGACGAAGAGAGGTCTTCGTATCAAGATTGGAGCTGAAGTGAAACTGGATGGCATTTATTATACATGTCCGTTCAGCCATAAGATTTGTTTACCCCATGATGCTATGTTTTCTTTGGTTTGCTCCTTTTTTTTTTTTTGATCCTTGGAAAGAGGAGAAAAATACGAGTGCAAGAACTCGCTGAGTTTCACCCACTTCCAGGGAAAATGTACACACTCGTACATAGTGGTAATTGCTTAAGTGCGCATAATTGACTTGACTGCTTGCATGAATGCACACATGAGTCGTTGGTATACTTAGGGACATACATACATACGTTCATGACGATGATGAGCAACTTGTGACCAATTTGCATTTAGTATCCTTGGTCCTTACGTAATCTTTCTTAATTAACTCCGCAAGGATCCTTGCCTCACAAACAACATCAAATCACAGATGAATATCAATATTATCCTTCCGTAATCCAACGAAATGAAAACATGAAAAATAAAAGTGCAATTCTTTGAGCTGCAGGATAACACATGATAGTATTGAATGCACACTCATACATATGTATGGCTTGTTTAATGCTTTTTCCTGACGTTTTTTCGCCTTGCATGCAACATCCTTTCACACGCAAGCACTATCTTCGGCTGCTTATAGTCGTGCTAGTGATTAAGTTAGCTTAAATGCCTCTGGGTGATACATATATGTACATATGGCGCTGATGCTACATAGTTGTCTGACTGAATGAGCTTTTTGCGTCTGTGTATATATGTGTAATAACATTTGTTAATTGACTCCTTGAATTATCTAACCGGATTCATTTTCCGGTATTTTAAACATGATGCTATTGTCGGCGACGCATCCTTCTTTGCTGTTCGTCGCTCCAGCTATTGTGAGTTGTTTCCCATTGTTTTCTTGTTGTTCTGTTTTTTTTTTTTTTTTTCTTGTTTTGTGTTATCGTTGATGATAATGTGCTGCTGTTTATTGTTTGTCTTTTCAACAAGATAAGGAGCTTTTGTTGTGCGAAACTGTCGTAATTAGATGAAAGGACGAAGCGGATTAATTGACGAACTATGTTTATACGTAAGGAAATTCATAAAAGGAAAAGGCGATTTGTCGATTTATGATAAAGATACTGTACACAGATACATACATATGTATGTATGTACTTGCTTCGCTTTAAACAAAAAACTGACGTTAAGGTTTTTATATACGAACACGAGGCTTTCTTCTGAAGCTTCCATTAGTACAAGTAGGTACCATTCGCCAGCGTTCCATAGTAACGAGACAGATAAGCGGGAAAGTGCCTTGAAATGAACCTCACGTATCCGAAAGGGATCGAAACTTGAAGAACTGTAAAAATTCGACACTTAAGCACGGGCGCTGAAAATAAAATGCTTATTGATACCACAATGAATCTAGTCGATTATCCAAATATTTCAAGGGAAAATGTGCCATCAAGTGTTGCGAAATTAGGGTTAAATCAATCTAGGATCCTCCAACACGACCCAAAACCTACGGGCAAGTTGATAAAGGAGTGGTCTCCTTATCGGACGCCTGACCAGTTAAATCATTCGCATTGAATTATGTATTTTGGGGCATTTTGTTGCTGTTGTTTTATCAAAGCGAACCGAAGGTGAGCTTTCTTTGTGCTGACTTGGACTCAAAACGTTGATCGCGTTTTTGGACCACTTCCTGACATTTTAGGGAGATGAAATTGTTTACACTATTAGTTGACCATATAGATCGGGCCATGACGAAGCCGGAATTTTGAATTTCGATATAGTTTCATTATAAAAAATTAAAAACCAAATTAAATCAAGAAAAAAAGAAAAATATTCGAAGAGAATTTTGCGCGCGCAATTATTTAAATTTGAACAGAAATTCCATTTTTGATGCTTTTCGCCCCCAAGTCACGTCATTTTTCTAAAAGAATTGTGCATGACTGAATACGGCCATATTCATTATCAATACTGAATATACGTGAAGCAAAACTACTGATAAAAACAGAAAATAACAAGAAACAACAATAAATCTCATTTGTCAACTGAAGTCTACAAAAAACAATATGCCACTTCCTCCTAAACGATCCCGGAACTTAGCACGATCGACCAGAGACGCAGCCAGAATGAGGAGCGTTCGCCGACCCTCTTCGAAACTCAAACATAGAAACAACATATTTTGGGGACACTGATTTTATCAGAACATTCACCCAGAATCTCGACAAGCACGTGTTCAGACTCTGCGACAACTGCTCACGGCTACAACTCAGCCACCATGAAGTCATCTGCCATTACTGCACTAAAAAGCCTTTCAAGTACACTGCTCAAAACAAGATCGATCCAGGAGATGTTCCAGAGGCTATGAAGACCTTGTCAGTCGTCGAGCAGATGTTGGTAGCACGGATTCAACCCATTCTCAGCGTCTATCAGCTCCGCAGTCAAGGTGTCAATGATCAATTCCGTTACAAAGGAAACGTGATGAACATCGAGCAAGATCTCCAACCGATTGCAAACGAGTTGCTTAGAGTTTCTAGTACAGTCTTACTGGTCAGGAAACAGGGAGCCCAAGATTACAAAGACCTCAGGTTCAGACGACTGGTGGTACACGATATTCTGGTGTTTCTAAAGCAACAGAATCGCTTCTATGCTGACTTGCAAATCAATATGCCCGCCTTGGCGGCACTACCAGAAGACGGGAGCGTTCATGATCAACTTAGACATGTCGACGGAAGTGTTGCCAACGACTCAATGCCCAATGTTGCTGAAGACAGTGACGAAGTGGTTATTAATGCGGTTCCCGTGTCAAGTGGTATGAGACAAGCCGAGGTTGTTCGTGATGTAATCGATTGGCCCGCAGCTTCAGCAAATCCGGTCAACGAATTCACGACTGTTGGATACATCGTCAAAGCTTTTCCTCATCTGTTCCCTTCTGGTGCTGCTGACTTCAGTTATAATACACTTCCTACGAAATACCAGGCGGCAGCAACAAGCCGTGATAGACTTCATCACAAGAGCGACAAGCGGAGAAACGACGGACAAAATGGCAATAGTCATGAGAGCTGCTGGAACCGGCAAGTTGTTAGTCATCAACGAAGTTGTTAAAAGTTTCGGCTTGGAGCACGTCCAGCTAATGGCTCCAACCGGCGTGGCTGCAAACAATATCGGTGGCCAAACTCTGCATTCCGGATTGCACATTGCCACATCAACCAAAGTTACGCCCCTAACTGGAAAGACCCAAAGAGAGTTTCAGGAGCATTTCAGTAATATCACGGTGATATTGATAGACGAATTCAGCATGATTGGGTTGCGTATGCTGAGCAAGATAGATGGCCGGCTTAGAGAAGCTAACCCTGAGAAGCAGCACGAATGTTGTGGAGGATTTGTTGTTGTATTCTTTGGCGACTTTAATCAGCTACAGCCAGTTTTGGACAAGCCTCTGTATGGCGCGCCTAAAGAGTCGGATGAGTGTTCCCTGCGAGGCAAAGCCTCTTATTTGCAGATACGGAAGACGTTTATTCTCAAGCAGATCATGCGACAGACCGGCGATGAACAGAAACAATTTCGAGAAGCAATTCATGCTCTAGCTCTAGGCGAGAACAACCTCTTGCACTATGAATTCTGGTCACAACGATCGCTTGGATGCCCAGTGACTCGAATAAATGCCTCAAACAATAATTAAACAGCCGCACAAGCGTCAGATGACGAAGCCAGTTTTTGGACTTGGTCCTTGGACTTGGTCCAACCACCTCGTCCTGGGTCTGCCAGGCGATCGCCTGCCTGATGGTATTGCATCCAAGGCACGCTTCGGAAGTCGTGATGATGGCGACATTCGTCTTACGTGACCAAACCATCGAAGCATAGCCCTTTCCGTTCTCAGAAGCAGCTGCTCAACATTGAGCTCCTCGCGCACTGCCGTGTTTCTCACCCTATCCCGGCGAGTAACTCCGACAACAGCACGAAGAAATCTCATTTCGGCAGCTTGTATTCGCGATCTTATTCTTTCGGCCAATATCCAAATTTCATGACCATAGGTGAGAGTTGGAACAAATACTGAGTTAAAAACCGCTAACTTGGCTTTGACACCAAGCTCGGTCTTCCTGATTACAGATCTTCCAAGCTGTTTCAAAATTGACCCAGCTTGGCCAATCCTGAAGGAAAGCTCAGTATTACTCCTCCCATCACTCGTGAAGAAGACCCCGAGATACTTAAACTTCTCCACCTGCTTCAATCGGACTCCACTAGCATGTAGAGTGCTTCGGACAGGTGTTCTGGAAATAACCATAACCTCGGATTTGTCCACGTTAACCCTCATTCCAGTATCGGCACAAACGGCCACAAGCCTATCTAGCGCGCTGAAGTTCCATCTGGGAGGATGTGGGGACAACTAAGTCATCTGCAAAAAGAAGATGGCTTATCTTCAACTCTCCCAATGCAAAACACTCCTCGCCTCGACTGTGCTGCAACATCCAGTAAATATATATAATGAAAAGGAGAGGTGGCAAGACTCACCCTTGGCGAAGTCCAACACCCATGGTGAAATATGTTGATTTACTACCGTTAACCCGAACGCAGCTGCTACAGTTTGTGTATAGAGAATGAATGGCCCTCAACAGAGGACCATAAATCCCATACTCTTGCAGAATACTCCAGAGTTTACATCGAGAAACTCGGTCATACGCTTTTTCCAAATCTACAAAGCAGCTGTAGATTGGTTTGGCGTACTCCCAAGCCTTCTCGAGTACCATTCTTAGAGTGAAAAGCTGGTCGGTTGTACTTCTGCCATGACGAAACCCGCACTGTTCATCCCTTATACTGAATTCGACCATAGCTCTAGAACGCGCCTCCAGCACCTTAGCGTAGACTTTACCGGGATACTTAAAAGAGATATGCCCCTATAGTTGGAGCACTCTTTTTTATCACCCTTTTTGAAAAGAGGGACAATCACCCCAGTCTGCCAATCGCTAGGTGTCTCACCGCATTCCCAGGCCACCTTAATGACACTAGAGAGCTATAATACTCCCTCTATACCCATTGCCTTAAACATTTCTGGCCGAACTTCATCCACACAGGCAGATTTGCCAACCTTTTGCGATTCAATCGCTAAAATGACTTCCTCCACCGTTGGACTGTTCTCCTCCACACTCAAGACTAAAGGTCTGTCCCGCTCAGTGCCCTGTTCGGGATTGAGCAGCTCCGAAAAGTGCTCGCTCCTTCTGCGTAAGATGTCCATCTCATTGGACAAAAAAAAATAAAGAGGAATCTATGTAAGCGACACTCTCTCTGTCAAGTGTCAAGAATTTTACCGCGCAAAATACTAATTTTTAGCTAGAATAGAACAATTCATTAGATACTTGACTGAGGATTTATCCGGTGATCCGGTGAAATAAAGGACGAAATATTCTCTGATTGCTCGAGACAAATTACTGATTCCGTAGCCTTAAGATTATGTTTTTTGTTTTTTCAAGCATTAAAAAGTACGTAATGAAAATAAAATATTTTATGTCAAAAGTCAAAAATCACAGTTCACCTTGCATCCTCAACCCCAACCTTGCGTCCTAAAAAGGCATTTAACGCAGAAGACATATCTAATAAACCTCTCACGAGTACAACAAAATCGACTAATCGCTAAATCAACAGGCAATCGCATAGTCTTTTATGTCCTTCCCCAACCACCGACTCTCAGTTTAAGGTCCATTTAGTCCTTACGACTTCATTCTATCTTTTGGTTTTATTATTCTCTTTATAAGTCGCTGGTAAGGAAAGTCGTTTCAGCACAAAACATTAAATCTAATAGCGACGCTCGCTTGATGACAAACGATTTCCTTCAACTCATGTTTGGCGGATGGACACCCACCAAGTCATATAAACCAGCAGATTCAGGTCGTTCACTAGGAAGCGTACGTTCAGGATCATCGAACACTGCTGGTGTTAGCTATCGCATAAATAAAATTGTAATTAAGTTACATTTAATGCTGTTACAGTTCATAAAGGATTCTACATTCGAACCCTAAATATGTTGCGTATACTCGCGTGGGTGAGTATGTGTATGTGTGTTTTTTCAGTGTAATTTTATTACACTTTGTCTACTCTCTATCTCTCTCATGCTTCCTTATTTCTGTTGCCTCGTATCAGATTAATGGAAAGTTAAAGGAATAACACTGTACGATAGACTTGTTAGACCTTTTTGTCAATATGTTCAAGATCCTTCAACCGTTGTCATAAATTGAATCATTCTAATTGCATTAGTATTTGCTGTTGTTTCCGATGTAAGCCATGAGCTTACGAGGAAAGCTCCTGTACCGTTTTCGTTTCGATGTAGTTGAAAGGACGTGACCGGAACGGTCATTAATTCAATTTATTCGCAAAGGGTATATTACGTTTAAAACAGGATTGGCAACGTCAAAATGATAACAATGATTAGCACTTAAACACACAAAGACGTGGCATATGCCACCAGAAACATGTCATTCATCATCGTTCACATCCTTCCCAGTCCATATTTTATACCCACTCAAGTACGTCATCTTCGGCCCATTTGAATCACTTCCAATATTTCCCCAAGGATAATGTTAAAAGGAAATCCCAGGCGCAGCTGAAATCAAATAACGCAATCGTTTTAAGCCGAACCCAAGATGTCGTCTTCCCAACAATGTCCTTTTTACATTAATTCTTTCTGCTAAACATAAACTTGCACAACAAATGCAAACGACGGGCACGATAAAGCGACAAGAAAAATGTCCTCCCTAAGGATACATCCTTTTCCTCGCTCCCAATTCTGTCCTGCTCTGTCATTACAAAGCGATAAAAACCGTCAATTTTGCTTAGCGATATCGATTAAACCGTCCCGTGATTGATTACAAAAGAGCCCCAGCGATTTCCTGTCGTTTCTCTTAGAGAAGCCAAATGTCCCGCATGGCATGCCGACCTCGCCGCAACGACCAATGCAAAAAGGGTTCAAAAGCGAAAACTTCAACAAAGTGGTTCCTCACTTCCTTCCGCGTCGTAATAGAATTACGTAATCGACGGTCTGTCGCTTCCATTTCACTTTCTAGCTCTTTGCATAAATCTTTTTCTATGAATGTGTTTGATACAACACTGTTGCTAGAGTGGAAGGATATTAATCAATTGAGTCTTTTTATATAGCCAGCGGTTTCCGTTCTTGAAATTGTTTCTAAACGAGGATTAACGGCCAACGGAATCAATTCTGCTGCGTGCCTTGTCACCGTTATTTATCGCTAGGTCAACCAAATAGTTGCATATCATAAATCTGACTGAAAGGACTTTGCTGTTTCCGCAACATATTCTGTTGAAGCAGGTAGAAGCCTACTTATGACCTTTTCAAAAATCCATGTATTTCTTAGAAATTGTACTGCGCCCACATTCTTATCATATTTGTAAATTAGCGCCTTGGGTATTAACATTAAGTTATGTGCACATAGAAGCACAAAAATTCGAAAAAGGATATACGGGGGACATTTACATTTTTACTGTCGACGAGTTTATAGGTTGTTAGATTTATTTGTCCTGAGTAATTGTCCTGTGCCACTCGAACGGAAGTCAAATCGGTGTGATGGGATTTATACATACATATGTACATACATATGTTGTGCAGTGGACAAGCCTTGTGTGCTCCTTTCTTGTGTCGAGGAATAAATTAAGTAACCCAAAGATATTTAAAGTGCCGAGTGACGTTTTAATGAAATAGGGAATAACAGCGTAGTGGGGCTGAGTAGGAAGTTGACCTTTCGCAACGGAAAAGGTGTCACTAATAAATTCACGGGACGTGGAGCATGAAGGAAAATGGATTCTGGTTGTGGGAAAGGACATCGCCAGCCGAAAAGTGCTTTAAAGCTTTAAGTTGTATGTGTGATTTGGAGATTTTTATACCGTTCGCAAGTCCGTATTAAATTGAGTCGCTTACATGCATCAACATATGCATGTTGTTAACAACGTTTAGGCTTTCTGAGTAATTTTGAGCCATAAGTTCTCTTATGATGACAGCCAAGAGATGGTTATGCTAAGACAATGTAGAATCATAATCAGTATCCGAAAAGAAATTCTCATGTATCTTTATTGTACTAAATTTATTACAATTTGAGTTAATAGGGAATACATATGTATATATGTCATTCATAACGGGTTGAAATACTTCTGCTTCTTCTTCTTAACGGGCGCTACATCTTTTGCTAGCCTTTTCCATTGCCGCACACCCAGTTGGCTGAGGTCCCCTTCCACCTGTGTGCGCCATCTTAAGTGCGGCCGTCCTCTGCTTCTTCGTCCCTCGGGGTTGGATTCAAAGACTCTCCGGGCTGGAGCTTGGGTGTCCATTCGCTCTTCATGGCCCAGCCATCTTAGGCATTGAATCCCTAGTCCCTCATGTCGCTGAACAGTCCGTAAAGTTCGTGGTTGAATCTTTTCATCCATCCCCCGTCTGCGTTTATACATATGAACGATAATCACGCGCAAAATCTTTCTCTCCAACCGACAAAGGGCCTCCTCATCCGCTTTTGATAATGTCCATGCTTCTGCGCTATACAACAGGACCGGGATGATAAGGGTCTTATAGAGAGTCAACTTTGTGGTTCGGGAGAGGGCTCTATTACTCAATTGCCTCCTGAGCCCAAAGAAACAGCGATTGGCAAGAGTGATACTGCGTTTGATTTCGGAACTGCTGTCGTTGTTTCAGGTCACTGCGGAGCCAAGGTAGATGAAGTCCTTAACTACCTCGAACTTATATCTACCAACACAAACGTCCTTTTTTGATGACAGCATATATGTACCATCAATTTTACCAAACCAATGTTCGCCGCCTCCATCTCAATACTCGCAAACGCCTCATTGACATCTCGCTGTGATGTACCTATTGTGTCAATATCGTCGGCTTATGCAAGGAGTTGCGAGGATTTGAAATAGATTGTGCCTCTTGTATTGGCCAGTGATTTTTGCACAATCATTTCCAATATGATGTTGAAGAAATCAGACGACAGCGCATCGCCCTGCCTAAATCCTATTTTGACAGCAAAACTATCGGTAAGGTGTTCACCGATTCGGATGGAGCAGCGAGCATTCTCCAAAGTCATCCTGCATAGTCGGACGAGTTTAGCTTACTTACTTACTTATCAGGCCTGCGATCCATGGAGTATCTGAGCCTGAGCTATAGCTGCCTTCCATCCTTGACGGTCCCGGGCACGCTGCTTCCGGTTGTCAAGACCAAGATGTCTTACATCCGCGATTACTTGGTCTTTATACCGGTGGTTCGGTCTTCTTCTCGAACCAGGAGGCTCGGAGTCGAAGACCCTCTTAGCTGGAGCGTTGATGTCCATGCGCTCGATGTGGCCGAGCCAGTGTAGTCGACGGCTCCTTGCCTACCGGACTACATCCACATCTTGGTACAGCTCGTAGAGTTCGCGGTTGTGTCTTCTTCTCCATTCACCTTCCTCACAGACAGGACCAAATATCCGGCGCAGAATTTTTCTTTCGAAAGAACCCAAAATCAGCTCCGCTGTCCTGCTTATCGTCCAGCTTTCGGCTCCGTACAGCAAGACTGGCAGAATGATCGTTTTGTAAAGCATGACTTTGGTCTTTCGAGTGAGGAGTTTTGACCCCAGTTGTTTGGACAAGCGGAAGTAGCAGCGGTTGCCAAGGGCGATTCTACGCCGGATCTCCACTGTGGTGTCATTTGTGGAATTTACGTTTGCCCCGAGGTAGACAAACTCCTTAACTACCTCGAAATTGTAGCTGTCAATTGTTATGTTTTGTCCCAGGTGGTGAGCGACGGATTGGTTTTTGCTTGACAGCATGTATTTCGTTTTGTCCTTATTGATCTTAAGGCCAATTCGTTTCGCCTGTTCTTCAATCGCCGTGAATGCTTCCACAATGCCACGGCGAGAACACGCGATGATGTCGATATCATCCGCGTATCCTAGCAGCTGGATGGACTTGTAAAAGATAGTGTCTTCCCTGTTGACGCCTGCCCGTCGCACTATCTGCTCCAGCACCAGGTTGAAGAATTCACATGACAGCGCATCTCCTTGCCGAAATCCGGTGCATGTTTCGAATGGTTCCGAGGTCCTAGAACCGAGTTGCACGGTGCATCGCGTGTTTTTTAGCGTGGCGCGACACAACTGGATCAGTTTTACCGGGATCCCGAATTCGGCCATCGCCCCAAACAGTGCTTCACGATGAATGCTGTCGTATGCGGCTTTGAAATCGATGAAAAGATGGTGTGTATCGATTTGAATCTCGTTGGTCTTTTCCAGGATTTGTCGAAGTGTGAAAATTTGGTCTATAGTTGATTTGCCGGGCCGGAAGCCGCACTGATAGCTGCCGATTAGTGCGGTGCAAAATGGTTTTAGACGTTCACACAATACGCTGGACAGGATCTTGTATGCGACATTGAGCAGGGATATACCTCTATAGTTCTTACAAGAGGTAGGATCGCCTTTTTTGTGGATGGGGCATATAGAGCTGGTATTCCAGTCGTCGGGCATGCTCTCATCTTCCCAAATTCTGCAGATGATCTGGTGCATGCTCCCTACCAGAACATCGCCGCCAGCCTTGAAGAGCTCTGATGGCAAGCCATCTGAGCCTGCGGCCTTGTTGTTCTTCAGCTTCTGAATAGCTGTGCCGACTTCTTCTATGCTGGGTGGGAGGACTACTTCAGCGGCTGGAGTTGGGATTTCCTCAGTCCCTACCACTCTCTCTTGGTCATGCTCGTTAAGCAGCTGCTGGAAGTGCTGCTTAAATACATCCACTATTCCCTGCGGGTCGGTGACAAGATTACCCTCGCAGTTTCGAAGAGCCAGGGTGCCCTTTTTGAAGCCTCCTGCAAGGCCTTTGGCTTTCTTGTAAAAGGCTCGTATTTTATGTCTATCCCTAGACTCCTCGATATCCTCGAGCTGGGAGGCTGCGAAGATTCTTTTCTTTTGTCGCAGTAGTTTCTTCTCCTCCCTTCTTCTGGCTCGGTACTCTTCTCGCGCTGCCCTGGTTTTCCTCTGCAGCGCCTTTTGGTACGCCTCGTCGGATGCTGCCTTTTTCTGCTCACACTCGCCATCATACCACGGGTTTCTTGTCGGGGGTGGTAGGTATCCTAAGGTGGTTTCGGCTACTTCCTGAATGGCTGAGCGGCAATGCAGCCACATATTATTGGCATTTGTGTTCGACGTAGGCATACCGTAGAGTCTTTCGCTCAGCTGCTCCCTGTAGACTCTGGCAACCTCCGGTGTGCTCAGGCGCCCAATGTCGAACCTCCTCCTGATGGGCTGGTGCAGCTTTCTGACATTGGACAGTCGAGCTCTGAATCTTGTTGCTACGAGGAAGTGGTCAGAGTAGACGTTTGCCCCTCTGAATGTTCGCACATCCAGGATGTTTGACGCGTGCCTTGCGTCAATGAGCACATGGTCGATTTGGTTGGCGGTTCGACCGTCCGGAGATCGCCAGGTTGCTGTGAGGATTCGCTTGCGAGGGAATCTAGGGTCTTCAGCCTCGTCGGTAGGGGCGTGTGCACATATAAGGCTGATGTTATAAAATCTGCCTCTGATGCGGATCACAGCCAGGCGATCACTTATTGGTTTAAAGTCGATGACCTTCGACCTTAACCGCTTTCCCACGACAAATCCGCATCCCAGTAAGTGCAACCTTTTGTGACAGCTGTAATAAATGTCGCAATTTTTCTTTCTAATCATACCGTTTCCTATCCAGCGTATTTCCTGGACCGCAGTAATATCCGCCTTGTACTGCGTGAGGATTCCTTCTAGTTTATGAGCAGCTCCGGGAGTGTAGAGGGTCCTGACATTCCAGGAGCATACTCGCGAATCGTGTTCCTTTTTCGTGCGTTGTCGTCGTCGAGTATCCGTCCGTGTATCCGAGGCATCTTGCTTATTCATAACTTTTGGTTTTTTTACGTGGGCGGATTGTTAGCCCGCCGCACAACCGCCATTCTGGTCGGGGTTTTTTTCGCTGCATACGTTTGTTCACCTCCCAACGGTTGTTGAAGAGGCTATCCAGAGGGCGCCGCGAGGAGGCCCTTTGTCAACTTGACCCGGGCATTTAAACAGGGATCGTTGCTGGCATCTCGCCAGGTTGAGAGCAATCAACAACTTTACCCTGTATGTCCGAGCCCATGCCCTCCGGACGAGTTTAGCAGGTATGTCAAAAGTAGACGTGGCGTTGTACAGCTCGTCTCTAATTACGCTGTCGTATGCGGCTATGAAGCCGGCAAATAGGTGGTGAGTGTCGACTTTTAATTCATTGGTTTTTTCCAGGATCTGCCGTAGTGTGAAGATTTGGTCGATGGTGGACTTCCCTGGCCTGAATCCGCACAGATAAGGACCTATCAGCTTATTTACAAAAGGCTTTAGACATTCACATAAAACGGCATAGAAGATTTTGTAGGCGAGGTTAAGAAGATTTATTCCTCTGTTGCCGGCACAGTCAGAGGGGTTTCTTCTCTTGTGGATCGGGCATACGATGCTGAGACTCCATTCCTCAGTCATGCTTTCCTCTGACCATATCTTACAGATGAGCTGGTGCATGCTCCCAACCAGGTCATCCCCAGCTGCCTTGAAGAGCTCAGCAGACAGTCCGTCTGCACCATTAGCTTTATTCGGCTTGAATTTCGATATGGCAATCTTAAATTCGTCCTGGTCAGGGGGACGGAATTCTCTGCGGTCTTCGTCGATTAGAAATTGATCATTCTGCCTGCAGCGGTATATTGACTAACATCGCCGTTATACAGTCTGGGTTGAAATACTGACTTAGGTAAAATCGGTTTCATTTTATGATATCAGGAAACGATTGGTATGCCAATCCTTTCCTTCAAACATTGGTCTCATCCGTTTTACAAGGTTTCATACTTTACTGTTAATAGCTGTTAATAGCTTTCGGGTTGATAGCTCCGATTATAATAAGTTGAATAAATGTCGTCGTAGGCAATCTTTGCTAAAACGCAAACAAAAGCACATATGGAGCCGCGTCAGATCGTGCAGAAAATGGGGCCCATCCCTAACATATGTATACACACTCAATGAAAAGGATATAGGACGTAATCACAAATTCTTCACAAATTCTTAGGGTCAATATTGGGCTAACTGGCCGTATTTATACAGAATGCACGGGTTTCAGTATGGCAATGTTTTGGTCAACCAAGTCGAATATGCTTTGCCTTGGTGGCATTACAGCCCATGAAGGGCCAGAGAGGAGCTTCCTCTCCCATGTTGTGTGTGATTTATTTTTAACACAGGCGAAAGGAACCTACAGTTTAATGCCAATTCCGAACGGCGTGAGTAGAAAAGCTTTTTTATGGCAAGTATACTACGGAGGTTTTACCAGTACCCCGCCGAGGAGGGACGTCGCGATATGAACATTCGAACTCGCTAAACGTGCGTCAAAGTCCATCACACTAACCACTGCGCCATGGCGTCGAATATACAGTCGGTAAAGATTCCATGGCATACAATGAGTGTAACCTTACGTGTCTAAATAACCAAGTTTCTTCTAAATGCCTATTTTCCAACACCTTCACATCAAAGCCTATACATATTTAATTAATCTGAACAGCAAATGAACTCGCTAGATGGTTACCTTAACTAACTTACTTACTTAGGTGGCGCTACAGTCCGTGGTGAGCATGGGCCTCAACCAAAAAGCGTCTCCAGCCGGCACGGTCTTTGGCCAGCTGTTTCCAGCGCCGCACGCCCAGTTGGTTAAGGTCCCCTTCCACCTACGTGCACCATCGTTGATGCGGCCGTCCTCTGCCGCGCCTTCCTTCCGGGGTGGATTCGAAGACTCTTAGGGTCAGAGCTGTATTTTCCATGCACTCTACATGACCTAGCCACCTTAGATGCCGTAGACGTCGTACCGATATCGCTGTAGAACCCGTACAGTTCTTCGTTATATCTTCTCCATACACCGTTTGAACAAACGGGACCGTATATAGTGCGCAGAATTTTCCTCTCGAAACGACCAAGGGCATCTTCATCCGCTTTTGTTAAGGTCCAAGCCTCTGCGCCGTAAGGGAGGACTGGGATGATTAAGGTCTTATATAGTGTCACCTTGGTTTTCCGAGAGAGGGCTCTAATTCTCAATTGCCTCTTGAGCCCAAAGGAATAGCGGTTGGCAAGAGTGATTCTGCGTTTTATCTCAGCGCTTGTGTTGTTGTCGCTGGTCATCAGTGAGCCAAGGTAGACGAACTCCTTGACCACTTCAAAGTTATATCCGCCCATGGTGACGATCTGGCCAATACGTCGGTGTTGTCCGTTTCTTTTAGATGAAAGCAGATATTTGGTTTTACCCTCATTAACTTTGAGACCCATCTTAGCCGCTTCTACCTCAATGCTTACAAAGGCCTCATTGAAGTCTCGCTGTGTCCGTCCAATAACGTCAATGTCGTCGGCGTTCTCAAGCAATTGCGTAGACTTGAAATAAATAGTACCTTTTGTGTTGGCCAGTGACGATTTTGAAAAAGTTGCACGACAGCGCGTCACCATGCCTAAATCCTTTTTTAGCATCAAAGATCTCGGTTTGCTCATTACCGACCTTAATGGAGCAGCGAGAATTCTCCATTGTCATCCTGCACAGTCGGACGAAATTGGCAGGGATGTTAAAACTAGACATGGCTTTGTATAGCTCATCTCTATACACGCTGTCATATGTATGTATGTATGTTGGCGTTACAGTCCATGAAGAACCTGAGCCGAGCTTCTCTCAATCACCCATGTTGTGTGTGATTTCATTTTCCCATAGGTGAAAGGGACCTACAGTTTATTGCCGGTTCCGAACGGCTAATTTCGAGAAGCTTTTCATGACAATTTTACTACAGGGGGTTTTGTCAGAACCCCGCTGAGGAGAAACACCGTGAAAAACACGTTCGATGACATGGCTGTGTCGGGATTCGATCCCGTGTCATCGGCGTCAGAGGCCAACACACTACCCACTGCGCCACGGTGCTCTCATATGCAGCCTTGAAATCGACGAAGAGGTGGTGAGTGTCGATTTGGTATTCTTGGGTCTTCCCCAAGATCTGCCGTAGCGTAAATATTTGGTCTATTTTGGATTTACCTGGCCTGAAACCACACTGATAAGAGCCGATCAGGTTATCCACAAACAGTTTCAGGCGTTCACACAATACGACAGAGAAGATCTTATATGCGATGTTAAGGAGACTTATTCCCCTATGGTTGGCGCAGTTATAGGGGCCTTCTTTCTTATGGACCGGGCAAACGATGCTGAGATTCCATTCGTCGGGCATGCTTTCCGTGCCCTCTTTTCTTTCTTCTGAAAAGCGTGTGTTCCTCTCTTCTCTTCTGCTCATATATTTCGCGAGCAGCTCTCGTCTGTTGTTGCAACATGCTCTTATATGCCTGTTAATTTGCTGCATGGGCTTGTTCGTATTGTTCATCGAACCAGGGGTTTCTAAGTGGTGGCGGTTTGGAACCCAGCACCTCTGAGGCAGCGTCTCTGACGGCGTTCTGGCAATGCGCCGATTCCTGCTCTATTGTTTGTGCTGCTGTGGGCGGATTTTGAGAGAGCTTGGAGGAGACACGATCGGCAAAGATTCTGGCAGTCTCTTGCGATTGTAGCTTTCCGACGTCAAACTTACGTAGTCCTACTCGACTCCTAAGCATTCTTGATATCCTCATTCATACCATGGCTACAACAAGGTAGTGGTCCGAGTCGATGTTAGCCCCTCGGAAGGTTCGTACGTCGAGAATACAGGAGGAGTGTCTAGGGTCGATCGCAATGTGATCAATCTGGTTGGTGGTCGATTGATCAAAGGACCGGGGGAATCGCGTTTATTTAGATTATTAGATTTATTATAAGTTCTTATAAAGCATTTGTTGTTAACAACTTTTGCAGAATTTGCAAGGATGAAGAGAAGGACATTGTTTTCTCCATTCTATGTTTGTTTACTGCACTTCTCATCCGAAGGTGAATGTATCCAAGAGAATGACAAATAGCAGCGACAAATTCTAATGACATACGAGGTGCAGCCAGTAAGTTCCGGGGATTTAGTCAGAACTCGGAAACTGGAAAGACTCTGTAGCAAGACTGTCGTTCGTCAACATCCGACTAGAAAGGGGGCCCTTCCTCTCAGTTTTCATACAAGACTGAAGTCTACCGAAGAGACCCATAAATAAAGTAAGCAGGGGATAAAAAAAATTGGGGTGCGGCTAATGGAAACAGGGATTTCAAACCGCCTTTAAAGGAAATGTTCATCAGTTTTTCGGTTCCTGTAAAGGCTGCGAGGGCGTGTTTTCCGTGTGGGATCTGAACTCGTCCAGAATTGCGGGATATTGCACCACGACAATGCGCCGCCCCATTCCTCCTTGATTGTGCAAGAAGTTTTGGCGAAAAAATCATTCCAACGTTGTCGCAGCCGAAGTACGACTTTATTTTTTAGCCCCAAACCTGAAGTCCCACCTAAAGAAGGTCAAGGAGGGTGTAACGATGATTCGGAGCGAATTAAATTTGGAGGATTATCAAGGATACTTACGCAATTTTGAGTGAAAGGAGATTTACAAGCCAAAATTGTCTCCCGAATGTAGATATCTACATGTGTATGTTATATCCACCCCTATTTGTAGCGACTGTCAAGCCGCTATTTTACCTCATTCGTCTGCTACCACTTTCACCAAACTGGTGGATCAATGCAATTAAGAAATTTCACCAGCTGGCGGCTGGACCGATATCCCACTCTTAGAGGAGAATGAGAGGGCCGATGAGTTAGCCAAACTCGGTGCAACCTTAAACGCCCCTACTGACCCGGTGGACCTGTCGCTGAGCCTTCTCAAAGTCAACATCCTGCCACACTTTCAATATAGTCGATCGTAACTGGGCAAAATCTACTAGAAACAGTATATCAGGATATTCAAAAAACAAAACAAACGATCTTCCCAATAGACACTGTCGTGGTAGTCAGTATGAACTCACGCTGCCAGAATAGGCATCCAGTCTAACATCCAATGCCGCAGTTGCCACAACATCCATTTTCTCTGCGAATGCCCAGTACTGGCAAGTCGCAAATTCTGAGCCTTTGGCAAATACTTCCCCGACGACCTGTCAGAGGTTGGCAACCTCAGTTTGCCCAACGTAACCAGTTTTCTTAACTCCTTAGCTTTCATGGGTTTGTGGTATCAAAGGGGGCCTATGCGCTATCTGTACCCTGAGATGCATAGTCGGGTAGCTACTTCAACCTACCTACCTTGTCTTCTTCGGAGACGTTTCTCCTCCTTTAATGCTTTTTTTTTTTTTTTTAGTTACACCGGCATTCAAGGCAAAGGCCTTATAACGTTTTAACAGCTGTGCGAGCGAAGGTAACAGTGAGAGGGAGAGTTTCGCGCAGGTTCACACACAACCTGAATGGAGTGCAGTGGCTTTGGGTCGTAGATGTTCGGTCACTACTCCCAGTGGTGGATGGTCCTAGATAGGACAAGAGCCAACCAAATTTCGGGTTGGTTATAATTCATATTAATTCGTTCATGAATGAATTCGTTCATTCGTTTGTGCGGCGGGCTAACAATCCGGCCACGTAAAAAAACCCAAAGTTATGAATGAGCAAGATGCCTCGGATACACGGACGGATACTCGACGACAACAACGCACGAAAAAGGAACACGATTTGCGAGTATGCTCCTGGAATGTCAGGACCCTGTACACTCCCGGAGCTGCTCATAAACTAGAAGGAATCCTCACGCAGTACAAGGCGGATATTACTGCGGTCCAGGAAATACGCTGGATAGGAAACGGTATGATTAGAAAGAAAAATTGCGACATTTATTACAGCTGTCACAAAAGGTTGCACTTACTGGGATGCGGATTTGTCGTGGGAAAGCGGTTAAGGTCGAAGGTCATCGACTTTAAACCTATAAGTGATCGCCTGGCTGTGATCCGCATCAGAGGCAGATTTTATAACATCAGCCTTATATGTGCACACGCCCCTACCGACGAGGCTGAAGACCCTATCAAGGAGGACTTCTATGACCTCCTGGACAACGCCTACGGAGCTTGTCCGGAGTACGATGTAAAAATCGTGCTTGGGGACTTCAACGCCAAAATCGGAAAGGAAAACACCCTTGGCGGAGTGATCGGAAAGCACAGCCTCCACGATACAACAACAGATAACGGCTTCCGACTCGCTGACTTTGCGACAGCTCGTAATGCGGTGATAAGTAGCACAAGATTCCCTCGCAAGCGAATCCACACAGCAACCTGGCGATCTCCGGACGGTCGAACCGCCAACCAAATCGACCATGTGCTCATTGACGCAAGGCACGCGTCAAACATCCTGGATGTGCGAACATTCAGAGGGGCAAACGTCGACTCTGACCACTTCCTCGTAGCAGCAAGATTCAGAGCTCGACTGTCCAATGTCAGAAAGCTGCACCAGCCCATCAGGAGGAGGTTCGACATTGGGCGCCTGAGCACACCGGAGGTTGCCAGAGTCTACAGGGAGCAGCTGAGCGAAAGACTCTACGGTATGCCTACGTCGAACACAAATGCCAATAATATGTGGCTGCATTGCCGCTCAGCCATTCAGGAAGTAGCCGAAACCACCTTAGGATACCTACCACCCCCGACAAGAAACCCGTGGTATGATGGCGAGTGTGAGCAGAAAAAGGCAGCAACCGACGAGGCGTACCAAAAGGCGCTGCAGAGGAAAACCAGGGCAGCGCGAGAAGAGTACCGAGCCAGAAGAAGAGAGGAGAAGAAACTACTGCGACAAAAGAAAAGAATCTTCGCAGCCTCCCAGCTCGAGGATATCGAGGAGTCTAGGGATAGACATAAAATACGAGCCTTTTACAAGAAAGCCAAAGGCCTTGCTGGAGGCTTCAAAAAGGGCACTCTGGCTCTTCGAAACTGCGAGGGTAATCTTGTCACCGACCCGCAGGGAATAGTGGATGTATTTAAGCAGCACTTCCAGCAGCTGCTTAACGAGCATGACCAAGAGAGAGTGGTCGGGACTGAGGAAATCCCAACTCCAGCCGCTGAAGTAGTCCTCCCACCCAGCATAGAAGAAGTCGGCACAGCTATTCAGAAGCTGAAGAACAACAAGGCCGCAGGCTCAGATGGCTTGCCATCAGAGCTCTTCAAGGCTGGCGGCGATGTTCTGGTAGGGAGCATGCACCAGATCATCTGCAGAATTTGGGAAGATGAGAGCATGCCCGACGACTGGAATACCAGCTCTATATGCCCCATCCACAAAAAAGGCGATCCTACCTCTTGTAAGAACTATAGAGGTATATCCCTGCTCAATGTCGCATACAAGATCCTGTCCAGCGTATTGTGTGAACGTCTAAAACCATTTTGCACCGCACTAATCGGCAGCTATCAGTGCGGCTTCCGGCCCGGCAAATCAACTATAGACCAAATTTTCACACTTCGACAAATCCTGGAAAAGACCAACGAGATTCAAATCGATACACACCATCTTTTCATCGATTTCAAAGCCGCATACGACAGCATTCATCGTGAAGCACTGTTTGGAGCGATGGCCGAATTCGGGATCCCGGTAAAACTGATCCAGTTGTGTCGCGCCACGCTAAAAAGCACGCGATGCACCGTGCAACTCGGTTCTAGGACCTCGGAACCATTCGAAACATGCACCGGATTTCGGCAAGGAGATGCGCTTTCATGTGACTTCTTCAACCTGGTGCTGGAGCAGATAGTGCGACGGGCAGGCGTCAACAGGGAAGGCACTATCTTTTACAAGTCCATCCAGCTGCTAGGATACGCGGATGATATCGACATCATCGCGTGTTCTCGCTGTGGCATTGTGGAAGCATTCACGGCGATTGAAGAACAGGCGAAACGAATTGGCCTTAAGATCAATGAGGACAAAACGAAATACATGCTGTCAAGCAAAAACCAATCCGTCGCTCACCACCTGGGACAAAACATAACAATTGACAGCTACAATTTCGAGGTAGTTAAGGAGTTTGTCTACCTCGGGGCAAACGTAAATTCCACAAATGACACCACAGTGGAGATCCGGCGTAGAATCGCCCTTGGCAACCGCTGCTACTTCCGCTTGTCCAAACAACTGGGGTCAAAACTCCTCACTCGAAAGACCAAAGTCATGCTTTACAAAACGCTCATCCTGCCAGTCTTGCTGTACGGAGTCGAAAGCTGGACGATAAGCAGGACAGCGGAGCTGATTTTGGGTTCTTTCGAAAGAAAAATTCTGCGCCGGATATTTGGTCCTGTCTGTGAGGAAGGTGAATGGAGAAGAAGACACAACCGCGAACTCTACGAGCTGTACCAAGATGTGGATGTAGTCCGGAAGGCAAGGAGCCGTCGACTACACTGGCTCGGCCACATCGAGCGCATGGACATCAACGCTCCAGCTAAGAGGGTCTTCGACTCCGAGCCTCCTGGTTCGAGAAGAAGAGGAAGACCGAACCACCGGTATAAAGACCAAGTAATCGCGGATGTAAGACATCTTGGTCTTGACAACCGGAAGCAGCGTGCCCGGGACCGTCAAGGATGGAAGGCAGCTATAGCTCAGGCTCAGATCCTCCATGGATCGCAGGCCTGATAAGTAAGTAATTCGTTCATGCACTTTTGGTGTTAATATTGCATACGCAGAGGATGAATTTCAATTTACCGTATACTGTGAGTGTTATGCCTGCAGCAGTACGTCTGGTCACTTTACATTCACAACTGCGTTGCATACTTTTTGTCCGTATAGGAATTACTTTTTCTTGGCTATGAAGAGAATATGCGCTTCCCAGTTATGGTTGCTTATTTCCAAGGGTAAGAGATGTTGATTAAGCGCAATGGACCCGGTTGTTAGATAATCAATTGATATCCTATGGAACATTTCCTTTTCATTTTCGGTGTATGCAGAGTGTCGCTTTTGCTAGGATCTATGAATAAGAATAATCGGTTAACATAATCGACCGCCGAGCGGAAGGTATATAGTTCAAATTCGCTTCATAGCCAAGAAAAAGTAATTCCTATACGGATAAAAAGTATGCAACGCAGTTGTGAATGGAAAGTGACCAGATGTACTGCTGCAGGCATAACACTCACAGTATATGGTCAACTGAAATTCATCCTCTGCGTATGCAATACTAAAAAGTATTGCTCGAACGAATTACTACGGACTATAACCAACTCGCAATTTGGTCGGCTCTCGTCCTCTCTAGGACAACCCCCCCCGTTCAGGTTGCGTGTGTAAAAAAATACACATAAGAGAATATAAACAAACTCTTGAACCTGCGCGAGACTATAAAAAAAAACAGAAATCTTCTCCAAAGCGGGTACCAACATAGACGGTACAAAATCGTTCGTCTTGGTTCTAAAAGTGAATTCCGAGTCTTCGCGCTAAACGGTTCCCTGCAATAATGTCCGGTTTGACGGTTTCTGCAATACTGTCTAACCGCCGAAATACATACGAAAAATATTTATTGTTCGAAGTATACCGGCCCAATAAATTGTAGCTCGAGGCAGTACAATACAAATACAACTCATCCTGGAGCACGTGTAAGTTAATGAGACTTAATTTGAAACAATATCGACTTCGGTATACAGCCATTTCGTTAAGTTGTCATAATAAGGCTAGCAATTGCTGGAATTATTTATATTAATATGACTGGGAAAACCCTGCCTTTAAGGCATATCCTTAATCGGCCCTGTTACCAAGAGTAACTGCAAGACACTCAGAGCAAAAATAAAGCACATTCACCAGCTATTTCAATATCGTTTACTACAACTATTCAATTCAACGTACAAATAAACAGAAGTAATAATAATCATTCTGATCCTGATCCATCGTCAAGTCAGAAGGGGGGGGAAGAAAGGAAGTGAGATATCCTTTTTCCAATTAAGCCAAACAGAAAACTTACTCGAACATAAACAAACACAAACAAAGATATCAATAGCTTAGCCAACAACTAGAGCCGAGACAGGATACGATGGCGATGAGTAACTATGTGGGGAAAGGAGGCAGTAAGCAGTGAGTGCCAAGAGAAAAGGAAGCGAAAAAGCTGTATACGATGGAAAAAAATGAAAAAGTAATCCGAAAATCTATGTGTTCAGGATATCGAGGAACTGACATTGAGGCGAGCCAAAACGAAACGAATCAACGAACGGACATACCAAATCCACGGAGTATTTAGTGAAGCAATCATCAATCGATTCTGACGGATACGCGTTCGGGATAAAGGGCCGGATATTCCATACGAGATTAAGGAGAGCTAATCACACCATTCACGTGAAGCAGGATTCAGTTTACTTTAGCTTGTAGCTACTCGAATATGAATTCGAGTGTGTGTACAAGTGTTTTTGTACGAGTACAGATCAATGTATCGGTATCTCAGGGGCAGGATTGGCACTTCGAGTAGAGCGTTCCATAACTGAAAAGAAAAGGGTTCGAAGCGCTTGAATAACACTGTAAGCCCTCTGCTGCAAGTGCTCGAAAGAAGAGATGAAGACTGAAATTTCATTCAACTGGAGCTTATCCTTTGCAGGAAAACAGGGCGATGAGAAAACGGAAGATCCGTGCCCTTGTGGTTTTATAATACAAGTAGATATATTGGTTTGAAGGTTCATAGAGATATTTGCTGGTATGGTATGAACAAAAAAAGTAAATTTATTAATGGGTCGAAGGGAAGTTCGTGCAGTTATTTCAGTAAACCTCAAGAGTACGCTTTTTACACTTTTCCAATTTCATTTTTTAATTTTTCTGTTGGATTTGTGAAAATATTCAGATTTTAAGTTAATATCACATTTCGCACTTGTTAATTGGATTTTTATATGACCTGATGAAGCTTCTATTTGGCTGAGCACGCTCTACATATGTCACTAGCTTACTTACTTATCAGGCCAGCGATCCATGGAGGATCTGAGCCTGAGCTACAGCTGCCTTCCATCCTTGACGGTCCCGGGCACGCTGCTTCCATTTGTCAATACCAAGATGTCTTACATCCGCGATTACTTGGTCTTTATACCGGAGTTTCGGTCTTCCTCTTCTTCTCGAACCAGGAGGCTCGGAGTCGAAGACCCTCTTAGCTGGAGCGTTGATGTCCATGCGCTCAATGTGGCCGAGCCAGTGTAGTCGACGGATCTTTGCCTTCCGGACTACACCCACATCTTTGTACAGCTCGTAGAGTTCGCGGTTGTGTCTTCTTCTCCAGTCACCTTCCTCACAGACAGGACCAAATATCCGGCGCAGAATTTTTCTTTCGAAATAACCCAAAATCAGCTCCCCTGTCCTGCTTATCGTCCAGCTTTCGGCTCCGTACAGCAAGACTGGCAGTATGAGCGTTTTGTAAAGCATGACTTCGGTCTTTCGAGTGAGGAGTTTTGACCCCAGTTGTTTGGACAAGTCGAAGTAACAGCGGTTGCCAAGGGCGATTCTATGCCGGATCTCCACTGTGGTGTCATTTGTGGAATTTACGTTTGCCCCAAGGTAGACAAACTCCTTAACTACCTCGAAATTGTAGCTGTCAATTTTATACTTTGTCCCAGGTGGTTAGCGACGGATAGGTTTTTGCTTGACAGCATGTACTTCGACTTGTCCTCATTGACCTTAAGACCAACTCGTTTCGCCTGTTCTTCAATCGCCGTGAATGCTTCCACAATGCCAAGGCGAGAACACGCGATGATGTCGATATCAACCGCGTATCCTAGCAGCTGGACGGACTTGTAGAAGATAGTGCCTTCCCTTTTGACGGCTGCTCGTCGCACTATCTGCTCCAGCACCAGGTTGAAGAAGCCACATGACAGCGCATCTCCTTGCCGAAATTCGGTGCATGTTTCAAACGGTTCCGAAGTCCTGGAACCGCGTTGCACGGTGCATCGCGTATTTTTTAGCGTGGCGCGACAGAACTGGATCAGTTTTCCCGGGATCCCGAATTCGGCCATCGCACCAAGCAGTTCTTCACGATGAATGCTGTCGTATCCGCCTTTGGAACCGATGAAAAGATGGTGTGTATCGATTCGGAACTCGTTGGTCTTTACCAGGATTTGTCGAAGTGTGTAAATTTGGTCTATAGTCGATTTGCCGGGCCGGAATCCGCCCTGGTAGCTGCCGATAGTGCTGTGCAAAATGACTTTAGACGTTCAGACAATACGCTGGACCTTGTATCTTGTATGCGACGTTGAGTAGGGATATACCTCTTTAGTTCTTGCAAGAGGTAGGATCACATTTTTTTCTGGATCGGGCAAATAGAGCTGGTATTCCAGTCGTCGGGCATGCTTTCATCTTCCCAAATTCTGCAGATGATCTGGTGCATGCTCCCTACCAGAACATCTCCGCCAGCCTTGAAGAGCTCTGATGGCAAGTCATCTGAGCCCACGGCCTTGTTATTCTTCAGCATCTGAATAGCTGTGCCGGCTTCTTCGATGCTGGGTGGGAGGACTACTTCAGCGGTTGGAGTTGGGATTTCCTCGGTCCCTACCACTCGCTCTTGGTCATGCTTGTTAAGCAGCTGCTGGAAATGCTGCTTAAATACATTCACTGTTGCCTGCGGGTCGGTGACAAGTTTCCCCTTGCAGTTTCGAAGAGCCTGGGTTCCCTTTTTGAAGCCTCCTGCAAGACCTTTGGCTTTCTTGTAAGAGGCTCGTGTTTTATGCTTATACCTAGACTCCTCGATATCCTTGGGCTGGGAGGCTGCGAAGATTCTTTTCTTTTGTCGCAGTAGTTTTTTCTCGTCCCTTCTTCTGGCTCAGTACTCTTCTTGCACTGCCCGGGTTTTTCTCTACTGCGCCTTTGGTACGCCTCGTCGGTTTCTGCCTTTTTCTGCTCACACTCGCCATCATACCACGGGCTTCTTGTCGGGGGTGGTAGGTATCCTAAGGTGGTTTCGGCTGCTTCCTGAATGGCTGAGCGGCAATGCAGCCACATATTATTGGCAT
The DNA here is from genome assembly GCA_951905685.1 of Eumerus sabulonum. Taxonomy (NCBI): domain Eukaryota; kingdom Metazoa; phylum Arthropoda; class Insecta; order Diptera; family Syrphidae; genus Eumerus; species Eumerus sabulonum. Next base: position 49,499,285 of record OX645063.1, read on the forward strand.
TCCGTAGAGTCTTTCGCTGCTCCCTGTATACTCTGTTAACCTCCGGTGTGCTGAGGCGCCCAATGTCGAACCTCCTCCTGGTGGGCTGGTGCAGCTTTCTGACATTGGATAGTCGAGCTCTGAATCTTGCTGCTACGAGGAAGTGGTCAGAGTCGACGTTTTCCCCCCTGAGTGTTCGCACATCCAGGATGTTTGACGAGTGTATCAATGAGCACATGGTGCATCAATGAGCACATGGTCGATTTGGTTGGCGGTTCGACCGTCCGGAGATCGCCAGATTTCTGTGTGGATTCGCTTACGAGGGAATCTTGTGCTACTTATCACCAATCTTGTGCTCGGTGAGTCGGAAGCCGTTATCTGTTGTTGTATCGTGGAGGCTGTGCTTTCCGATCACTCTGCCAAGGGTGTTCTCCTTTCCGATCTTAGCGTTGAAGTCCCCGAGCATGATTTTAACAAGCTCCGAAGGCGTTTTCCAGGAGGTCATAGAAGTCCTCCTTGATAGGGTCCTCAGCCTCGTCGGTAGGGGCGTGTGCAGATATAAGACTGATGTTATAAAATCTGCCTCTGATGCGGATCACAGCCAGGCGATCACTTATAGGTTTAAAGTCGATGACCTTCGACCTTAACCGCTTTCCCACGACAAATCCGCATCCCAGTAAGTGCAATCTTTTGTGACAGTTGTAATAAATGCCGCAATTTTTTTTCCTTATCATACCGTTTCCTATCCGGCGTGTTTCCTGAACCGCAGTAATATCCGCCTTGTACTGCGTGAGGATTCCTTCTAGTTTATGAGCAGCTCCGGGAGTGTACAGGGTTCTGACATTCCAGGAGCATACTCTCGAATAGTTTTCCTTTTTCGTGGGTTGTTGTCGTCTAGTATCGCTGCATACGTTTGTTCACCTCCCGACGGTTGTTGAAGAGACTGTCTAGAGGGCGCCGCGAGGAGGCCATATGTCAACTTAACAGGGATCGTTTAAATGCCTGGGTCATTTGTCATTTCTGATGAAATCGAGCAACATTTACTTAGGGCACACAAAGCATAATTAAATGTACGCTAGCTATCGAGCATATTGCTATGGTTTGCTCCAGGCTTGTCATCAAATGCTATCATTTCTACGAGAAGGTAATTTGTGTGCAGACTTTGATTATAGACTTGATGGGTCTTAGGATTGGTATTTGTGGATGCACATACCTTAGTACCTCTTGAATCTCACTTTACTTATACAACGCACCAAGTATTATACATACCTTCCTAATTTTGACTCATGCTTATGGAGTATTAGTGTCCAAAAGTAAGGTGACGTAGCATTAATTTCGAAAGAAAAAGTATTTATTCTGCCCCTTAATTCCATTGCCTTCAAAGTGATCCTACATATGACACAATGCGCTTATGCAAACGGATTTTCCAATCTTCAAAAAGGGTTAAAGTCTATTTCCGGAATGGCCTTCAGATCCCTCTTCGATGCGGCTTGTATCTCTTCTACCGAATCAAAATGGTGTCCCTGCAGCGGTCTTTTGAGTTTGTTTGAGCCAGAAATCACGCTGTGTCGAATCAGGAAACGAGATGGATCGTGTTTTTGGCGAAGTGGTCATCCTACCTACATATAATACAATGCACGTATGCCAACGAATTTTTCAATCTTCGAAAAAAGGTTAAGGTCTATTTAAGGGATGGCCTTCAGCTCCCCGTTCAATGCGGCTTGTATCTCCTCTATCGACTCAAAACGGTGTCCCTGGAGGGGTCTTTTGAGTTTGTTGAACAGCCAGAAATCGCGCTGTGTCGAATCAGGTAAATATGGGGGTTATGAAACGATATGGATCAGGCTTTTGGCGAGGTGGTCACGAAGGACCTATCTCGCCACAATTCCGGTCTCTTTAGGCGAATACCTTCACGCAAACGACGCATAACGCTTCAATTATATTCTCTGTTGAGAGTTTGACGCGGCAGAAGGAACCCAAAAAGTACAACACTACCATGGTCGAAGAAAACAGTCAATATGATTTCGATTTTTGAGCGACTTTGACGCGATTTTTTTTATCTTGCCTCATACATATTTAGCACGATGTTTACTTGTTTACTTGATTGATCGGTTGTTCTCAGGTTGCAAGTATAAATCCAAGTCTCGTCTCCTTAAACAATGCGTTTCACCTACTCAGAAGGCGTGTTTCCGACACTTTCTTGGCCTTCTTGGAACTCGTTGTGCTAATCGGTGGGAGACATTTCACTCAATGGAAGTCAATGGACACTACAATAATCGAAAATACGCTTTTGGCAACTTACGTATCAGCATATCTCAAACACCAAACACTGTCAAGGACAGTTCTACCAACTTAAACATTAAAGCGATTCCCCAAATCCATTTGCGCAAGTAACAGGCACATTTCTACATTTACGAAGAAGCCCCATCACTAGCATTTTTGTACCCAAACATCTCCCGCCAAAACATCGTGGGATAATATTGGTAACAACAAGGGACATAAGGTGCTGAAAAGGTGCAGCGCCAAAAATAGGCGCTTCACCTTTCTGCTTTTTATTCTGATCTATAACTCGCACGCAGTTTAAACTCAAATATCACCTTAGCAGTGTCTTGAAGATACATATCTTGAAAATACTAGACTCACTTAGTAATACGAGTAAAGTACGCGGGCACATCACCACAAATGCCGTATGATGTAAAGAACTAACTCATCCAGGACATAAATCCACCAAACAATTAATGGACAAATACCATCATTCCTACCTTTCTTCAAATCAACCAAAATTCCTGTTTGTGACAGCCAACGAAATAAACCGCCATCAGCGATTATCCTTTCACAATCAGCCCACGTTAATGGTGATGTTATCTATTTCACGCATCCATTCGTTCCTCTCTGTCCTCGTCGACTGCTTCCTGCTCGATTCTTGTCAGTCTCTCCCTAATACCGATTAATCCCAAAATCATTATTTCAGTTTGATTGCTGCAATACCTAAAACACCAGATCAAAACAAAAAGCGAATTGACAAAATCAAATCCGCACTCATCACTACCGAGCATGCAATTGCGTTTGACAATTAACACGTAACACGTACCACGTTTTGACTTATTTTCAAATACGCCACCCTCCATTGGTGGATTAAAATGTTTCATCCAACTGTGTGAGCGGTGGTCAGTCATCCAAACAAATAATCATCAAAATAAACAAATGCGGGTAAGATGGCGTTGGTAGCGATGGCGACGGAAACGCTGTGCTGAATCCGATTTAAGTCGCCCGACTAGCCAGGGGGAAAGCAATGGAAATGTAAAGTAGACGGCATTTATCACCATTCCACCTGTCGTAATCAATTTTCCATTCAAGGCTGATTTTTTCCGTCCATACCTCGCTCCCCTGGTTACGACCATTATTCAGTAACATAACTAGAAATAAAAAATAGCGGCCCAACACAGATTATGACAGCAAAAGTCCCTTAGATCGTGTACGGCGGGTATTTAACAAGCTAGGTAATGCCGATGGTAGATACCATGTGGGCGGGAACTGCGTTCTGACTGGCGGTGAAGAGACGATGTTGTATAAAATAATTAAACCGAAAATCTTTCCGCCTTTAATCACGAACAATCCTTTGAAACGCACATGTGGTTAAACACCCTTGAACTCAGACCGCACGAAGGTTGTCGCTGAGTTGATTGCAGATGGACTTCAAAAGTTCGTACGGAAGGTTCAACAATTACTGGAATCTGAGAGATGAGTTTCAGGTGGACCTCATGTGGAGGGCGTGATGTCTATCGTGGTTGTAATTGTTTATGTTGTTTTGTGCGTCCTTTGTAATTATTGAAGTTACTCCGGCTTTGTCACCAAATTAATCTGTGTTAACTCTCACATAAAAAGTGATTCAGTGAATGCCTATAAGCAGATTTTTACAGGCCTGTAAGCCGACTGAGGGCCCATTCAATCGTCTTTGATTAAAAATGTCTGATATGAGATTATATAATTGCCTTCATATTCTGTCTCCCACAAAATACCTCCTCGTCTTCCTCGATCTCTTCATGGATTAATGCCTTTCATCCTACATCTATTTCTTCACTGTCATGTCTACATTTCTCATCGTATTACTGTAAGCTTTGTCTATCTTATATGATGCTTTGCCATTTATGAATGGGAAATTATATCATTCACACATCTGATTTTACAGACGTCGGTCCAATGGTCAACGTTTTTGATGACAACTTATAATAGGGTCATTCCAATGGCATACATCCCGGCATTGACATTTTTTAAAGGTCGTGCGTGACGTCTGACCTATTAACATAGAGTTCGTTTTTCAAAAATCTCCATTAAATGAAAGCAAGTAGTGTTAAATTCCATGATCTTGTAGGCCAATTCACATTTCCGCGACTTATGCTTGTTATCGCATTGACCTTACGGTAATGGCTTTTTCATTTCCATTTGCTTTTTCAATCGAAATTGTTCAGCGTGATGCTGTAAGAGTCAATCGATGAACACACGATGAGAGTTATGGTTAATTGACTTGAGCTTGTGTTAATTGAATCAATCAAGCCCTTACGCATCAATAGCAATAAACTTACGCATCAATAGCAATCGTGCTCAATTCCCACGATTAGGCGTTTTGATTATTCATTCACTCATTTTTAGGGTTCCATACCCAAAGGTAAAACGGTCCGCTATTACTAAGACTTCGCTGTCCGTCCGTCCGTCTGTCACCAGGCTGTATCTCATGAACCGTGATAGTTTGACAGTTGAAATTTTCAGAGATGATGTATTTCTGTTAAGGGGGGCTCCCATACAACAGACATGATTTTCATCCAAAAAATCCCCTTGGTCACATACTGAACTAAGATTAATCGACAATATCCCACAACCAGTAGCAAACCTTCCAGCTTTTATCCCTATTGTGTCTTTGATGTATAAATCCTAGCTGCAACCCTTTTTTATATACCTAATTACAAACAACCAATAATAAACACCCTTTAATCTTTGATGATCTCTATTGTGTCACTGCTAAGTTAATCCTTGCGGCAAACCCTTTCGTACAATTGCTATTCCCGTCCTTTTCCATCCTGATAGGTTGAATTCAATGGACAACGGACAATGGATGATCAACTATCTAATCATTGAGATTTTTGATCATCAAAGTAATATGCCTATAACCTGCCTGCAACCAAGATCTGTCATCATACAAAAAATGTGATTTAATGTGATGACTGATGAGGTAACATACATAGTCTCTGCCATATTTATATATACAGATGGTACGGAACCCTTTGTGGGCGAGTCCGACTCGCACTTGGCCGGTTTTTTAACACTTTGCTTCATAACATCGAAATTATCTGGAGTACCGATTCCTATGCCTTTGCGCTTTTTTTTTTTTTTTTGTTTGAGGCTCCTATTATTCTGTCGGAGTACTCATCCATAATTATTGGTATATTGTACTATCAGACAGACACTTTGCTTTACCACATCATCCCTGTCTACCATGGTTTAAAAATTCAAAGTATGTGTACCACACAATCACGAAGGAAGTGCTTTGTGATGTCATCCTCTTCGCCATATATAAATGATGGAAGTTTAATTAATGCCACTCATATTATGGTCGTCAGCACAAGTATAGCGGCCCGTAGTAATAAATAACGCCTGTAAGGTTATTGCATTCAGCTTCAAACGGGTAGGAGAATGCTCGCGGGTATCTTGCAGACATCACGGCATATGCGACTTGTCAGCCTAATTTCTGAATATTTCTTTCTACTTGTATGTATGTATGTAGGCGTTACAGTACATCAAGGACCAAAGCCGAGCTTCTCTCAATCACCCGTGTTTGTATGTGATTTTATTTTCCCATAGGTGAAAGAGACCTACAGTTTATTGCCGGTTCCAAAGGGCGAAATTCGAGAAGCTTGTCTTGACAATTATACTACAGGCGGTTTTGTCAGTACCCCGCTGAGGAGAAGCACCGTGAAAAACACGTTCGATGACATGGTTGTTGTCGGGACTCGATCCCGTGTCATCGGCGTCAGTGGCCAACACACTACCCACTACCCACAGAAAACTAGGTGCTGAATAACTCGAAAAACTTTCTTTAAGCCTATTCTTGCGACAATTTCTCAGGGCACAGATAAGCCTCAATGGGCTGTTTTCCAACTTCGTTTTAAGAGGTCTTTTTGCACACTACCCTGAAAGTGGTAAAAAAATTAAGTGAATCTTTAAGGCAGCTATCGCTACTAATGCAATAAAAGTTATCATTCCAACTTCGTTCCATAACCTAGTGGCCTGCCAATAGTTGCTGTTCTTATTAAATGACAAATGCTCGCCGATATTAAAACTCTTTCATCTGCAACCAAGCTGGTGGCTGAACTGATATAACGCTCCTTTGGGTTACAGGACACAGCAACATAGAGGTAAATAAGAGGGCCGATGAGCTAGCCAAGTTCAGGGCCACCTCAAACTCCCCCATTGAAAGTGTGGGCTTGTCGCATAATCTTTTCAAAAGCAACATCCTGGAACACTTTTTCAATATAGTAAATCGTACGTGGGCAAAATCAACTAAATACAGGATATCAGGAGAAACTTGGCCCCTATGTTCATAAAATGAAGCAAATTACCTCTCAATGGACTCCGTTCCCATATAGCTGGAATCATGTTAGCCAGTATGGGTCATTGGCCTATAAGAACTCACGCTGCCAGAATAGGCACCCGATCTATCACTCACTGTCGCAGTTGTCACAACACCCACTCAAAGGAAACCCTGCACCATTTTCTCCATGAATGACCATCACTGGCAAGTCATAGATTCTGCGACTTTGGCAAATACTTCCTCGACGACCTCTCAGAGGTAGCCAAACTCAGTTTGGCCAACATAACCAAATTTCTTAACTTCACAGGCCGGATTTAAATTAACATTCCATTCACATTCCTTAGGTTTCACGAGTTTTGTGACATCGAAACCACACCTAAGTGCTAATTGTACCCTGACGGGAAAGTCGGGTAGCTACATACCTCAACCTATCTACCTACCTCATATTTTTAGCTGGTTCATGAGAGGATTATCTGACAAAAACGGTTTTATTGAAATTTATTTATATTTCTGTTTCCTTAACCTATCACTAAGCCTACCAAAGCACTGGAGTGTCTACCATGCAGAAATAACAGCGATAACGGATGGCCTTGCGTGGCTCAGAATTAATATAATATCCACAAAGGATATTATCATTAGCACGAATAGCCAATCTGCGATCTGGCAGCGTTAACAGTTCATCTTTCCCACGTTGTGTGTGATTTATTTTTCACACAGGTGACAGGGACATACAGTTTAATGCCAAAGGCGTGAGTCGAGAAGCTTTTTCTTGGCAGGTATACTGCGGGGGATTTTGCCAGTACCCTGCCGAGGAGGCAACTCGTGAAATATACATTCGTAGGCGTTGGTGCTATCGGGATCCGAAGTAGCACATCGTGCGTCGGACACTAAGCAACGTGGCATGGCACTAACGGTGCGGTAACCCACAAATCAACACTAGCTCTAATCTGCCGCCTATTTCTAAACGAGATTGTTGAATAGTTCGACATAAAACTACAGGACAGAAGATTGCGCGGCCGACGAACTCGGATGGTTAAGCTCAAGCCCAGGCAGTTTCCAATCTTCAGTATTTGAAAACACCAATAAGCTCGGTAAAGCATATTAGAAAACTTCGAACCATAGAAGCTAACAAACACCAATGGAACGTAAGTAATATCGGCTTCATCACTAAACAAATCTGGCCTAAGCAAAACTTAGGACGTACCAAGGACCTTGTGGCAATCAAAAGAGGAACCTTAGCCACTTTAACAAGTGTCATTACAGGTCACTGCACCATTGGCAAACCAGCCGCCGAATGAATGCCTCAAACAATAATGAAACAGCCGCACAAGCGTCAGATGACGAAGCTCACGGACTGAGCGCAGAACTGTTACTCTGCGTTGGCGCTAAAGTGATGTTACGCCAGAACCTGCGGACCTCTTTCGGACTATGCAATGGCTCGATGGGCACAGTCATTGGCATTATTAACGGTCCGACCGAAAACAGAGTCGATAACTCCATACTAAGCGAAACTCCTATCTGCATCGTGGTCAAGTTTGAAACTTACACGGGACCGACTTTCGCTTCAGGCGCTATTCCTATAATGCAGGTCGTAAAGTCATTCACGAGGAAGCAATTTCCATTATCGCTGTCTTGCGGCATTAGTATTCACAGGTCGGAAGGAATTACATTGGACAAAGCAGTTGTGGACGTAGGGACAAGTGAATTTAGTGCCGGGTTGGCCTACGTTGCGAAAATTGATGGAATCCTCTAAAAGCTGTTTAGAAAGCAGGCATTGCAATGTGTAAATACTTTTGCCACTATCAGAGAGTTGTGCTGAAATTGAATGTGTAATACATGTTTGCTTGTTATATATACATATGTGTTTTGCTTTTGGCGAGCTGCGACAGGGTCTACGTCCTAAACGTCTTATGTCCATCCTTCTTATCTTTATTTTTGTTTTCCACAAAAAAAGAGAATTTGAACACCATGACGAAGATATCATTTGCCCCAGGCACTTATTTTTGATATCCTCCCTATCATCACAAATGTCTGATATTAGATGAGCGAATACTCTAGCCAAAGGCGTCACCTGTCGCAGTCGTAGTATTCTGATAATTCGAACACAGAGTGAAGGAACGGTCCAGCTGAAACAAAATAATTTATTTGAAGCCGGCAAAAAATGAAAATCTGTATTAAACGAGAACACACGCTTCTCTAATACTGTATGACAGATCTTGCGCCGATACGAAAGATACAGAATAATATATATACTTAATATAACGCAGTTTATTCGGTATGCATATTGATCAATATAACCACTTAACCCGTCTAACATCACATTAAAACAAGGTTAGCTTGTCTATCGTATAAAGCTGATGCCACTTTCCCAACGTAGTCCATACAGACTAAAATGTTAATTGCGCTCCTCAACTCATGACTCATCCTTTTAGTTTTAAGTAATAAACTTCCCTTTAAAGCTCACCATAAAAGGTGCCATTTTAAATTCCTTATCCTCGGCAAATAGCTTCCATTTCACTTGAACACTCCTCGTCCAAACAAAATAATCACTCAGGATAAACTATCTGAATATGCAAATGCAACGTAGACAAGCAAACAGCAATTCTCTACCTAGACAATGAGTTTACGAGCATCGCCCACCCCCAAAGTTTCCACGAAGAAGCAAGCCGCCTCTCTTCAAGATTGACGCGCCACTAAATCCGCACACTGCTCGTTAATCGAAACATGCTTGAATGTTCTCACTCCTGAAAATTTGATTGTATGAAGAAACCATTCAAGGACTAGAAGTGAAACATACTTACCAACCACCCCCAACATCTGTTTGCATATGAGCCATTGAAATGGGGGTGGAGGAAAAATACAGCGCGGAGTGTTTGAATTGCAGTGAAACAGCACGGCTGCCGTGGTAACACCGAAATCCCCTTCAATTAAAACGCGATAAGAAGTTCAAAACGAAACGATGGCGCCACAAGTCCCTGCCGAATGATACTATGTACGTATCGCTTATACTCTGTACTATGCACGGTTGTATCTATGTACATATACAATACCCTGTACCTTTTGCCGTTCAAGGCGCTAATCAAATATGTACCAAGAGATGTATGTGAGCGAGGGGAAGAAGGTGGTTTTGGCAGTGTGCATACAACTGCATGACATAATTTTATAGAAATTATAGATTCAACACGAATGCCAACAACCGCCAAGTAGAGTTCTTCCGGCAAAGGCGGTAGCGATGCCCCGCAGCGGGGGGCGGTTTCAAGAACGAAAATGAAAACTCGAGGTTGCAAATATTTATGCACTTTTTGATACACTAGTGCGAGTACAAGTTCTACTGCAGTGTTTGCGATGTTATGCATGTACGCGAGTATGTAGTGAGTCAAATGACTTATTTTTGCTGTTGAGATACGAAATATTCCTCCGTGACATTTAAGTAGTTCTGGGAGTTCAATTGGAAGTTACCGGGGTAGCTAAACAAAAACATGACTGCATTATGGCTTATTGCAAAGCTATGGCAGAATGTAAGTTCGCAATCAGTTACAGCTGTAATTCCACATTTGCATAGGTCTAGGTATATTTTACGAACTAAACGTCTATTGTACACGATTCCCACACCTCAACATCCATAAGGGGACCTGGCGGTCTTTCGATCAATCGACAACCAACCAAATTGATCATATTGCGAACGACGGCAGACACTCCTCCAGCATCCTAGATGTCCGAACCTTTCGAGGAGCCAACATCGACTCGGATCATTACCTTGTTGCAGCCAAGGTACGGATGCGAATTTCTCGGAACCAACGGAGTCGAGTAAGAACACCAAAATTTAACGTCGGAAAGCTGCAATCGCAGGAGACCGCCAGGACCTTAGCCGATCAAGTCTCCCTCAAGCTCTCTCAGGTCCCGATGCAATCTGCAGAAACCATAGAACAGCAATGAAGTCGTTGTCAGAAAGCCATTAGAGAGGCCGCCTCAGATATACTCGGTTTCGAGCCACCACCGTCGAGAAACCCCTGGTTTGATGATGAGTGCAGACAGGCCCATGTAGAGAAACAGAATGCATACATGGCCACATTGCATCGATGGACGAGAGCTGCCCGCGAGCTCTATGAACAGAAGTGGAGGGAGGAGCATGCGCTTCTGAGAAGGAAAAAGAAGGAGCACGAGAAGCGCGAGATCGAGGAGATGGAGAGATGTTACTGCAGGAACGACGTTCGAAAATTTTACCAGAAAGTAAAACGAACATGCCAAGGCTATAAACCGAGAGCAGAAGCCTGCAGGGATGAGCACGGTCAACTAGTAGTGGAGTCACAGTCGATGCTGAGATTGTGGAAGGACCACTTCTGCAGACTGTATAACGGCGATGATAGTCAAAATACCGCCGTCAGGCAGAGCGAACCATTCACAATGGACGAAGACGAAAGAGAATCCTGTCCACCCGACCTCGACGATGTTAAGATAGCGATATCGAACCTTAAGTCTTACAAAGCTGCTGGAGCAGATGGACTCCCCGCGGAACTGTTTAAAGCAGCTGGCGATGAGCTGATCAGGAACATGCACCAAATCATCTGCAAGATATGGTCGGAAAAACACATGCCCGATGAATGGAAGCTCAGTATTGTTTGCCCGGTCCATAAGAAAGGAGACCCCTATGACTGCGCCAATTACAGAGGGATAAGCCTCCTGAACATCGCGTACAAGATCCTCTCTTTACCGTACTGTGTAAGCGCCTGAAACCGTTCGTGGACAATCTGATAGGTTCCTACGAGTGTGGTTTCAGGCCAAGAAATTCCACGATAGACCAAATATTTTCACTACGGCAGATTTTAGTGAAGACCCATGAATTCTAGGTCGACACGCACCATCTTTTTGTCGACTTTAAAACCGCGTTTGACTGTGTTTATAGAGACGAGCCATACAGAGCCATGACATATTTTAACACTCCTGCCAAACTCGTCAGACTGTGCAGGATGACTATGGAGAACTCTCGCTGCTCCATTAAGGTTGGAGGTGAACTAACCGACCCCTTGGATGTTAAAATCACTTACGTGATTTCTTTAACATTATTCTTGAAAATATCGTGCGGGACTCTGCGGCCAATACAAGAGGAACTATCTACTTAGAGTCCACACAGTTGCTTGCCTACGCAAATGACATTGACGTTATTGGACGGACAAAGCGAGACGTCAATGAGGCGTTCGCAATCATTGAAGCAGATGCGGCTAAAGTGGATATAAGGGTAAATGTTGACAAGACCAAATATATGCTGTCATCCAAGAATGACGCGCAACACCGACGTCTTGGTCAGAACGTCACCTTCGGCAAGGACTTCGTCTACCTTGGCTCGATAGTGGCAAGCAGCAACGACACCAGCGCTGAGATAAAACGCAGGATAACTCTTGCCAACAGCTGCTTCTTCGGGCTCAAGAGGCAATTGAGTAGTTGTGCCCTCTCTCGAAAAACTAAGGTATCCGTCTACAAAACCTTAATCATCCTCCTCTACGGCGCTGAGGCTTGGACGTTATCAAAAACAGATGAAGAGGCTCCTGGGCGTTTCGAGAGGAAAATTCTGCGTGCAGTCTTTGGTCCCGTTTGTGTAAACGGAGAGTGGAGGAGGAGATTCAACCAAGAACTGTACGGGCTATACAGCGACATCGGCCTAGTTAGACGTCTTCAGATCCAACGTCTAAGATGGCTAGGCCATGTAGAGCGAATGGACATTAACAATCCGGCCCGAAGAGTCTTTGACTCCAACCCCGAAGGACGACGCAACAGAGGACGACCGCATTTAAGGTGGCGCGCACAGGTGGAAAGGGAACTCAACCAACTGGGCGTGCGGCACTGGAAGCGGCTGGCCAAAGATCGGGCCGGCTGGAAGGCTTGTTGGTTGAGGCCCTGGTTCACCCCGAACTGTAGCGCCCCCAAAGTAAGTAAGTAAACGTCTATTGAGTTTATAATTGGTTAGCAAGGCCTAAACTTCAGCATTTGGCATTTTTTAAAGCCAACTAGAGTACCTGAATAAGTAGCGGTTGGCCCAGTCCAATTAGCATGTTGTTGCGTAGGAACATGGATGCGGATTACTAGTTCGCAAAGTAGACAGGTATGCATGGCGAAACTAGTTGCGCCTACCCTCAATTATAATTGATCATGCTGACTTTAGCCATGTCCCCACTAGAGTCTATTCGCCTTCTATTCGAAAAGAGAGCTATAATGGAAACGCCTTAGTCACTATTATGTCCCGATTAGGTGTCTATTCTCTTACTACTTTTTCAGAGCTCTCTACATATTCTCGAATAAACAGTCTTTTCGCTCAGTTTGGAAAATAATTCAAAATTAATTGAGTCAAAATTGTAAACATGTGCTCCATTGTTTAAGTTTTGTTATTCATAAGTTTATGGCGTGTTTCCAATGGGAACGGTCTAAGCTTTAGAGAGCAAATAGAGAGTGAATAGCGAAGTGAGCGACATGGCTTTAGTGTCCCTCCTTTAAGTTGGACTCACTCGATTTCTCGAAAATAGAAATGTGTACAGACGTGTGTTTGTAATATTGTCCTCACAAATCGTTGTATTAATTTGCTTCACTAGGGTCTCCACCCGAGGAGGGTCCTTTTTTTTTAAATCGCGTTTTTGCCTTGTTTTAAACTATTTTTCTGCGACTTTTTCAAATGTTCGTCAGTTATGCGAAGTAGTCCTTATTCAATACTTAAAGACTCAAAACGGAACAAATTGCTTTAGATTGTATTTGCTCTCACAAGACCTGCCACGCACCAGTTATGAGCCTCGTCCAACCACAAAATATCTTTTTCGTGAATGTATTATCTTCTTGCTAACCCCTCCTAAAATAAGTTACCTATCATAGTACAGAACACTTGATTTATCCGTCTACTCACCCGTTTATTTATTTTGGTCTTATGACATTTAGATACCTACCAATGTGCAAAAAAAACAAACAGCTTTTCTTCTGGATATGCATATATGCTGCCTCTACTAATACAGTCTGTCTTTTTTCTCATATTAATAAGGCGCTAGTGCTAACGAAATGCATGAGGCACCGTGACCTTAACATATCTATTCTGCCTACTAGTCGATTAGAAGAAGAGCTTCTGCACTTCCTCAATAAAGTTGAGATTGTCTCTCGTACGAGCTGAGATGATCCCCTCAGCAGTTATAATTTCACCGAGCAGAAAACGCTTCCTAGGATGGCAAAGGGCAGCACACTCACATAGTATGTGCCTTTCAGTATGTGAAGTCAGTTTCAGACGAGAGATTTACTTTATTGAGATGATATCTCAGATTACAGAGTCCCGTAACGTATCTGACCAGTCTTCTAATATCTACTCTATTAAGGTTAAGTATATAAAATTAATCTTTTCGATTGGAGACTTCCTTTGAACGCTGTTCCCAAGTGACAGGTGTTGCTATTTTTCCCACTTGTCTAGGAAGAATGGTTCGGCACCTATATGTATATCTTTCGCTGGAATGTTTAATAGCGAGTTGATCAGCGATTTTCTGAATGGTGATGAGCATTTACTTTCTAAAGGTTATTTTGTGTTAATGTTGACTACGACTACGTTTTAAGTTGTCTATGTGGAGATTCTAATTTTGTGTGTCTTTGTACAGCATACTGGCTGGTATCGCGCTAATAACTCGCGTTATATTGTCTTCATAGGCTGCAGACATAGTCGAGTGAATTGACTTTTTTAAGGGCTTCTAGCCAACCCATTCCTCCTAAAACAAAAGATAACTAAGTCGCCGCACAAGCTTGCGTGCTGTATAGCATGTAGCGCCATCTTGCTGATACCGTTTGTCGTTTTGTGAAAGAAAAGTGTGAAAATCCTCAAACTTTCTAAGGCCACCTCGTCAAAAATTTGACGTTATGGCAGATCATTCATCTTCAGTTCTGGTATGAGCTGTATTTTGCAAGGTTTCACACCAAAATTCAATATAATAGGCAGTTTTTACTGATGTTTCCATCATAGTTCTCGTGCTCCCTTGTCACCATTTTTCATATCTAGATTCAACCGGATTCTTCCAGCGCGGATTTCTCATCTGCGGCCTCATTTTACTTTTTTCGCAAGCCTTTCTGGTGTTTTTACGCTTGTCGTAGCAGTATTAAAAACGTAATTTATAATCTAATTTACAAAAATTGAAATTAAAATAAATCACATGCGAACTGCCACCTTTCGAAGGACTGCCCTTAGTTGTCATTGCAATGTGCTGGTCTTCAGTAATTTTTGTTTAACGAATTCTGTCACCAAGATTGCACTGAATCTTTCCCTACTTTCTTTCCAACTACTTAATATCTTTCGTAGATGTATCAATCACTGCTCAAACTTAATCATCCACGTGAGTAACTCCTATAGTAATTTTTGCCGTCAATACATCAATATTTGAGTAGTAAAGCGCTGACAAACTAGTCATTACAGACATCAACTTGAGTCTGCTGAACACATGTCCCTACAGAAATCTAAATCCTTGGTGAATAGCGAAAAATATTATTTCAAGATTGAATGATATGCGCGGAGCATTTTTCAACAGGCAAGGATCTAGAAGACTGGATTATATAAACAACTATTAATAAATTAGTTATGCCTTCACCCATAACTTCACCCTTTAACTTTCGTTAATGGAAAGGTTGAGAGCCATGTTATTTTCTAAGAATCATATAGAGGATTTACAGTGTTTCATCCACCTGATCAGAATTAATACGAATTAATAGTAATAAATGTGGTGGGGAGGGAGCGAGCAAACAGAGCAAAGAAGTTGATCGCGTTTACCATGGCAAACGCAAGCTTCGATCTCTGTCCCTGCTCAATCCAAGTTGACACACAGCCTCCGCGTGGCCCCCCCTGTATAGCTACCCTGGCACCCGCCAGGTAGTGAAGCAATGTGTGCAGCGACCCAACCTCTTGTTCCTGGGGAAGGAAAGAGGAACCTGGCCGTCCAGGTTGGGGGTTGGACTTAGGGGTAGCATCCCTATCACGTAAAAACCTACTTGTTCCGTAACGACAACAAGCCTCGAATACGGACGGATACAAAACTGATGATGGCTTGAGAGTCTGCACCTGGAATGTGAGGTCCCTTAACAGACCGGGTGCAGGCGATCAATTGGAGCAAACCCTCAACTGCTAAAAAGCAGATATGTATAACCGCACTCCAAGAAGTGCGATGGGACGGACCAGGCAAAAGACGGATGAACAACTGCGACATCTACTACGCGAACTGCTACAAGGAGAACAAACAGCGCCTATTCGGGTGCGGAAGAGGAAGACTCCACCAACGCGTCTTAAGCTTCCGAGATATAAGCGAACGCCTCAAAACAATCCGCACTAAAGCTAAATTTGGAAACACTAGCTTAATATGCGCTCACGCCCCAACGGAAGAAAAGGACGATCGACTCAAAGAAGAATTCTACGATCTCCTACACAGAACATATGCCCAATGTCCTAGCTACGACACAAAAATAGTCCTCGGAGATTTTAATGCAAAACTGGGCAAAGAGGACATATTTGAGTCGATCGAAAGCATAGCCTTCATAACACCACATCCGACAACGGACTTAGGCTAATCGATTTCCTAGCGGGGCGTAACCTCCTTGTAGCAAGCGATTCCCCCATCTCAACATCCGCAAGGGTACCTGGGTACATTGCGATCGACGCCAGACACTCCTCCTGTATTCTCGACGTACGAACCTTACGAGGGGCCAACATCGACTCGGACCACTACCTTGTTGTAGCCAAGGTACGAATGAGGATATCAAGAATGCTTAGGAGTCGAGTAGGACTACGTAAGTTTGACGTCGGAAAGCTACAATCGCAGAAGACTGCCAGAATCTTTGCTCATCGTGTCTCCTCCAAGCTCTCTCAAAATCCGCCCACAGCAGCACAAACAATAGAGCAGGAATGGGTACATTGCCAGAGCGCCGTCAGAGACGCTGCCTCAGAGGTGCTGGGTATCGATGAACAATGCGAACAAGCCCATGCAACAAAAAAATGGGCATTTAAAGCCATGCTGCAACGACGGACGAGAGCTGCTCGCGAAATCTATGAGCAGAAGAGAAGAGAGGAACACACGCTTTTCAGAAGAAAGAAGAGAGAGCACGGAAAGCGTGAGATCGACGAGATGGAGAGATGCTTCCGTAGGAATGAGCCCGTAAGTTTAACAATAAGGTAAAACAAACATGCCATGGCTACAAAGCCAGAGCGGTGGCCTGCAGCGATGAAAATGGAGAACTGGTAGCAGAGTTGCAGTCAATGCTGAGGATTTGGAAAAACCATTTCTGTAGATTGTATAACGGCGATGATAGACAAGATACCGCTGTCAGGCAGAACGAGCCATTCATAATGGATGACGATGTAACAGAATTCAGTCCACCTGACCTAGACGAATTCAAAATAGCGATATCAAGACTTAAGTCTAATAAAGCCGCGGGCGCAGACGGCCTGTCTGCTGAGCTTCTTAAGGCGGCTGGAGATGAGTTGGTAAGAAGTGTGCACCATCTCATTTGCAAGGTACGGTCGGATTAAAGCATTCCCGGCGAATAGAATCTCAGGATCGTTTGCCCGGTCCATAAGAAAGAAGGCCCCTATAATTGCGCCAACTATAGGAAAATAAGTCTCCCTAACATCGCATATGAGAGCACCGTGGCGCAGTGGGTAGTGTGTTGGCCTCTGACGCCGATGACACGGGATCGAATCCTGACACAACCATGTCATCGAACGTGTTTTTCACGGTGTTTCTCCTCAGCGGGGTTCTGACAAAACCCCCTGCAGTAAAATTGTCATGAAAAGCTTCTCGAAATTCGCCGTTCGGAACCGGCAATAAACTGTAGGTCCCTTTCACCTATGGGAAAATGAAATCACACACAACATGGGTGATTGAGAGAAGCTCGGCTCAGGTTCTTCATGGACTGTAACGCCAACATACATACAACATCGCATATAAGATCTTCTCTGCCGTATTGTGTGAACGCCTGAAACCGTTTGTGGATAACCTGATCGGTTCTTATCAGTGTGGTTTCAGGCCAGGTAAATCCACAATAGACCAAATATTTGCGCTACGGCAGATCTTGGGGAATACCAAATCGACACTCACCACCTCTTCGTCGATTTCAAGGCTGCATATGACAGCTTGTATAGAGATGAGCTATACAAAGCCATGCCTAGTTTTAACATCCCTGCCAAACTTGTTCGACTGTGCAGGATGACAATGAAGAATTCTCGCTGCTCCATTAAGATCGGTGTTGAGATTAATTCCCGAAACCATACCACGCAACGGTCGAGGACTTCGCGGAAGTGCGACACAAAACTACTCCACGCACGACTTGGCCACTTCGCGGAAGCGCGGCGCGAAATTACTCCACGCACGACTTGGACTTCGCGGAAGTGCGGCAACTGCACCACAACACACGACTCAACATTCTAAGCCATTCCGATCTCGCATCCAGACGGAAACGGTTGCTCTATTAGTTCGCTCCACACACGAGTTACGTCAACACAATTTTATAATAAACTTATTTGATCGAATAAAGTTTCGCTTTAAATTTATCACCACTACACACACGAGTTTCTCTATTCATAACAGTCGGTAATGAGCAAACCGAGACCTATAATGTTAAAAAAGGATTTAGGCAAGGTGACGCACTGTCATGCAACTTTTCCAACATCGTGCATGAAAAAATCGTGCAAGAGTCACTGGCCACAAGAGGTACGATTTATTTCAAGTCTACGCAATTGCTTGTGTACGCCGACGACACTGACGTGATTGGACGGACAAAGCGGGTCTTTGTAAGCATTGAGGTAGAAGCGGCTACGATGGGTCTCAAGGTTACTGAGGGTAAAACCAAATATCTGCTTTCATCAAAAAGAGACGGCCAGAACGTTACCATGGGCGTACATAACTTTGAAGCGGTAAAGGAATTCGTCTACCTTGGCGCACTGATGACCGGCGACAACAACACCAGCGCTGAGATAAAACGCAGAATCACTCTTGCCAACGGGTGTTTCTTTGGGCCCAAGAGGCAATTGAGAAGTAGTGCCCTCTCTCGGAAAACCAAGGTGACACTATATAAGACCTTGATCATGCCAGTCCTCCTTTACGGCGCAGAGGACCTTAACAAAAGCGGATTAAGATGCCCTTGGTCGTTTCGGGAGGAACATTCTACGCACTATCTACGGTCCCATTTGTTCAAAGGGAGTATGGAGGAGAAGGTTTAACGAAAACTGTACGGGTTGTAAGGGACATCGGCCTGGTACGACGTCTACGTATACAGCGTTTAAGGTGGCTAGACCATGTAGAGCGCATAAAAAATACAGCTCCGACCCGAAGAGTCTTCGAATCCACCCCGGAAGGAAGGCGCGCAAGAGGACGGCCGCATCAATGGTGGCGCACGCAGGTGGAAGGGAACCTTAACCAACTGGGCGTGCAACGCACAGCTGGCCAAAGACCGTGCCAGCTGGAGACGCTTGTTGGTTGAGGCCCAGGTTCACCACAGACTATAGCGCCACCTAAGTAAGTAAGTAAGTAATAAATGTGTTAGAAGGAAATGAAGTCAGGAGATGTGTGCAAAAAGTAATATACAGAACAAAAAAGACATAAATAAAAAACGAAGAAAAATATGAAACGAAAAATGCGAGGAAAATGATTGTAAAATTAAACTTAAAGCATTGAAGGAACTTAATTAACTTTACAACCAATATATACATACATAGTCCGTACAACGGCCCAACATGCGCGCAGAAACTTACACCGAAGGGAATTCCTTACACATCACCGAACAGTAAATCATATGGATTCAATTGCGCGGGTGGAGAAAGTCTCATAAAAAGGACAAAGAATGAAAAAAGCAATATATGCATGTGGATGTAGACAAAATACAACTTTATAGGCATATGACTACATCAAGCACCATCGTCATCATCATGGTTGGCGTCGTCCTCACCATGACCATCACCATCGACTTGGTGCTCGCATGCCTGTATTCCATAAGCTTCCTTTAATTCGGCCATTGAATTTCGATATAAAATTTATAACGATTCTCCGCTTGAAGTACTGAAAATACTAAATTAAAGGCATCGAGAGAGAAAAAAGAGTTCGATACGCAAACCGAGAACTGGAAATCGCAATAAGGGTTATTGGATTGGTAGTTACCCTAACGGTCACGTAATGCGTTATTCATTGAGTTCACATAGTCATAGGTGACCGCCTGGGATATTGGTCCCTAATATAAATCACTGTTCAGGTGAATTAACATAAAATCCGTAATAAACTTCATAGAGTGGTATTTTCACGTTAGATCAGTTTTCTACTCTATATACACAGGCATCTCACCGGGTTATAACTACTTTTTGAATGAGTTTACATCCTTGTTCCTCGCGTTCGAATCGTAGTTTTCGCGGCGCATACACCCTATGCGCAACATGAAAGTAAATTATTCAAGACTGTTGCACCAATGTGTTTTGAGTTTTCAGTCGATTTGAACTGGCAAATGGCGAAATTAAGCCCTCATATTGCCGAGGATTAATCATGGACCTGATAACAGCACATCGTGCATTGGAAAAATGTTAAGAACTTTTTGCCTGTATTGGGTTCTGTTGTTTTTAAATATTCAATTCTGAATGTTTCCGCGTTTGTCTTATCGTATAAATGCGGATTGTGAAGATTGGTATGTCCTTTTACACGGGTATATCGATACACTATCTCATTTGTTTTTGTAGGATCCATTATACATATTAATACTAGATGTGATAAAAATAAATCCATTATTTTTTTTTTTCAACAGGTGCCTTTAGTAATCGCTATCTCGCGTTGTAAATGTCCTATCGGAAAACCGATGACAATTTTGTGGCTGGTTTATACAGTTTTGTTTGATCGCGCGTCAAAGAAGGATATAAAAGCGAAACCGCAAGCCGGGCGATTGGAAATGTAGAAGTGTTTATGGTTCTAATACTGTAACAGCTACATACAGTGTACAGCAAAAGTCTTGATACACCAACATGTCGTGTCATCTTGTACGGAAAATATATTAAGAAGAATTTCCGACAGATCTGTTTCTTTTTCAACATAAAAAGTAAAGATGTTTCATTCGGAAAAGAAAATAAAAAATAAAAATGTTCCGCAAGACACGAATTGAGCACAGCAAAAGTGTTGATACCCCTTGCATAGATATGTATGTACATACATGTCCTTTTCCCAATAATAACAGTACATTTTAAGCGAAAATGGTCCTTAATGCAAACCAAAAAGAATTCGTTCATTTCGACCAAAACAGTAGTGCGTATACGAGTAGTGAGTGAGATTAGAAAAGATTTGGAAAATGAAAAGAAGAGAATTATCTGTAGAAGAAAGAAAAATGATCGTAAAGTGTCGTAAAGATGAAAAATCATATTCACAAATTGATAAACTAATTGGAAGAACTAAACCTACTATTCAAAAAGTAATTCTTCTTCTTCTTAATAGGCGCTACAGTTCGGGGTGAACCTGGGCCTCAACCAACATGCCCCTCCAACTAGCACGATCTTTTGCTGGCCTTTTTCATTACCGCACACCCAGTTGGCTGAGGTCCCGTTCCACCTGTGTGCGCCATCTTAAGTGCGGCCGTCCTCTGCTTCTTCGTCCCTCGGGGTTGGATTCAAAGACTCTCCGCGCTGGAGCTGTTAAAGCGTTAAATTTAAAGCGTTATAAATAACCCGTTAAAGCGTATAAATAACCCGCAGCCATTATCCATGAATGGCACTTGTATCTCAGAAACTGAAAAGCTTTCCATCCTGGGTATGAGTGTTGCTCACAATCTTAATTGGAGCGACCATATATTCAGTGTCGCCAAGAATGCTGCGAAATGCCTAGGATTCTTATACAGATGCAAGAAATATTTCTCACCCTTAGATCTGGCTACAATCTATAAGGCGTTCATTCGCCCTAAATTAGAGTTTAACGCTCATGTCTGGTCCGGTGCTTCCAAGACCTCACTGCACCTACTAGACAGAATACAAAAACGAGCCATAAAACTGATAGGTGAATCCAGCATTACCAAAACATTAGACTCGCTGGAACACCGCAGGAATGTTACCTGCCTCTCCCTGTTTTATCGTTACTACCACCAAAAATGCTCTGATGAAATAGCCAGTTGCATTCCGCCCCTTCAACATTTCTCCCGCAATACACATCTCTCTAGGAATGCTCACCAATATACTCTGAAGCCCGCTTTCGGACGTACTGTCAAATATAGAGAATTTTTCATTAACCGAACCACACGAATCTGGAACTCCCTGCCGGATTCGGTTTTCCCCCCTCAATGCAACATGCAAGCATTTAAGATCAATGCCCATCGGCATCTCCTCTATTCCTCTTCCTCTCTACCTTCTGCCCGCACTGTGTCACCGACATAATAAGGTCATTAGACCTTGAGTGCGCGCAAATTATTAAAAAAAAAAAAAAATAAAAATTCAAAGACTCTCCGCGCTGGAGCTGTGGTGTCCATTCGCTCTACATGGCCCAGCGAATCCGTAAACCCCGGACTAGACTCATGTCGCTGTACAGCCCGTAAAGTTCGTGGTTAAATCTTTTCCTCCATCCCCCGTCTGCGACTAAGGGCCTCCTCATCCGCTTTTGATAGTGTCCGTGCTTCTGTGCCATACAACAGGACCGGGATGATAAGGGTCTTATATAGAGTCAACTTTGTCGATCGGGAGAGGGCTCTATTACTCAGTTGCCTCCTGAGCCCAAAGAAACAGCTGTTAAAAATTATTCGTCAATATTGGCAACACTTTTTCTATATTTCTATGAATTCACATACATACATTACTACATTAACACATTTTGGATTATTATATGTAATAATGCACTATAAAAGGAAGCGTATCATGTCTTTTTTTTGCTTTTTCTTCTCTTTACTGCTGGATAATAAAGAATTGCTATATGTACTAGTCTCGGTCTTTTGTCATTTTCAAAAACTACGAGTAAATAGTTAAACGGAACGTATCGGGTTTATTATATTTGGTGCCGAAACCCGGGATTGAACTCTTCGACCGGTTGTTTCAAGAACAGATGTGCTCGGCTTGCGAAATTTATATAATTCTGTCTCAACATGTAGTCGTACGCTAACAGCTTTAAAAATACCATCTCAACATTATTCTGTTATGTTGAAAACCATACTACTGCGCTGCCTCCCATCGGAACTCCGTATTGATTACTATCGGACATCAGAGAGAAACGACCAGAGTGCGGAAATCAATACCAATAACGCGTTACAGATAGCCGCAGAAAAGGATCAGGAAGTAGATCCTACGTGCAATAGCTCTGTCCTTTCCAAAATAGGAGATCACCAGGTGAAAGGTATAATGGCCTTTCTCAAACGTGAAGTCGAATCGTTAGAGAGAAGTCGAGCCGTCTCTGTTGCACCTAATGTGAAAACGAATAATGAAACTACGACAGCGACAAGTTTGGTATCACTGAACGAGAAAGACAACAAATGTAAATGTTTTTTTTGCGAATCAGACCAGCACTTAACGAGAGACTGTGAGAGCAACATATCAATAACCGAAAAAAGAGAAAAGTTGCGCAAAAGCGGTAGATGTTTTCGTTGTGCAAAGCGCGGGCATTCTGCCAAAAAATGTCGAAGTGCAAAATGGCTTTCTTGCAAGAAATGTAAGGGTAAGCATTTATCATCGATGTGTGATCCGACGTTTTTAAAAAAGTCATCAGAAACGACGCACCCTGATAACAAAAGTGGACAGATTTCCATAAATTTAGGCGCTCACAATTCGTATCAACAAAGCAATATCCTTTTGAAGACAGCCCGGTGCATTGCCTTATCTGCAAATAGGAACAAGGTTTTATTAATTCGGTTAATCATTGATGGGGGCAGTCAGCATTCCTTCATCTGTGAAAGGCTGGTGGAAAGGCTCAACCTAAAATCTTCAGAAACCGTGGATATATCCGTCATACCCTTTGGAAGTAATCATCCATCGCCAAGGAAGACATTAAGAACAGTCACAATCACACTTAAAAGCCAATTTGACGGGAAAAGTGTCGAAATCAAAGCAGTAGTTGTGCCTAATATTTGCGTGGACGTGTTATCAACCCCAGGCAGCTCTTGCTCCGCATTCGAAGGAATGCGTTTGGCCGACTCTCATCATGTTCCCATCGATTCCGAAGATGGGTTGAGCATGTTGATAGGTTCCGATTACTATTGGACTGTGGTCACTGGCCAGCAGCACCGAGTAACCGATTCACTCAGAGCTGTGAACACCATTTTTGGGTGGACGCTACAAGGTCCACATCCTTCGAGTGGTAAGAATATCGTTTCAAACACCTATTTATGTTCTTCATTATTCCTTAGTACTGCTCTAATCGACGACGAAATTTCATCATTCTGGTCATTGGAAGCGATCGGCATTCGTAGCGAAGAAGCAGAGAATCAACAAACAGCGGAGTGTTTATCTTCCACTTGTATCGTAAAAAAGGGCAACCGCTATGAAGCCCAGTTGCCGTGGAAGAGTTTCAACGATCTAGAGGGAACCAATAAGGAGGACGTTCTCAACTGTCTTCGATCGCTCATAAAACGACTTTCAAGGAATCCAAATCAACTAGCAGAGTACGATGCGGCTATAAAACAAATGGTCCTGGATGGTATCGCAGAACCGGTAGTTGCTACCCCAGAAAATCATCCATCTCGAGTATTTTATCCACCCCATCGCCCCGTATACAAAGCAGGAAGTACCACTACTAAAATGCGCATTGTGTTCAACGCTTCTTTTCGTACCGAAAATATACCTTCTCTCAACGAACAACTGTATGTTGGGGCAAACTTACTTCCCGACGTCCTTTCAGTGCTGCTTAACTTTCGACTAGGACGATATGGCATAGTAGCTGATGTGGAAAAGGCTTTTCTGCAAATACTGCTCAACGAAAAGGATCGCGATTCTCACCGGTTTATTTGGATTGCTTCGGACGCAACGTCAGATGGTTCTCTGGTATGCAAAGATTACAGAATGACTAGAGTTACATTTGGTGTGAGGTGTAGTCCATTTATTTTAATTGCAACCATACGTAAGCATTTATCTAACGAAGAGCAGAATTTCCCCACAACATGCGACGTTTTGAGAAGAGGATTTTTCATGGACGATTTCGTTACCAGTGTCGACACGGAAACTGAAGGAAGGCGGATTTATAACGAAGCCGTATCGATCATGCGTCGAGCAAGTATGAACCTTCGCAAATGGAACTCCAATGGTCCAGAGATAAGGAAAGTGTTTTGTGCAGCCTGTCCAGATAAACAAAAGGTGTTAGGGTTGGAGTGGTTTGTTCGCACTGATGAAATTGCTGTACCTATGCAGTTCGTCGAAAATTTAAACGCATCAAACTTACCAAAGGGCACAAAGCGCGTGGTACTCCAAACTATAGCCAAGATTTTTGACCCGTTGGGCATGTTAGGACCAGTTGTTGTAAAGGTAAAAATTCTGTTTCAGACCATATGGAAATGTAAGCTGTCATGGGACCAGGTGCTTCCCGCTGATCTTGCGTGTGAATGGAATAATTGCATCGAGAATTTATTGCATTTAAAGGAATATGCTATTTCGCGATCAGCTTTGTCATCTCCGCATAAAATGAGTGTTCATATCTTCGCCGATGCAAGCATGAAGGCATATGGCGCTGTTGCATATATGAAGAACAGTTGTCCATCAGGTGAGAACTCTGTTTCATTTTTATGTGCGAAGAGCCGAGTTGCACCCCTAAAGCAGGATGGAACAAAAGAATTAACGCTACCGAAATTAGAGCTCACCGCGGCGTTAATAGCAGCGCGTTTGTGTTCTTACCTAAAACGTTCCATGAAGATCACTGTTCATGAATTCCACTTATGGACCGATTCCAAAATAGCTTTGAATTGGATACTTGGAGAAGTCGACAGATGGAAACCATATGTACAGAGCCGAGTTACCGAGATACGGCGCCTCACATCAACATCCGAATGGAACCACTGTGCAGGAGAGGATAATCCTGCTGATTTGCTTACCAGAGGAGTTACGGCGAAGTACCTGAAAGCTTCTTCGTTATGGGCTCATGGGCCAGTTTGGCTCCAAGGTGACGACAACATCTGCGACCGCTTGCCGATACCGGACAAAGTTATTTCTTTGGTATTACCGACGGAAACTTCAACATTGAACAACGAAATTTTAGAGCCAGTCATTAGCTTTCAACGTTTTGGTACATGGAAGCGCCTGCTGAGGGTTACAAGTTACGTAATGCGTTTCTTGACATCGTGTAAAGAAAAGAAAAGACCTGTGTTTGCTGATCTGTCGACTGAGGAACTTAACGTCGCTGAGACGTATTGGCTGAGGTACATTCAACTCGATAAATTTGCTAACGAAATTTGTTCCTTACAGAAAGCACAGACCATACCTAAAAGTTCTACGATTTATCAGTTGTCGCCATTTCTGGACAAGGATGGATTGCTGAGATTAAGCGGACGCCTGCAAACGCTAACCGAGTCCACAGATTTTAAGCATCCTATCATTCTACCTCCAAAGTCGTATATCACAGATCTCATAATAAAGGATTATCATCAAATGACACTTCATGGCGGTGTCAATCTAGTTACGTCTCAACTCCGAGAAAAATTCTGGATCTTGAAAGGACGTCCAGTTATCAAGAAAATCCTGAAGCAGTGTGTTGTCTGTAAGAAGCTATGGGGCAAGCCAGCGTCTCAGCCATTTGGACCGCTTCCGATTGAAAGACTAACTTTGTCTAGACCCTTTGACAATGTAGGTGTGGATTTCGCAGGTCCTCTCTTTTATTTTGATCGCTCCAACGGAGAAATGAGTAAAACGTATATCATGGTATTTACTTGCGCCGCTGTTCGCTCTGTGCATTTAGAGCTTGTATTGAGCATGACTACCGAAAGCTGTGTAATGGGTCTCAGACGTTTTATCGCTCGTCGAGGAGTCCCATCAGTCATCTTTTCCGATAACGCCCGAACATTCCGAAGGACAGCCTTGGAGTTAGACGGAGCTACATTCGAAGACCAAAAACTACAAAATTTCCTGTCAAATCACCGCATTCGATGGAAATTTATAGTAGAACGAGCTCCGTGGTGGGGAGGGTTTTGGGAGCGTCTCATTCGCTCTATAAAGAACATATTGAAAGTTGCTATTGGAAGGGCGAAACTTACATTCGAACAACTAAGAACGATTCTCACTGAAGCTGAAGGTATGATAAATGCCAGACCATTAACATATATGAGTAGTGATCCGGAAGACCTTGCGCCCCTTACACCAGCGCATTTTTTATTGGGTAGAGATGGCAGTGCCAACATGTGTGAGGAAGTATCAGGGCCAGGCGATATTCAAAATCTTTGGAAGCAACGAATGCGATATACAACCTTGCTGAGAAACCGTTGGCGATCTGAATATATGCAACTTCTCAGATCCTTTCATCATAGTAGAGGCGTTACCACAGATCAACTAAAACCAAACGACGTTGTCCTAGTTTTCGACTCTGGGAAACCACGAATCAACTGGAAATTAGCTACAATTGAAAATGCTTATATTGGCCGTGATGGTAAAGTTAGAGCCTGTGAGATACGATACGCGGATGGCACGCGAACCAGAAGACCTGTCCAGCTACTTTATCCAATGGAACTTCACCTATCTTCCCCGGTCGGAGGATGTTAAAAATTATTCGTCAATATTGGCAACACTTTTTCTATATTTCTATGAATTCACATACATACATTACTACATTAACACATTTTGGATTATTATATGTAATAATGCACTATAAAAGGAAGCGTATCATGTCTTTTTTTTGCTTTTTCTTCTCTTTACTGCTGGATAATAAAGAATTGCTATATGTACTAGTCTCGGTCTTTTGTCATTTTCAAAAACTACGAGTAAATAGTTAAACGGAACGTATCGGGTTTATTATAACAGCGATTGGCAAGAGTGATTCTGCGTTTGATTTCGGAACTGATGTCGTTGTTCCAGGTCACTGCGAAGCCAAAGTAGACGAAGTCCCTAACTACCTCGAACTTATATCTGCCAATACATACGTTCAGGCCAAGACGTCGGCGGTGAGCGTCCTTTTTTGATGACAGCATATATTTAGTCTTGCCCTCGTTTACCGCCAGACCAACTTTCGCCGCCTCGATCTCAATACTCGCAAACGCTTCATTGACATCTCGCTGTGATCTACCTATTATGTCGAGTTGCTAGGACTTGAAATAGATTGTGCCTCTTGTATTGGCAAGTGATTTTTGCACAATCGTTTCCAATATGATGTTGAAGAAATCACACGACAGCGCATCGCCCTGCCTAAATCCTTTTTTGACATCAAAACTATCGGAAAGGTGTTCACCGATTCAGATGGAGCAGCGAGCATTCACCAAAGTCATCCTGCATAGTCTGACGAGTTTAGCACGTATGGCAAAGGTAGACATAGCGTTGTACAGCTCGTCTCTAATTACGCTGTCGTATGCGGCTTTGAAGTCGACAAATAGGTGGTGAGTGTCGACTTGAAATTCATTGGTTTTTTCTAGGATCTGCCATAGCGTGAAGGTGGTGGACTTCCCTGGCCTAAATCCGCACTGAGAAAGGCCTATCAGCTTATTTACAAAAGGCTTCAGGCGTTCACACAAAACGGCAGAGAAGATTTTGTAGGCGATGTTAAGGAGACTTATTCCTCTGCAGTTGGCGCAATCAGAGGATCGGGCATACGATGCTGAGACTCCATTCCTCGGACATGCTTTCCTCTGGCCATATCTTAGAGATGAGCATGCTCCTAACCAGGTCATCCCCAGCTGCCTTGAAGAGCTCAGCAGACAGTCCATCTGCCCCAGCAACTTTATTCAACTTGAGCTTCGATATGGCAATCTTAACTTCGTCGAGGTCAGGGGGACAGAATTCTTTGCGGTCTTCGTCGATTAGAAATGGATCATTCTGCCTGTCAGCGGTATATTGACTAACATCGCCGTTGTACAGTCTGCAGAAGTGATTTTTCCATATTCTCAGCATCGCAAGCGATTCTACTACTAGGTGTCCGTTCTTATCCCTACAGGCTTCCGTTCTGGCTTTATAACCTTGGCATGTTCGCTTTATCTGTTGATAAAGCTTTCGAGCGTCACGCTTGCAATAACACCTCTCCAATCTCCAATCCCAAGACTTCGAATGCAGAGCTTTTCAGGGCTTGTTTGCAAAGGCTCCACTGCTGTTCTATTGATAGCGTGGAGGATTGAGGTGTATTGGAGAGCTTAAGGGAGACGCGATCGGTAAAAGCACGAGCGGTTTCTGGCGATAGTAGCTTTCTGACGTCATAACTTTGTATCCTTACTCTACTCCGCTGCGTTCGTGATATCCGTAAGGGCATCTTGGCTACTACAAGATAGTGGTCCGAGTCGATGTTAGCCCCTCGGAAAGTTCGGACATCAAGAATAGTGGAGGCGTGTCTGACGTCGATCGCGATGTGATCAATCTGGTTGGTAGTCGATTGATCAAAAGACCGCCAGGTGCCTTTGTGTATATCGAGGTGCGGGAAGACATAAAACAGACAAACGAATTGAAAAAAAGCCAAGATCTGGACGCCCTCGAATTTAAACAGCCAGAGTTGTACGAAAGATACAATGGATTATTAGAAAAAATTCTTTTGGAAGTGCACCTAAGACAGCTAACAGGGATCATTATTCCTGATAGCTACAACTCTAGAAGAATCCTTAAATGTAACCGTATCGGCAGACACAGTACGTAGATGCACACAACGAGTTGGGTGTATGTTAGTGCTGTACTGCTAGAAAGAAACCTTTCGTCAGCAAAATAAATAAAAAAAAAAATGCTGATGAATATAAACATGAAGGATTTGACTTCTGGGATAAAGTAATTTTTTAGACGAGTCGAAATTCAATATATTTGGCTCCGATGGCGTTCGAAAGTATAGAGACAACCATGGCAAAAGAAGTGTACCTGAGAATTTGATAGAAAGTGTTCAAAAAATCTGTATCGCGGAAGGTTTTTACTTTCATCAGGACAACGATTCCAAACATGTCGCTCATATTGTGAAGATATGGTTAATAAATAGAGTCCCTCACTTGCTAGTAACACCGCCACAAAGCCCCGATCTAAACCCAATAGGGCACCTTTGGTATCATTTGGACAAGAGCTTGCGAAAACATGTGATAACATCAAAGCCTCAGTTACAAGCGTAATGGCAAGAAATTTCAAATGAATATTTGCAAAAGCTGAAACGTTCTATACCAAACTGCTTAAAAGAAGTTATTAGACTCAAAGGGTATGCAACAAAATGTAAGGTAAGTCTGATCACTGCAAAATTAAGGTATAACCTCAGACTAATATTACTTTTGTTTAAGGGTATCAACACTTTGGCTGTGCTCAATCCGTGTGCTGAGGAATTTTTTTTTTTTTTTTTTTTTTTTACGAATGGAATATCTTTACTTTTTATGTTGCAACTAAGTCATTACTATGAAACATGTTATTTGAAAAATAAACAGATCTGTCGGAAACTATCATTTATATATTTTCCGTACACGACGACAAGACATGTTGGGGTATCAAGACTTTTGCTGTACACTGTATGTATTTCAAACATGCACCACCCTCTGGAATCCTAAAAGTCGATGAAATTTTGAAAATCATCCATCGTATGAGCACTATTTCGATAGCCAAGGAGCTAAGTATTGCACAAAAAGCCGTTTGGAACCATTCGAATAATGTTGGGTCGTTGGACCGAATTTCCATTTGTGAACCTCGGATCGGGCTCATTTTCAAAACAAATGGTGACTACTGGTTAAAACTGGATCACTTGCTCGTACGACGACCTCAATCGAAAATGATTGTGATCTAATCGCGGTCATTGAAAGATTTTGCTGTGTGCCTGTCGAAAATTGGTTCGTCTGAAGAAAGTAACCGTCCATGGAAGGGGAATTGTATACCATCAAACAAAGTGGATCGCGAGAAGCTCCGAGAGTTTACTGAGTGTCTATCACTTGAACTGTTTTGCACACAGGCGAAATCTTTTACGCCTAAGACCTAAGAGGGCGTATGAGTAACTTATTACTCAGAGATAAGTCATGTTAATAAGAAACATGCTTCAGTACGTTTGCATCATAGCAGCTATTCTCCTATTAGTGAAAGATGACGGGCTTTTTGCATTAGCTGTAAAGTTGATCAGATTTTTAAATAGAGAAAATCGTTGAGAAATGTTCCCACCTATTTAACGTAGACATAGTATGTATTAGCTTGCACCATGTGAAATGTCCGATTGTTACTCAGTTCGCAATAACAACTGAGTAAACAAAAGAGAGTATGACGTTTCTATAAATCAATATAAATTGGTACTTATCCAACGAATGTAATAAGTCCCTGGGATTGTAAAAACCGAAAAAACAAATTAAGTTTGCCGCAATATTTTATTAACGACCTTTACAATATTCCTCCCATACTTTGCACAACGATGCTTCTCGATATGATGTACCCCATGATAATCCTCCGAGGTTAACTCCAACAACCATGGTTCCAGCCTCTTTGACCTTTTCTACACCGCCATGATGAGTTCGCTTAAGATGTGACTTCATCTTGGCTAATAAAAAAGGTCGCAGGGGCAATATCGGGGCTATAGGGTGAATGTGGCAATATTGATATGGGTTCTTTTTGCCAAAAACTCTTGCACAGTCAACGATGAAAGGGCAAGCGCATTGTCGTGGTGTGCAAGATCCAGCCCTTTTTGGATAGTTCGGGTCGCAAATGGAAAACACTGTCTGGTCGCTAGGAATATATTCATGATGAACGATACCCCAGATATCGACAAATCCTCGCTTTCGTTGGCCGCTCCCAACCTTTTTCTACCCACTGCTGACTATGAGTCTCGGGATCATATTCAAATATACCAGTCTCACTCCCAGTAACTCTCCGAGGGTTATTCACAAGATTTCACTAAAAAATTATATGTTGCTTGTAACGACACTCAAAGTTTTTTTTTCAAAAAATACGCACAACACACAAAAAAATGTGCTGTCCACTTCAGCTTTCACGAAAACTGAAAGAAAGGGTCCCTCTTTGTAGACAGATGTTGACGAAGGATGCAGTGTTTTGCTAGTTCCCGGGATATGATTAAATTCCCGTATGTAATGGCCACACCTCGTACTATCAAACTAGACCCCTCAATGAGTTACGTTTTTTCCGTCGAAGGCCGATCATCTACCGAATATGTTAGAACGGTGACCATATCTCCTCATACATATGTAGTCATCAAGGTAAGTGTCACTTGGCCACGTTTGGGTACGCTTTGTTGGCCAACTCCAGAATATTTGAATGCATTCGTGCTTATTATCTACCGATCCCATAGAAAAAGTTACCACCGGCTTAAGAGACATTTTTACGACTTTCCACAACCCAATTGGCCATTCAATATTTGCATAATATCTCGCGCAACCGTGATGTTGGATATCTCATACTTTATTTTGAAGTGATACATTGAAGTTGTTCATTTCGAGGTCAACGAAGATTTTTTGCTTTCAAAATCCACATCAGGAATGACAAGTCTTGCTTCAAGAAAAATAATTTGTTTGGTATGCACACCCGGCTTGCGACTGATATACTTGGGTACTATCTTAAAAAATGTTTGTTCCTCACTGTCCTCCTCGCTGTCTAATCGGCATCTTGCTTTTATCCACAGCTAAGTGTTCCCCATA
This sequence comes from Eumerus sabulonum, assembly GCA_951905685.1. Classification (NCBI taxonomy): domain Eukaryota; kingdom Metazoa; phylum Arthropoda; class Insecta; order Diptera; family Syrphidae; genus Eumerus; species Eumerus sabulonum. Next base: position 49,531,539 of record OX645063.1, read on the forward strand.
CTCACAGAAAATACCAAAAAGTTTCTTCAATCCTAAGTGGCCTACATTTTATCACTGATTCAGTTTATTCAGGGTAACTACATTTTTATGGTTATGAATATAACCAACTAGGCTGTTAGGTCCCCTCGTATATTCATTTAAATTTTACAATTCTATCGTACGACACACTTGTGATATCGGCACTCCGTCCAGCACTATACGCATTACCGCACAACCCGTACGATAGTACAACTTAGTATCCTAGCAGCCTCTTCTAAAAACGCGACACACACTAACCTTTTAATAGCATAATTCAAGTGGAAAATTCCTTCGATTATCCCGGTTCCTCCTCGCGGGCAACATGTTACATTTATAGCCATCTTGCGCTGCCGGCACCATATCCCTGGCAATCACTTGCGGAGTAAGCAACGTCTGAAAAGGAATTAATTCCCACAAATTCATTGTAAACATCGCACGCAAAGGGCAATATGGTTGTGTCGTCTTTTCTGCCACACCATCATCATCGCCTGTCTGTCTGTCGGCTCGGCTAAAGGATAGTGCTAAGGAACACAGCATACCAAATTAGTCTAATTAAAATTAACGACTTACCCGGCGAATAAGGATTTAATAGAAAGTAAGAACTTTCATTTCGAAATACGACTGCAACGAGGCGAGGGCAACAAAGAAAGAAAAGTGAAAGTTTGCCGGGTGGAGTCCGGTGACCGATGGAGAGAGTATACTGCGTTCCTGTGTGTGAGAGCGTGTTGTTCTGTCGCGTCTGAAGAAAATGGGGAATTATTAAAATTTATTTACCGCCAAAAAGGAATCCCATTAACCCGAGAGCATATTTTTCAATTTTCAACTGGAAAACAAAAAACAATTATAAGCGCACCGAGGGCCAGAGGACACCCTTGTCTCTGGTAATTTACACTCAGGTTGGAAGTTTTATTTTGTCTGCACTTACACTCTCTTTCTCTCTATTTGGTCCTGGACTTGGTCTTTAATTATTTATGAGCATATTTGGCGAGGGAATTGTCTGCAGCTTGGAGCATGTTGATGATTCCTCTATGTGGTGGAGAGAGATACCCTGTTGCCCAGCTGGCAATTAGGCGGGAATGTATGACCGCAGAATAGCTGCTGGCTACTATATCCTAAATCATGGACTATTTACCCTGAATTGTTATGACCGGTTAGGGGAATCAAATTAATTCCTCAATTACTTTTCATTAGCTTGTGTTTGTTTCTAACACAGTCGGTTTCCTCTCCATTCTGTCAGTCTTTTCTTGAAAGATCGTAAACTTAATAACTTGACTGAAAGACAAAGGTAAAGGAACGTTTCGTATAAGTAAATCGAATGTCGTTGCAGTCGCAACAGCTGGTCTGGTCTACCTCAGCACATATCGTCAGGATAACTTAATACAAAACTCGAAACCATCAGAGACTTCAATCGTTTCCTTTCCATTTCATTTATTCGAAAGGACTTAAAGGCGAGATATGTACATAGATGCCGGGCAGACGAAATTCAGTATCAGATCCAGAACGACGATGGATAGCTGCACTGCAGAATATAGGGATACAAGGAATATACTTAGCTCACTGTGTACGAGTACGTGTAAATAAACAAAACTTTTGCTGACGTCGCTTGATTTCAATCCTCCTGTCTCCCCTAGTTTCATCGATGAGCACATACCCTAGATGCATGTACATAGTAGGTATTTGTACTCGTATCCATCGAAATAAATTCCACAAAATCCCAACGTAACAGAGCGAGAGTTGGGGAGAAAAGAAAATTAAGAGACGACGTGCCTCCGAGACAATTTGTCGGTTTTAACCTAAAGCACTATCACTCGGGAAGGATGATTTTTCCACTTTGTTCGCCGCCGCCAACCCATTTCGATGGGTCACTCTCTTCCAATGGATTTTCATGTCACATTCATTCTATATAGTCCTCCTCCAACTCCATGTCCTTGCGCGCTATATACATTCGGATATTATCAGGACCAACTCAAATATTCCTTGACATTAAATTTATCGAAAGAAAACTCCGGGAGGTTGATGAGGATCTCATTTCTTTTTACTTATTCATTGGAATCCTTGAAAAGGACAACGTTCACGATTCCAAAAAATTGTCGCAGCTACACAATGTCGATATCCTGTACATAGTTATTAGGAACATTTTAACCCGAACCGAAATGAAGTTTTACGAGGGTTACGATTTGCAGTCGTGCACTAACCTCCTGCTCAGCTCCTAGGAACAGTTTGATTCCATAAAAGAATTTCCATGCGTCGTACTGGTAATTGGTAGCAAATACGAGACAATGTCGCTTGTTATTACATTTTCTTGGCATCGTACGTGACAATGGTTTGAGCATGTAAAGAAGGGCATAACACTTCTCCCTTTTGAGAAACAATCTTATACAAAACAATCACATTCTAATATATTTAAGGACATTATCCTGCTGTTGAGCCATTAACACGTTCCTAAATATACAAAATCATGGGAGCTCTTGGAAAATCGCATAAAATCTGTTGTTGACATTTAACCTCGAAAATCGGTTCCCGCTCCGAATGTTATCCCCTGCCTTTACAATAGCAAGTGTCTAATTTCACACACAGCATCCAAAACACATGCCTCGAATCGCCCCCCAATCACAGTAGCTTAGAAAAACACCATATCCTTTCCCATGGATATGGGTATGTATATCACTATGTGTGCTTACGACAAGGGATACCAATTTCGGTGTTTTTGTTTATCGGTTATAAGGATAAAAGAGAAAATTATTTTGACGAAATATGAGCTGTAGACAAGCGAACACCAAGTGAGGGTATAGGAAGGTGATAAAGTACAAGTTGCACAAAACAAAAAAAGAAAGGAATTTCACAACCGGACTTATGTACATTCGAGTAGCCTCCGGATAGAAACATAAAAAAGGCTTAGATAGAGGTGGAGGCAAATTAAAGGACTCATCTTTCGCAAAGAAATGGAATGACTTTTTCAATTTTAACACTTTTGTAATTTGAAACCTGGATTGTATGTCGTGTTATACACAGGCCTTGTGGGCATGGTCGATGGAAGCACCCTTGGCAATTTTGGATATTGGTGATTTTGTTTATATATATTGTTACGGACACGAACCGATGGTTATGTTAGAATTTCGCTATCCATTCCACTTCCCTGATCCAGAAGCTGGAGAGTGCTAAAGAACAATGGAGAAAGCTTAAGAAACATCCAGTAGCCCGTCGACGATCGATTCCAGGACGTCGAAAAGAGAATCAAGACACTAGAATCAAGGTTCGAAGGTTCTCGATCTCGAAAATAATTAAGAAAACAGGATCGAGACACTGGTAAAGAAGGTTCTGGATCTCGAGAAAACTATCCAGAACAGCGCGTTTAACACCTTTAAGCTGCAATACGAAACAACAGCGGAACGGAATCAATGGGGAGAAGAAGACCGTGTGGCCGCCCTTGTAATTTTCCTTAAAGGTGAAGCAGCTGATGTACTGTAGACCATTCCGGAGACCCAGAGAAGGAACTACACAGCCGTCTGAGCTGTTCTTCATCGAAGAGAATGAACACATACAGGAAATGCACAAACTGGAGCTTAAAGGGCGCAAGCGGCGTGGAAACGAGACCATCCAGTAATATGCTGCCCACATCGAGAGGCTGTCTCATCTAGCCTACGCGAATTTCCAATTGATGTGGTGGAGAAACTGGAAACGGACTCTTTCATCCAAGAGTTAAGGACCACGATACACAACGAAGCTTGATTCTCCTGCCGAAGACATCTTTTAAGAATACAGTTACTAGCGCTCTCGTATGTGGAACATCGCTCCCAATATGCCAACCCTCCATCAAATTGCGGCGCATATGTACATATGTGGGCTGCTATGGGGCAGGTTGGCATAGCGCCTGTAAAGCCGCGACACCCTTTAGCCGCGAATACTGTCACTAAGACCTCTTCCCATGCAGCCGATATAATACGACAATTTAGGTTTTAGGTTGTTCCAATTTTGGGGATAAAAACAAAGTTGACTTCTCTCCAGATTTGGGGGATATTGCCCGGGATGAAACAAGACCTAAAAAGAACAATCAGAGCAGGCTTTTCTGCAAGATAGCAGGAAAGACGCCGTCCTTGCCTGGGGCCTTATAGAGTTTAAATGAGCTAATTGCCCATTTAACTCAGACAGCATGTACTTCCTTTTGTCCTCATTGACCTTAAGACCAACTCGTTTCGCCCGTTCTTTAATCGCGGTGAATACTTCCACAATGCCACGGCGAGAACACGCGATGATGTCGATATCATGCGCGTATCCTAGCAGCTGGACGGACTTGTAGAAGATAGTGCCTTCCCTGTTGACGCCTGCCCGTCGCGCTATCTGCTCCAGCACCAGGTGGAAGAAGTCACATAACAGCGCATCTCCTTGCCGAAATCCGGTGCATGTTTCAAACGGTGCATCGCGTATTTTTTAATATAAGTAAGTAAGTAAATGGCCTTAGACGTTCACACCACACGCTGGACAGGATCTTGTATGCGACACTGAGCAGGGATATACCTCTATAGTTCTTGCAAGAGGTAGGATCGCCTTTTTTGTGGGTGGGGCATATAGAGCTGGTATTCCAGTCGTCGGGCGTGCTTTCATCTTCCCAAATCCTGCAGATGATCTGGTGCATGCTCCCTACCAGAACATCGCCGCCAGCCTTGAAGAGCTCTGATGGCAAGTCATCTGAGCCCGCGGCCTTGTTATTCTTCAGCTTCTGAATGGCTGTGCCGACTTCTTCGATGCTGGGTGGGAGGACTACTTCAGCGGCTGGAGTTGAAATTTCCTCGGTCATGCTCGTTAAACAGCTGCTGCAAAATGCTGCTTTAATACATCCACTATTCCCTGCGGGTCGGTGACAAGATTACCCTCGCAGTTTCGAAGCCTCCTGCAAGGTCTTTGGTTTTCTTTTTAAAGGCTCGTGCTTTATGCTTATTTTAGACTCCTCGATATCCTTGTGCTGGGTGGCTGAGAAGATTCTTTTCTTATGTCACAGTAGTTTTTTCTCCCCCCTTCTTCTGGTTCGGTACTCTTCTTGCGTTGCCCTGGTTTTCCTCTGCAGCGCCTTTTGATACGCCTCGTCGGCTGCTGCCTTTTTCTGCTCACACTCGCCATCATACCACGGGCTTCTTGTCGGGGGTGGTAGGTATCCTAAGGTGGTTTCGGCATTTGTCTTCGACGTAGGCATACCGTAGAGTCTTTCGCTCAGCTGCTCCCTGTAGACTCTGGTAACCTCCGGTGTGCTCAAGCGCCTAATGCCGAACCTCCTCCTGGTGGGCTGGTGCAGCTTTCTGACATTGGACAGTCGAGCTCTGAATCTTGCTACTACGAGGTCAGAGTCGACATTTGCCCCTCTGAATGTTCGCACATCCAAGATGTTTGACGAGTGCCTTGCGTCAATGAGCACATGGTCGATTTGGTTGGCTGTTCGACGGTCCGGAGATCGTCAGGTTGCTGTGTGGTTTCGCTTACGAGGGAATCTTGTGCTACTTATCACCGCATTACGAGCTGTCGGAAAGGCGTTGTCCAGGAGGTCATAGAAGTCCTCCTTGATAGGGTCTTCAGCCTCGTCGGTAGAGGCGTGTGCATATATGTATAAGGCTGATGTTATAAAATCTGTCTCTGATGTGGATCACAGCCAGACGATCACATATAGGTTTAAAGTCGATGACATTCGACCTACCCACGACAAATCCGCATCCCATTAAGTGCAATCTTTTGTGACAGCTGTAATAAATGTCGCAATTTTTCTTTCTCATCGTATTATTTCCTAGCCTGCGTATTTTCTGGACCGCAGTAATATCCGCCTTGTACTGCGTGACTATTCTTTCTAGTTTATGAGCAGCTCCAGGAGTGTACAGGGTTCTGACATTCCAGGAGCATACTCGCAAATCGTGATCCTTTTTCGTGCGTTGTCGTCATCGAGTATCCGTCCATGTATCCGAGGAATCTTGCTCATTCATAACTTTTAGGTTTTTTACGTGGGCGGATTGTTAGCCCGCCGCACAACCGCCATTCTGGTCGTGGTTTTGTCGCTGCATACGTTTGTTCACCTCCCAACGGTTGTTGAAGAGGCTATCCAGAGGGCGCCGCGAGGAGGTCGTGTGTCAACTTGGCCCGGGCATTTAAACAGAGATGGAAATAAACCAACAATTAGAGCTTTGGTGTTTTCGACTTCACCGAGGCTATCAGTATCATGGTTGTGATATATTATGTATTGAAAAGTGACAACCTTGCTACTATATTGTTAAGCAACGCGAGCGAACAATTTGCTTGGAATTATCAATTAGATAATTGAACTTCTTACTGTCGTACAGGTTCTTAAAATGTGATAACTCATATCGTCATACCCGGTTTAGGTGGGGTTTTATAGATGGGAAAAAACTTGAATTCGTTTATTCGTTTGCTCTTTTTTAGACTACATGTGTGCTGCAATGTGGCCTTATGCGCAGGGTTTTTAAATGTTTAGAGAAGATTGTTAACGTAAGACTACAAGTTGAATCTTATATTCCGTAATCCTCGAACGGGCGACTGATGACAATCAGGATAAAACGAAACGAAAAAGCGTTTGTCTTTTCAACTTCGTGCTTCGCTTTCTTTCTACAATATGTACATATGTATTTTTAAGGACGACAAGGACATGTATCAAGTGAACACTGTCATGTTCGATTAAGAAGACAAGGGAAATGCTGACTTGGCAGTGGCTGTTTAAAGGACCTGATTTGATGGAGATGATACAGAAATCACAGACGGAGTGATACCGTAATATTGTTATATTCCTTTAGCTTCTGTCTCAAGACATTTTTTTTTTTTTTTTTTTTCGTTTGGCTTTTCGATTTTTTCCCTTTCGCCCGACGTTCACGTTCTCTGATGTGAAATTTTCTTCTTCCGCAATATCTTGATTTCATTTTACAGCTGTGCAAAACCGGATCTATGTGTTCTGATTGAGGAATACACTAAGTCACGTATATGCAGTTGGATTTAGAACTAACATATTTCTTTTTATTTCGAAGTATTTTCGTCTTGCCTTCTGAAGACGGTTTATACATAGCTGACTTCATTGGGCTTGCATTTTCTGAGCTCATGTGAGTATATTTCAACAACGAGATGTTTATCATAACTTCGACGAGTTGAATCCAAGGGTTTATGCAATCAAATTTAACAGGGATTTGGTTAGGTTAGGTTGACATGGTAGGCATAAGCCACACTTAGGCCGAAGCCGGCATATTGTGTAACCACCTGGATCAGGTTACCCTGATCCGCTACCTGGGAACCAACCGGTGCTTCTAATGAAGCGGTGGAGTTGAGCTATTTTTTGGTTTGCTAGCTCACTCAGATTGTCGAAGAAGGGCGCGCCGAGGTAAATCCTCCTGCGATTCGCAAAAGAGGGACATGAGCAGAGGAGGTGGTGTATTGATTCCTCCTCCTCCTCGTCCATGCAGCCGCGACAGAAGTCATTGTAGGGTAGCCCCAGTCTGGCGGCGTGTTTTCCAATGGTGCAGTGACCTGTAATGACAACCACTAGAGTACCTAAGGTTGCCCTTTTGGTTGCGACCAAGTCTCTGGTTCATCCTAAGTTTAACTTAGGCCACAATTGTTTGGTGATAAAGCCGATATTGCTCTCATTCCATTGGAGGTTAATCTCCTCTATGGTTTGAAGCTTTATCATGTGCTTTACCGTACTTATTGGTGTTTCTAGATACCCGAGGGTAGGTAGACTGAGTGTGCTTGACCCTAACTTTGCGAGTTCGTCGGCCGCGCAGTTTCCTGGAATATCCCTATGCCCGGGAACCCACAGTATTTTAATGTTGAACTGTTCAGCCATCTCATCTAGAGATAGGCGACAGTTAAGAGATGCCTTTGATATGTGGGTTACCGCTGACAGGGATCTTATCGCAGATTGGCTATCCGTGCAAATGATAATATCCTTTGTGGATATTACATTGATCCTGAGCCATGCCAGGTTAAGTTCTTTGGAGAGGGCCCCACTGCCTACACTCGACTCCACCTTAGAGCCATCGGTATAGAGGGAGATCGAGTCCTTTGGCATAACTTTCCCTTCAGCCCATTCCTCCCTGGATGGAAAGACAACTTCGAAGTTCCTAGTGAACACATTCTGCACTTTGAAGTGTTTTAGAATAGTGGTGTGGCCTTTTTGAGATGTGAGCCATTTTCTAATGCTCCTCATCCTTAGGGCCCCGCATGCAGCAACTTGCTTGCTGAAAAGGTTTAATGGTGGAAGATGTAGTAGAACATTTAAGGCCTCCGTGGGGGTTGATTTGTTCGCTCCGCTTATATATAAGCTGGTCGATCTTTGTACCTTCCCCAGAAGGTTTCGATTGACTTCTTTGTCCAGAGCAGTCCACCAGACTACGACACCTTTTTTTTTTTTTTTGTGTTTTTCCTTTTAAAATAAAAAATATTCATTACAGTTACACACCCATCCGCGACACTTAAGTAGCGAATTCATATGGAATTGGAGCCAATGCAATTGGTTCCTCCAGCTTCTTGAGAAAGTGCGCCTTCTTGGGCTGTGTCGGTTGACGTTTCAGGGTCACCCACACCTTCTTCTCCTTGGCCTCCTTCATTAGGCGTTCATTCTCCTTGACGCGACGCAGGAAGTCCTTACGGCATTTGGAGTGATGGACATGTTCAATGCGAACATTGATCCTCTTGGGGATGATGCGCCCGCGTACACGTTTGTTTACGATCACACCAACGGCGTGCGGAGTCACGTTATAGACACGTCCAGTCTTACCGTAATAGGCTTTGTAGGGCATACCCTTTTGTACGGCACCGTGTCCCTTGATGTCAACGATGTCGTTGATTTTGAAGACACGCATGTATGTACATAGGTAGACAGGGGGATGACACCATGCTTGCGGAATGGACGCGAGAACATGTCTCGGGTGCCGCGACGATAACCGTTTGAGTTGGTCATGTTGGTTTGTTATCCCTGAATGTGGAAATTGTTTAGTGAATACGCTATTTTGCCGTGAAAATTGGAAAATCGTTAACCTTTTTAGCAGGACGTCCACGCGGTAACGAAATCCAACAGGGATTGGATAAATCAATTTTAATTTTTCCATTCAAGATTAGCTTCCAATTTTAATCTATTGAAACAAGACTAAATCCGTTTCCGTTGCACGTTATTTGTCAAGCAACCCTAAGTAGAAAATAAAACCTTTTTTACCCATTTTCTGCTCTTATTCCAACTTCCTTTCGAATTGACCCTCGTTACGCTACCAATTATTCAACCTCAGCAACCAAGAAACCTGTAAATAATTACCACCCAAACTCCCATCACCAAAAATACAACTTGCTTCCAAAGAATTATACTCGTGCAACAAACAGACCAAATATTGGTCCCCAGTCAACCACAATTTAGTTCCAACAAATAAATTTAAATTCGAACTCGAGAAAAACTTCATTTGGTATTTATGAGAAAACTTCGCACGGGCAGGAATTGTAGCGGCCTGAAAACGACAAACATTCAAGGGACATTTGGTTGCCACCATCCTCCTTAGGCTTAAGGGAAAAAGCGTGGAAGATTTATACCCGGAGGATTGGGGGTATAATCGTTATGCCAGAAAAATGTATGACAGTACTGTCCGCTCTAATGGTTGCACCTACAAAAATAAAATTCCATTTATAGCCCCTAGCAGTCACCGGAATCCTGATATGGTCAGCATTCAGAAATATAATATTATTCGTATTAGAACTACTAAGTGAGTCTCACTTTCGCTTCATGCCTTTTTTTCCATTATCTATCTGAGACGATGTGCATCGATTTACATAACTTCCAGTCGGGAATTGTTGAAAAACAGCTTTAGGTCAAGTAGCTGCTCGATACTGAGTTTTGATTGCAAACTGCAACATACACCATGCACTTTGAAATAGTCTGCTACAGAAGCTTGCTTTCCATATCTATGTTGTGTAGGTGAGTCGTTGATGAAATAATACCATTTTCGTTTACATTCTATCTTTGCCGGACAAAAGGTAAACTTCAACAACAACTCGACTAACTTTTATAGACTTTTATAGATACATACATACATATACAGGTACAGGTAAGGAAATCTCTTGTTTACACATCTTCCACATAGAGACGATAAACGATTCCTGGGAGACGTACGGCTTGACAATTATCAAGGCCACATAGGACTTTGCTACTCTTTCACATTCCTGCCACAGAATACCTTCGATAAATAAATAATTCCAGACAACGAAGTTTGTATTATTTCTCGAGCATCGAGTCTTTTGTGTGAGCCAGTTTTGTACGATGAGGAAAAGTCGACCAGGACACTGACGTTTTTTGTTTCATTTATTTGGATTTAAAAGAGATTTGCGCTCACCCCAGCATTCCAAATGGTTCAGAAATTGTCAAAAGATCTGTTGCGTGAGGGGAATTTAAAGTCCTGTATCCCATATCGTGCGTCCTATTGGGGATCTATGTATCTTTTATGTGAAAATGTAGATAGAGAAAATCTATTTTATTGCACTGTCACTGAATTTTAAGTTTTCTTTCCCTTCCTCTTTGTACTACGCTTTGCTTTCTCTGGTTTAGCAGTTTTTCCTTTGGCAGAGTCCTTAATAAATAATTCAAGTGTGGGTGTTGGAAGTGATGAGAGAGGAAATTCTTTCACGATAATTTTGTAGGCGTTTACAGACTAAATAATTCTATTCGGCACTTAAACGTCCTTTTTTATAGTCGTGTCAACTACTCCAAATACACTTTTTAGTTTGTTTGGATTTCTTTCGCAATACAAGTACTTGGTCTGCATATGGCTGGTACCAACTCTAAAGCACTTTTTTTTGTATTTTGCAGTAAAATAATAAGGTTTAGACAAATCGGATCGTACAATTGACAGGAGACCTTGTTTTATATTCTCAAAATGAATGTTTCAATCCTTTGTAATATTCAGCATTTATCAAATTCTATTCTATTCTTTAATGTCAACATTTGTACGGTGTCGTTATACTGATTTAACTGCATAACATCAACCGTATAGAGATGAACTGAACAATCAGGGAAACTAATTCGATCTTATGCACACTAACAGGCCTTATATAAGTCACTCAACTCAAAACGTCTAAGCAGTGTGTAAACATTTAGGAACATTAGTCGGGTTCTATGGTTCACGATGGACATATCGTGAAACTCTTTACACCGCATTCTCAACAAAAATTTCTACCTTCATATTCACAAATTGACTCAGAAACTAAAGCGATAGATAGATGAAACGAGATAAGACTGATGAAACTAAAAATGTTGAGAGTGCAGGCCGTTAGACGGCCAATTTGAAACAAATTACAATTTTTGTAGAAGATCTTCGATATTCCAAGGCCAGTTTTGCTTCTCATTTTAGGAAAGTAAGTCTTATTTATTCAAGTCGAATAAAGCTGCTGGCGCAGACGGACTGTCTGCTGAGCTCTTCAAGGCAGCTGGGGATGACCTGGTTAGGAGCATGTACCAGCTCATCTGTAAGATATGGTCAGAGGTAAGCATGCCCGAAGAGTGGAGTCTCAGCATCGTATGCCCGATCCACAAAAAAGGAGACCCCTCTGATTATGCCTAAAAAATCTTCTCTGCCGTTTTGTGTGAACAGCTGAAGCCTTTTGTAAATAAGCTGATAGGTCCTTATCAGTGCGGATTCAGGCCAGGGAAGTCCACCATTGACCAAATCTTCACACTGCGGTAGATCCTGGAAAAAAACAATGAATTTCAAGTCGACACTCACCACCTATTTGCCGACTTCAAAGCCGCATACGACAGTGTAATTAGAGACGATCTATACAACGCTATGTCTACCTTTGACATACCTGCTAAACTCGTCCGACTATGCAGTATGACTTTGGAGAACGCTCGCTGCTCCATCCGAATCGGTGAGCACCTTACCGATAGTATTGATGTCAAAAAAGGGTTTAGCCAGGGCGATGCGCTGTGGGGTAATTTCTTCAACATCATATAGGAAATGATTGTACAAATATCACTGGCCAATACAAGAAGCACAATTTATTTAAAATCCTCGCAACTCCTTGCATACGCCGACGATATTGACATAATAAGTAGATCACAGCGAGATGTCAATGAGGCGTTTGCAAGTATTGAGTTCGAGGCGACGAAAGTTGGTCTGACGGTAAACGAGGGTAAAACTAAACATATGCTGTCATCAAAAAGGGACGCTCTCCACCGACGTCTTGGCCAGAACGTTTGTATTGGCAGATATGTATTAGTTCGCAGTAGCAGGACTTCGTCTACCTTGGCTCCGCAGTAATCTGGAACAACGACATCAGTTCCGAAATCAAACGCAGAATCACTCTTGCCAATCGTGCGTCAGAGTCCACGCCACGATGCCCTTAAACTCTCTTTTACTAAAAAATGTATTTGCCGAGCTTAAGTCTGTATTTACCACCAAACAAATACAGACCTAAGCTAACCTGACTATTTCAGTGAGTCGTATGGTACGATTTAAAGTCATTCATAACACTTAATTCGTTATATAAGGTAGGAACACTACTCCGAGCTTTCTGGCCCACTATTTTGGTTGTTAATCCTAATTCGGCTCCTTTCTTAAATACTAGGTGTGTAGTTCAGATGTTACGTGAATTTAAAGCGTAATTTTTTTTTCAAAGATCGAGGTCGAGGAGATCGAGGAGATGGAGAGATGCTTCCGCAGGAATGACGCCCGTAAGTTTTACAATAAGGTAAACGAACATGCCATGGCTACAAAGCCAGAGCGGCGGCCTGCAGGAATGAAAATGGGGAACCGGTAGTAGAGTCGCAGTCGATGCTGAGGGTTTGGAAATACCACTTCTGCAGATTGTATAACGGCGATGATAGACAAGATACCGCTGTCAGGCAGAACGAGCCATTCGTAATGGACGACGATGTAACAGAATTCTGTCCACCCGACCTAGACGAAGTCCAAATAGTGATATCAAGACTTAAGTCTAATAAAGCCGCGGGTGCAGACAGCTTGTCTGCTGAGATTCTTAAGGCGGCTGAAGATGAGCTGGTAAGGTGCATGCACCATCTCATTTGCAAGGTATGATCGGAGGAAAGCTTGCCCGACGAATGGAATAAGTCTCCTTAACATCGCACATAAGATCTTCTCTGCCGTATTGTGTGAACGAGTGAAACTGTTTGTGTATAACCTGATCGGCTCTTATCAGTGTGGTTTCAGGCCAGGTAAATCCACAATAGACCAAATATTTACGGTACGGCAGATCTTGGAGAAGACCCAGGAATACCAAATCGACACTCACCACCTCTTCGTCGATTTCAAGGCTGAATAAGACAGCGTGTATAGAGTTGAGCTATACAAAGCCATGCCTAGTTTTAACATCCCTGCCAAACTCGTCCGACTGTGCAGGATGACAATGGAGAATTCTCGCTGCTCCATTAAGGTCGGTAATGAGCAAACCGAGACCTTTGATGTTAAAAAAGGATTTAGGCAAGGTGCCGCGCTGTCATGCAACTTTTTCAACATCGTGCTTGAAAAGATCGTGCAAGAGTTACTGGCCAACACAAGAGCTACGATTTATTTCAAGTCTACGCAATTGCTTGCGTACGCCGACGACATTGGCGTGAATGGACGGACACAGCGAGACGTCAATGAGGCCTTTGTAAGCATTGAGGTAGAAGCGGCTAAGATGGGTCTCAAAGTTAATGAGGGTAAAACCAAATATCTGCTTTCATCTAAAAGAAACGGACAACACCGACGTGTTGGCCAGAACGTCACCATGGGCGGATATAACTTTGAAGTGGTCAAGGAATTCGTCTACCTTGGCTGACTGATGACTGATGACCAGCGACAACAACACAAGCGCTGAGATAAAACGCAGAATCACTCTTGCCAAACCGCTATTCCTTTGGGCTCAAGAGGCAATCGAGAAGTAGAGCCCTCTCTCGGAAAATCAAGGTGACACTTGATAAGACCTTTATCGTCCCAGTCCTCCTTTACCGCGCAGAGGCATGGACCTCAACAAAAGCGGATGAAGATGCCCTTGGTCGTTTCGAGAGGAAAATTCTGCGCACTGTCTACGGTTCCGTTTGTTCAAACGGTGTATGGAGGAGAAGATATAACGAAGAACTGGACGGGTTGTACAGCGACATCGACTTGGTAAGACGTCTACGGATACAGCGTCTAAGATGGCTAGGCAATGTAGAGCGCATGGAAAATACAGCTCTGAGCCGAAGAGTCTTCGAACCCGTTACGGAAGGAAGGCGCGGCAGAGGACGGCCGCATCAACGGTGGCGCATGCAGATGGAAGGGGACCTTAACCAACTGGGCGTGTGGCGCTGGAACAGCTGGCCAAAGACCGTGCCAGCTGGAGACGCTTGTTGGTTGAGGCCCAGGTTCACCACGGACTGTAGCGCCACCTTAGTAAGTAAGTAAGTAAGTAGCAATATTGTTTATCACATCCGCCACAGGACTCAAGCCCATTCGCCACCTATGCAAGCTTACATCATATACATATGTATGTATGTGTATATCACATTTATACTGTTTCATTGAGGTATTTTACGCATTTTGCGGAGAGTGTTTAATAGAAAAACAATGTTCGGTGTTTATGAAAACAAGTAGCGTAAAGTCTACAGGCTACAACGACAATCTTTTAACTAAAGCATTTTACCACTTCGTTCTGTTAAATCCTGATAGTGTTAATCCTCATTAAAGTAATTCTGTAATCTGAAACTGAAAAATAAGAACAATATTTCCAACACAAACCTTTGGATAAAACAAAAAACAAAAATCCAAAAGGATCCTCCTCATTCAACAGTGAACAGGAAAGCATTAAGCCACAGGAATGCTAAAGCAAGTCGGCAAAGATATCGAATCGATAAATGATGAAACACTGCTAGTGCTGTTAAAGAAAACTCAAAGTTCTTCTGAGGAACAATATCAGTACATGTTATTATGAAGGAGTACAAACAGGGAATGAACAGAAAGTGGTGGTTTTAGTTTACAAGGGTTGAATCGATACGTGAATGCGAGACAATACATGTTGCAAAGGGTTGTCATACAATTTCATCACTCCTCCTCAACATGTATGATCCCGGTACATACAAATAAATTGATTAAATAAAACTTGTCTTAATTCAATTACAAGAGTATAGCTCGAATACATTAATTAAAATCTACTTTAGATTCATTAGATTCATAAAATGATAATGTTTCGTCTTCGGCAAATTCTTCGTCATCACGTCAGCAATCATGTCAGCTGTAGGGCAGTATTTCAATTTAATATCGCCATTTCTTACCAAATCCCGTATGTGATGGAATCTAATGTCGATATGCTTGCTTCTTTTATGGTATATTGGGTTTTCCGCGAGTTTTTGAGCCCCTTGATTGTCGATATGAAGGAGGATGGCACTATCTTCCAAAGCATTAATTTCCATCAGGAGCTTCTTCAAATAAATTGCTTCTTTGCTAGAGTCCGATGCAGCCATATATTCGGCCTCTGTACTGCTCAGCGCCACAGAAGGCTGTTTCCTGCATTGCCATGTAATTGGACACCCACAGTAGAAAAATATGAAGCCTGTGTATGATTTTCTGTCTATGGTGTCGCCGCCCCAATCAGCATCTGCGAATCCTTCCAAATGATTGCCATTTGTCCCATATATCAATTTCAAATTGACGGTGCCGGCTAAATAGCGCAGGATATGTTTTAATTTCGTAAAGTGTTCCTGGTGCGGATCGGCATTTTTCTGAGCCATTTTGGATATCGAATGTAAAATGTCGGGACGTGTGGAAATAGCAAGATACATCAAAGCTCCAACCAATGACTGGTATTCTTGTTTATTAGTTCTTTCACAATTATTCGTGCAACTAACCTCGTATCCTGCTTCCAGTGGTACAGCTACTGGTTTACAAGTTGTCATCCCGTATTTATCCAAAAGATCACGGATGTATTGACTTTGGCTTAGTTTTATCGAACCAGTTTCACCATCACGTTCAACTTCCATCCCCAAGAAATGTCGCAGCTTGCCTTTGTCGCTTACTTCGAAATATTCTGATATTTTGGCCTTTATTTTTGAAATAATTGGTATGTCGCTACAACCCACAATTATGTCATCTACGTAAACAGCTATCAACACTAATTTACCATTTTCAGTTCCCTTATACAAACAAGGTTCATTGTCGCATGGAATGAAGTTCATACTTTTCAAAGTGGAATCCAGTTTTGCGTTCCATTCCTTTCCACTCTGTTTCAATCCATATATGGCTTTATGGAGGTGAAGGACTTTATTTGGAAATCTTTGGTCCTTAAAGTATTCTGGCTGTTGCATGTATATTTCGTCTTGAAGATTACTGTTCAAGTATGCGGTACTGACGTCAAGCTGATGTAAATGCATCTTCTGTTTCACGGCCAATGCCAAAAGAATTCGTATCGTCGAATATCGTACTACCGGTGAAAATGTCTCTTGAAAATCAACCCCGAAACGTTGGTTGCAACCCTTTGCCACCAAACGAGCCTTATGTCTTTCGATCTCTCCTTTGACATTCCTCTTAATCGTGTATACCCATTTACACGGGATTGCTCTGTGGCCACTCGGGAGATCTACCATCGACCATGTTTCATTTTTTCTTAGGGCATGGTATTCGTCATTCATAGCATTAATCCATTTTTCACCAGTATCACTAGAAATTGCTTCTTCGACTGTCTGTGGTATGTTTTCGTCAATGGCACTACATAGCTCGTTCCATTGTTTCTTTGGCCGGCCACGCTTTCCAGTACGAACAAATGAAGGTCTTCCCGGTCCGACTTTTCGCGGTTCTTGCACCGCATTTTCTTTGCTGTTATCGTCATTGGTAGTTTCTAGACTATCAGCATGTTCCTCGCTGTTGCTGTTTTCCTCATTACGGGTTTCATTGTGTTGAATATTTCCGTTTTTATCATCATTATAAATGTCAGATGCTCTTTTGTCATTATCGACATAATTTTCCGCTACCTGAGTATCCTGCGTATCGATATTAACAACAAAGTAGTCGTTGGCTGAACATGCTTGCCTATTGTCTATAACGTCACCATGATGATCGAATGAATTTTCATCGAATAGCACATTACGATGTTCAAGTACTTTATTCTTCTTCGGATCATACAGACGATATGCCTTAGCCGCCGTCGAATACCCTACCATGATGAGTTGGCTGCCTTTTGCATCGAACTTCGATTTGCTTCTGGTGTTATTTAGCGCCACTGCGCAAGAGCCAAACGTTCTTAGGTGTTGGACGCTGGGCTTTCGGCCACACCAAACCTCATATGGAGTCATATTGTGTAGTTTTCTTGTAGGGCATCTATTCCTAATGTAAACTGCCGTATTTATTGCCTCTGCCCATAAGCTTTGCTTGACATTAGCATGCAGCATCATCGATCTTGCCATCTCGACCAGAGTTCTGTTGGCGCGCTCTGCTACCCCGTTTTGTTGTGGTGTGTGTGGCACAGTCAGTTGTCGAGTGATTCCTTCTTTGTCCAAATATTCATTAAATTCTGTGTTAACGAACTCTCCTCCGTTGTCGGTTCTAATCACCTTTATTTTACGACTCGTTTGACGTTCAACCTGAGCCTTAAACAATGTGAACTTTTCAAACACTTCGCTCTTTGCCTTCAGGAAGTAAACAAAAATTCTTCTCGATTTGTCGTCAATAAAAGTCAAAAAGTACTTTGAACCCCCAACGGATGCATTTCGAAACGGACCGCAAACATCACTATGGACAAGATCTAGCAACTCGGTTGATCGCGTTTGTGATTCTTGGGGAAATGGTATTAGATGGATTTTAGACAGCATGCATGTTCTACACGTTGGTTCGTAGTCACCACTTATATTCATGCCATTTACCATATGCTTACTCGACAAATCATGAAGACTCTTAAAATTCAGATGCCCGTAGCGGTTGTGCCAACCAATAGTGCTATTGTTGTTGCTCATTGAAAACAACCCCTGTTTGACCTCATTATGAAATTCAAACATGTTTGCCCTTCTCGGCGCGTGTAAAACGACGTCGCCATCTGGTCGTGCGATTGATGCTCTCTCGTTGTCGAACGTTACAGTTAAACCTCTATTAACAGCCTTGTTCACAGAGATGAAGTTCGCCTGCAATATGGGAGAATGCAAAACATTTTCAAGTATTATATCATAACATTTATCTTTTAATAATACATCACCTTTGCCTATAGCATGTATGTGTTTGTCTCCGGCCAATGAGATGATCTCGTTGTGGTGTTGGTAATTGACAAACATACTGCGGTCGTTACACATATGTGCCGTTGCTCCGCTGTCGACGTACCATTTTTTACGACTGAGGGATGGACAATCTGTCGCCGCCAACATCGACATAGCCTGTGTTCTGCTGCTTTTGTTTCTTTTTTCACATTTGCTGGCGATGTGACCTGCTATACCGCACACAAAGCACTTCCCTTTGAAACCCTTTTTCCCATAGTTGTAGTAGCCTGTTGTAGTTTTCCTTTCTTTGTTGGTAGTTCTTGCAATCAGCGCTTGCTGTGGCGTATCTTCTTCAACTTTCTCTTGTCTGCGTTTTCCCTCTTCTAGCAGCTTCTGACGCAATGTTTCCAACTTTGGCAATTCGTCGCGGGTTTCCATTGCTATGACAAAATTATCGTATTGCCTGGGTAAACTTGACATCAGCATTATCGCTAAAAGCTCCTCCTGAACATCGATACCAGTCTCTTGTAATTTTCCATAAAGTTCAGAGAAATCGTTTAGGTGTTGTACCACATTTCCATTTTCTGACATCTTCAGGTTTATTAGTTTCTTATAGAGGGAAACCTTTTGCAGTGGACCCTTCGGCTTGTAGATCTCCTCCAATTTCTTCCAGGCTTCGTGTGACTTCGTGCAGTTGCGAATATATGCCAACTGTGTTGGCTTCACGCTTAAGAAGATGGACGCTAGGGCCTTCTCGTCATCTGATTCCCACTTGGATACTGCGGCGATATCTCCTTCCACCTTCACAGTTCCGTTCACAATCTTCCATGTACCTGAATGCACCAACACACTCCTCATTTGGATTGACCAACTGTCATAATTAGTTTCGTCTAATTTGTCAATTTGCAAAACCGGAGTACTCATTTTAATTTTGTTTTTATTTATTTAAAGTATATACTTTTTAAACACTTCTAACGAACTGAGATACACAGACACACACAGTGCAGATACCTGGGCACATAACCTGTTAAAGAAAACTCAAAGTTCTTCTGAGGAACAATATCAGTACATGTTATTATGAAGGAGTACAAACAGGGAATGAACAGAAAGTGGTGGTTTTAGTTTAAGGGTTGAATCGATACGTGAATGCGAGACAATACATGTTGCAAAGGGTTGTCATACAATTTCATCAATCTCTTCCTTGCGACCTAGAGAGAATCGGAGAAAGACGGACTGGGTACGGTTTAGAGAGGAGCTTGAGAAATCCACTCAGGTCCTACCTAAACTCAGAACGAAACAATTGGTGGAGATCGCTGTTCATAACCTGAATAGCGCCATCACCAATTGTTTTGAACTCGCATGTCCTGTCAGCAAACCTTTCTACAGAAAATTGGTTCTCTGGTGGAATGCCGAGCTCCAAAGTCTTCACAGGGAAGCCAGAACTCTTCTGAATAGATCGCTCGAATCGAACTCGGAAGATGACTGGAACAATTACCGGTCGAAGTAGAAAGAATATAAGAAACTCATTCGTAATTCGAAGGACGATTCTTACAAGACCTTCTGCGAAGAGATCATGTCTCTAAGTGCGACTAGCAAGTTGGTCAAAGTCCTCAAACGCGGAAAACCGATAAAGCTGGATACACTCAGAAAATCTGATGGTACCTTTACTGAGTCTAAAGCGGAAACTCTTAGGTTACTGCTTGAGACTCATTTCCCGGGAAATCAGATCGCCAACGGATCGTTGCACTCTCCCTTAATGGAAACTGCAACTGAAACTATAAAAACAATTTGGCGTAGCTGGTATATTGCGTCGTGCGTGGTTACGACTGAAGCCATTGAATTTGCTGTGCATCCTTCGATGGCTACAAATCGCCGGGATATATCCTGTTATACTGCAAAAAGGTATAAGGCAGCTGCTTCCTACTTTGAAAAGAATTTTCACTGCTAGCCTAGCACCTGCTCACATACCCACTCATTGGCGCACGGTGAAAGAATTGGGAGAATTGAATGCGCGCTCGAAAGGAAGGAGTACGCGCTGGACATTTTCATCGACATTGATGAAGCCTTTGATAACGCAACTTTCGACAGCATGTGTTAGGCTGCCAGACATCATGGCGTAGATGAGGCACTGGTCTTGTGGATCAAAGCAATGCTTGTGCACAGGACACTGACCGCTGATGCAGGCCTCGACTAGGGTGTCAAATCCGGCCTTTACAGGGGCTGCTCGCAAGGTAGCGTTCTGTCTCCGCTCTTATGGTGCATGGTGGTCGATTCTCTGCTTGATGCTCTCAATGCCTCTGGAATCTATTACCAGGCGTATGCAGATGATGTCGCCGTTCTTTCTGTCGGCTCATGCTTAGCGGCTGTCCGTCTCAACGCACAGGCGGTGCTAAATGTGATCGACGATTGATGTATGTATCAGGAATGGGCTGTCGGTCAATCCTCTTAAGACCGATGTCATTCTCTTCACGAGAAGGAGAAAAAATACTAACATGACTCAGCTAAGTGGTACTAAAGGGCACTTCCATCCCGATATCCAAGGATGCTAAGTATCTAGGAGTCATCTTAGATAGCAAGGTTCTCTGGTCAAAACATGTTGAGTCAAAAACCACCTAAGCGCTGTCAGCTTTCTGGTAAAGGAGCTTTTGGCAAAACATGCGGTTTATCGCTGGCATAGGTCCTGTGGATCAACACGGCCATGATAAGACCTATAATCTCATATGCATCGTTTGTCTGGTGGAACAGACTAACACGCAAACACGTCGTAGTCTCTTTCACCAAACTCCCAAGAACGGTTTGTCTCAGTTGCACGGGGGCTTTCCCCAGCACGCCGGACGCTGCTCTAAATACTATGATGTACCTTCCACCTCTTGATATATATGTATCAAAGGATGTCCTCTGAAAGCCATTTCTTGTCTGAGGAGAAATGGCCTTTGGTACAACTCGCACAGGAATAACAGTGTGCTTGCGCAAGAATTGTCCTGCGACCCCTGTCTCATGGATATGCCTTCTGACGCATTGATGCCCGTTATCCTACTGCGTCGCAATTTCACAGTCTAGTTTCCATGGCGTCAGGATTGGCTCGGGCTGGATACTGAACCTGGAAAGGACAGTCTTCGCAGCTTTATATGACTTAGGTTTCGATATCGCTATCTTAACATCGTCTAGGTCGGGTGGACGGGATTCTCCTTCGTCTTCGTCGATTGTGAATGGTTCGCTCTGCCTGACGGCGGAGCTTTATACAGTCTGCAGAAGTGGTCCCTCCACAATCTCAGCATCGACTGTGACTCCACTACTAGTTGTCCGTGTTCATCCCTGCAGGCTTCTGCTCTGGCTTTATAGCCTTGGCATGTTCGTTTCACTTTTTGGTAAAATGTTCGAACGCCGTTCCTGCAGTAACATCTCTCCATCTCCTCGATCTCGCGCTTCTCGTGCTCCTTCTTTCTTCTTGGGGTATTAGCTTGTGGTGTATTAGCTGGGGCATTTATCGTATGTCCTTTCTAGGAGATTATTGAAGCCGGCCTTGCTGTTGTCATCCTTGTCTTGTCTAAGACTTTTTGCCATAGTCTGCCTCGAACAACGAATCCACGCACTTCCTGGATTGCAGTAATGTCTGCTTTGTAGCGGCCGAAGGGCTCCGCGAGTTCATCGGCTGCACGTGGTGTGTTAAGGGACCTCACATTCCACGTGCAGAGGCGAAATTCCTTTTTTCGTTTGCTGGGGTCGTCCACAGTAAATCCGTCTTTGTTCGAGGCTTGTGGTTGTCTCTGCACCGTAATATCACCAAGTTCATAAAAGAGAAGTTATCCCTCTGAAGCTCTACCAATCACATTCACAAGTCATTACACCAGCCATTCCATCCAATAAAACTCCACAACTCACCGATTGGAAATCGGCGAATCTCTCACGCACCCTTTTCGTCCTTTTAATTAAAATTCTAATAATTTCCGAAATTAAATAAAAAAAAAATGCGAAAAGACAAATATGAATATCAAACGGTTGCTTTTTAATTAAGACGGCATCGGTGGAATATTGCCGCGCAAATAAGCACGTTTCGTCGATTAAAGCTTAACTACCCGCGTGCCTGTTTACGTTCCATTCTGACGACCGGTCATCCTTCCAAATGTGTTTCGTCAATTTTTTTTCTTCCAGTGTCATCCTCAAAAGATATGTAAAAAGAAAAAATGAGAAATAGATGCGAGGATTCAAGTGAAATAAATTAATTTTATCCAGCCGTACAGCCATACAGTAGCATCACACAAGGCTTTTCGAAATAAACGCGCAACATCCACCCCCCCTACCGTTACAGAAGGACACGAAATATGTTTGCTTCCAAAGCAACGAGTACTCGTATCCAGACAGTGTTGGATTGGGGTCAGCAAAAAGCGAAAGGGGACTTGACAATGCAATGAGTTATGCAAGTCACGAGCCCCCGAAGGATTCCTAATAAATTTTCTATTCACTTACAACGGCATCCGGTTAAAGGGGACGAATGCATAGAATGAAATCGGACGGAAGCTGGTAACTTGAAATGACGACAACGATGACGCGCAGTCATTTGGCACGTGTCCTCTTCCAATAAGTTTTTTTGTTTTTCTCGTTTTTGATGGCAAATAACGAGGAATGAAGGCATCATTCATCCGTTTGCACGGTGCACCCCAAACGAACGCATGGATAAAGGGACAAGTCAACCCTCGGGAAGGGTCGAGAACATAGTTGCGGAATAATTGTTACAATTTATTTCGTTTATACTGAAGTCGTTGTGAGATGCGTAAATAATCAAATCTCAATCTCGAATTCAAACTCGAATAGCACTACCGACGCCGCCGGGTTATCCTTGCGTCAAATGATGCATGACGACCAATGAGCTTTGGGGGTGTTGCTAGTGATCATTACCAGACGGGGACAGGATTTCAGTTTTCAGCAGATAACTTGTACTATCATCCCTGCGGGGCATACAAACATACATATATGTATAGTTGGTTGTGATTTATACTATTGCGGCAAGGAGATACTCGAGGATATCCGGTCGATTGGAAGTAATGGACTTGAATCGAATCGCGCTGTCGGTCGACACAGTGACAGCGACAGCGACAGCGACGAGCGATGGTAGTGATGGCATTGGCGACGTTAACGACAGACGTTGATTGTGCGGCAAAGACGCATTCGAGGGTAAAAGCCATGAGTGACGGCACTTACCATCCTCTTAGTATGTAATTATGCAGACACTTGTCGCTGCTCTCGCGTTCACATATTTCATTTTATTTCGAGGGGGAAACGTGTGCTTCCAGAACGACATGGAGGGTGGCTGGGATTTAATTGCCATTAAGTGCAACCGAAAATTACAATGTGCCTGACTCAGCACAGTCGAAATCCGAGGCAGCCGACATGAAGATACATATACAGACAGTGAGTTGGAGTTGGAGTCAAAGTCAGAGCCGGAGTTGACGACAGGAGGGCAGAAGAGTGTTGTTCATTGTGGTGTCTCATGCTTAGGGAAATCCTTTTGGCAGGAACGGTAGAAGGATAATGAACGTTAGAGATTTAATTAAAATTGCAGTCAGATTGGGGGGGGAGGGGTTTGTGTTTAATTTTGGTTTCGTTTTGTTATTGAATATTATGTTTGGTGTTTGGCTTATTTTCGGTTGTGAGGAATTAATTTCGCGCCGGATGGGCTTAGAACGTGAGTCTGCTAGCTGAAGGATGTTCTCATTACGAAGCATTTTCGTGCTGCCAAATGTTGAGAGTGAGCTAAACCTATTAAAGAAGCTTTTCGAAGCGACGAGAAGCTTAAGTGGGATTACCCCTTTTGTCTGAAGCTTCACTTATGTGGTACGAGTGACATGGCCGTCATTTTTCCAGTTTTAATCCAATTAGGGTCTATGGCGTACAGAAAGGCTGTGGATATGGTTTACGATTTTGAGTAAGTAATTTTGTGGAGAAAGTATGAATGAAACCAAAAGTTTGTCAAGTCGGCAAGATCCAAAAACTTACAGTCCTACTGCCTATTTGGTTGGTTTTTTTTTACCTTCCCCACCCAGTGGGAAGTGGGGCAGATTTTAGGAATTCCAAATTTTGTCATATCTCCACGTTTCAAGGTCACCAGACTCCATATCCAAGATTTTCATAGATATGCCTGTGTGTGTGTGTGTAATTACGTATGTGCGTATGCGCCTATATGCGTATGTGCGTATGTGCGTAAGTGCGTATGTGCTTATTTGGTCTCGATTATCTCGAGAACCAAAGACGATATTGAGATGGGACTGATTTCATTCGACGCGTAATTACGTACCTTAGGACTGATTAATCCTTCAGCAAAATCGGTTAAGCAGTTTTTTGTTAGAAATTAGATAACTAAACAAAGTAAATACCTACCATCTAGGAAAACCGCATACTGTTAGGAGTTACAAACACTTTACGTGAAAAATTTGATTATTTAAAACTTGTTGTATAGTCCCAGGCAAAACTATGATTGACAAACCCTATTTCGACATATTCGAATTTAATCAAAAGCTGTGAGTAGGCCCCTTTTTTCCAAATAATTACCAAAATGTAGGTATTCTTAGTTGATGAATGGTATTGATGAGATACCTTCAAATGTATGGTTTCTTGATAACTTGAAGACTTGAAGAAGAAAATTTCACTATTCGTCACATATTGTAGCAACTATAGAAGCAAGTGTTTATATGTAGGCCATTGCTGTTCGGGATTGAGCTTCATTAAACCTTTCCGTACGTGTAAAGATCTTGATTATTTGAAAACAGTGTTTCGAAGTTCATCAGGACTTATAATAATGAAAAAAAAAAAAGATGGAATTAAATGGGTGTTTTAATTTTTCCCCACTGAAAAGTCGTGTGGGCCTAGCGGGTCGCACCTGGACCACATCTTTTTTTTTTTTTTTTGTTGCGAGGGTTGGTGAAAAACTTCAAAAGACACCGCGAGGATCGACAGCGAGTGCGCTTCGTGTTAGTTATTTTTTTTACTACAACTCAGTCTATTGACTTCAGCTGTAGAAGGTGGTGGGCAAAAAGTCGGGTCTCCAATCAAGCATTATACACTAGCTCTATATAGCAGTCATAAGGCCTATCCTCCTGTACGGCAGTGTCCCCCCACCGGGTAGGGGTTAGAATATACCCGGAGTACGGCATGCCTGTCGTAGGAGGCGACTGAAATCCAGAGGATGGATCAGGTAGCACACGATGCCTGGTCCATGTCGGAGAAGGGACTAAAAATGCTTAGATATTTAAAGAATTCTTTGGGTTCCTTAAACAAGGACGTTTTCAAACATTGAAAACGTCGAAAATGACAAAACTTTTCGCCCGAAAACATCATCTAGAAGGTCATATGCGGCCCTTGATTTAGCGCGACGGAACTAAGCCGTACGCACACTGCGAATTGGAGAAACTCTCACTGGAAAGCTGCCTGCTAAATCCGATTACCCCGAGAATGGAAAACTGCTAGATCTAAGTCAAAAGACTTAGGTTAGGTTAGGTAAAAGTGGTTGGCATATGCCACACGTAGGCCGAAGTCGGCCCGTTGTGATACCACATGGATCATATTACCTTGATCCGCTACCTGAAAACAAATCAGTGCTTTTGATGAAGTGATGGAGTTGAGCTTTTTTTTTTATCTGCTAGCTCATTTAAGTGATCATAGAAGGGCGCGCCGAGGTAGATCTTCCTGCGATTCGCAAAAGAAGGGCATGAGCAGAGAGGTGGTGAATCGATTCCTCTTCCTCCTTATCCATGCAGCCGTGGTAGAAGTCATTGGAAGGTAGCCCTAGTTTGGCGGCGTTTTTTCTAATGGTACAGTGGCCTGTAATGAAACCCACTAAAGTGCTTAAGGTTACATTTTTGGTTGTCACAAGCTCCCTGATTCGTCCTACGTTTAGCTTAGGCCAGATCTATTTAGTGATTAAGCCGATGTTACTTTCATTCCATTGGGGGTTAGTAGCCTCTATGGCTCGAAGTTTTATCAGGTGCTTACCCGTGGTTATTGGTGTTTTTAGATACCCGAGGGTTGGAAGACTGAGTGTGCTCGTCCCTAACTTGGCGAGTTTGTTGGCCGCGCAGTTTCCCGGAATATCCCTATGCCCGGGAACCCACAGTATTTTTATGTTGAACTGTTCATCTCGTCTAGAGATAGGCGGCCGTTAAGGGATAAGCCATGCAAGGGCCTCCGCTTTATTCCCTGTTATTTCTGTTTGGTACACACATCAGTGATTTGGGAGTCTAAATGATAGGTTGAGGTTAAGCACCTTGGAGAAGACTCCACTTCCTACACTCTTCTGCATCTTGGAGCCATCGGTCTAGAGGGAAATCGAGTCCTTCAGTATGACTTTCCCCTCAACCCATTCGTCCCGGAGTGGAAGGATAGTCTCGAAGTTCTTAGTGAACACATTCTGCGGTATGATGTAGTCTGTGTCCATGGCTACTTTGAAGTGGTTAAGAATGCCAGTATGGACTTTCTGTAATGTGGGCTATTTTTCTATGCCCCTAGTCTGTAGGGCTGCGCAGGCAGCAACTTGTTTGCTGAAGAGGTCCAATGGT
The DNA here is from genome assembly GCA_951905685.1 of Eumerus sabulonum. NCBI lineage: Eukaryota > Metazoa > Arthropoda > Insecta > Diptera > Syrphidae > Eumerus > Eumerus sabulonum. The sequence continues at coordinate 49,558,278 of OX645063.1, forward strand.
GGGAAATATTAGTACAATATTAAGGCCTTCGTGGGTGGTCGATCGCGCGGCTTATGTATAAGCTGGCCGATCTTTGTACTTTCCCCAGAAGGTTTCCATAGACTGGATGGTCCTGTCAGGATGGACAGGGTGGGCCTTATGACTGCATATTGCAACCTATAGCTTTCGGGACCCAGTACTTGTATAGTCCAGTCGTTCTTGCTTCGCAACTTCAACTTATTAGTGCGGTCTGATTTTTCGCGTACCCTTGTTCTTCGGCGACTGTGTTCCCTGCTTGTATTCGTTCGATGTTGTATATGTTGTCTGTCGGTTCGTCCATGTTTCCCTTGGCGTCTATAACCTCGGGTGACAAAAGAGCTTCGCGTCTTTTCACCGGTCGTTTTAAGAGCCAGTCCGTTTCGCGACCCAAATCTTCTTCGTCAGTGTGATGATTTATATTATGCGGACGGTTAAGGTGCGATTCAGCTACCGTCTCGGACCGTGCTCTTTGAGTTTTTAACTCCCTCTTCAGTTCTTCGCAAAGAAGCTCCATGTTACGTAGTTTGCCGTGGCGCAGTTCGGATCCCGATAACACCAACGCCATCGAGCGTTTATTTCACGGCGTCCCTCCTCGGCGGGAACTGGCAAAATCTCGACTCACGCCGTTCGGAATCGAGGGGGGGGAGGGTTTGTCGGCAATGTTGTCTCCAGTAGACAGATAAGGCTAGCTGATCCGGAGTGCGTCAGGTATCCGGATGCTCCATTAGAGATCGGGCTATTTTTGAACTGAGCTCCCACCCAAGCTAATCCGCTTAACACCGATTCACCATTGAGGCAGTCATCTTCTGCTGTGTCACACCTCGAGTCATATAACAATCCGCAGACGCCTCATATATATGTGCATTCACATGAGACAATCATTAGTAATCAAGGTAAGCGTGAAAGGACCGCCTCTATTGATGTCGTGTTCATCAGCATTTGCTGTCGTAAGTTGCCTAGATCATATCTCTATATTCCATCTGCTTGCTTATTGGATGATACCTCAATTAGGATTGTAAATTACAGACAACATGACCATTAGGCAAATCTATTAAGCCCATAGCTCCAAGCATAGCCTAATGATGCATCAAATATTTGACTCTTAACAAAACCAACATCTCATTCAAGAGCAACCACCGACATCAATTTAAAGCTCGTCAGCCCTCATTAAACCTCAGGTGTAACCTGAAGCTCGTGGCAAAATGATTATTGTACTGTCTCGCCACATTACGAGTTCAACTCTTTATATCTAATTATAGTGTAAACACCCGAGTATACATTTCACTTTAGCTATTCCACAAACAAATGACATCGCGTGCTCCATGCTTCATACTCATCGCAAGGACCTTTTCTCCCCACCCTGTTACATTGCATCTATGATGAATATCATGAAAGTAAACAAAACCGTCAGGGGGGAGTGAAAAAAGTAGTGAGACGAATTTACTTCCGTAAATGGCGGGGGTGTAACCCCTGTTGGCAGTCAGTGGATCCTTGACTGTGAACAAATAAGTAATTCGTGAAAATGTCCTTTTTACACTTTGAATGCTTTATGGGACACTTACATGCGAGACCCTAACATCTGGTAAACTGTTTTTGCGAAGTGACGGTATGGCGGGGCGGTAAACGGAAATGGAAATGAAGTTGTGGAAAAATGCGATCAGTGAAAATGAGAGTATTATCGGGGGATCAAGATGAGGATTTGGAGCTTGTGTTTCCATTATGTGGGTCGATTGCGAAGTATAGATAAATCGGATAAGAACTGCTTATGCGAAAGGATGAATGGAACTGAATCTGGTAGGGCTGCGCTGGGTACTGGGAAAGTTTATGGTAAAGAGGTTAACAATGGGCTCACTTGAGCCGTCTATTTTAGGATCAACTAGATCTATTATAAACCTATTAGCCTATCCTCCTTCCTTATGGAAACCATTAATCGACATGAGGTTGGTAACAG